>JAQISU010000153.1:2555000-2945000 GCA_029339505.1 Unio delphinus
ATTAATATCTCGCTCATCCAATTTATTCCCATCATTTTTCAAAACTGCCATTGTAAAGCCTCAGCTGAAGAAACCAACACTTGACCATAACAATTTAAAGAACTACTGCCCAGTTTCTAATCTCCCATTCATTAAAAAAAATCTTAGAAAAGTTTGTTCTAACCCAACTTGTATGATCTCATTTGAATTCAAACAGTCTTTTTAGCAATGTACAGTCTGCATATTGCCCTTGCCACTGTACTGAAACTACTCTTCTGAAAGTATTTAACAATATTCTCTCTGCTTTGGATAGCGGAAAGATTACAGTCCTCACCCTCCTTGATTTGTCTGCAGCATTTGACACAACAGACCATGATATATTACTTCATATTTCTATGAATACTTGTAGAATTTCAAGACTATTTGCCTCTTTCTAAAAAAGATGTAAAATTGTTACACTACATTGTCTAATCTGAAACTGGACCGCTCTGGTGGCCTAGTGGTTAGAGCATCCGCAACAGAAGCAGGAGGTCGTGGGTTCGAGCGCCAGCCAAGTCATACCACAAAGATTTACAAAAAATGGTATTAACAGCAACCTCGCTTGATGTTCAGCATTAAGAGGTTCGTTTAAGGACTGGTTGGGACATCATGCTACATGTCTGTGGCATGATGCCCCAGTGCTAGACATCACTATAAACTGCCACACTGCAGACATCATGGCGATATGACTGAAAAATTGTTAAAGCTACGTTAAAAATCCCAATCACACACACTAATCTGAAACTGGAATGTTCATACATTTTTTAACTGGTAATAAAGGCAAGTCATGCAATGAATCTGACCAACATTTTCAAAAAACACAAAATCTCTTTAAAAATTACTTTTTTTATTGGCCAAATAGAAACAAAACATAAAGTCAATTCTTCAGTTGGTATCTAATTCTGAATCACTATAATCTTGCAGTATTTCTATGGTGATCGTCATGCAATTGGTATCTTAGTGTCAATTAATAAATATCTAGCAAACCTATCAATGGTCGAGGTACACAAAACAAGCAAGCTGTGTCATGGCAATGAGTTACTAACTAGACACTTACCTCTCCAATACAGTGCTTCAAAATGGAGCAAGAATGGCAAGGATTAATTGTCCTAGTGTGATGGGTGGAGAAATGTAAATTCATGCAAGCTTTACCATATCATACCATGACCTTGACATTTATCCTTTAGACCCTCAAATCTAAAGGTTTCTTTTTTACTCTAAGTAAGTGCAAGCCATCCTCAAAGCTTGGTCAAGGGATTTACTCTAAAATCAAAAGTTATTGTGCAAATCCCATATTTCTTTGAGTCAATATTTACCTTCACCTTTTGATCCAAAATAAACAGACCACTTCCTTGCATTGAGTACATGACCTCTACAATGCTTAGTCAAAGTATGAGTCTTGAAACCATAATGCAAAAAAAATCTTCTTTCAAACACTGTGGCCTTGACCTTTAAACTCCAAAATCAATAAGCTTCTTCCTAACCCAAAGTGTAAGCCATTAACACACTTTGGTGAAGGTGCATGGTCAAGAAAAAATTCTAATGCATAAACCATTTTTCAGTTTACAGCCAGTAACCTTGAACTCTGACCGTTGAACCACATGAATATGCTTGTACCTGACCGCAAATGCATGCATTCTATGTGGTTTAATCTAGGTCTGTTATGTATAATGGTATTGTACAGAATATTTTTTCCTTATTTCATTTAGAGTGATCTTAACATTTGAACTATATTACCCTGAAGCCAATAGACTTCTTCTTTACCCCAAAAGTAAAATATTTATAACGTTTGATAATGACAATTGGTGGAAGACAAAAGATATTGTGCAGAAATGAAACAAGGAACAGATGAGCAGACTGAAAGATATCATAACATGATACACACTGCATTATGGTCAGGATATCATACCTGTTCAAACTCTTCAAAAATATAGGAGAGAGTCCTCGGTATTATCCCTCTGTCTGCGTATCTCTCTGCCCCTCCTGTGATTGTGAATGTCTTGCCACTTCCTGTCTGGTAAAACAATGACATACATTAAGACAATTTAACTAAATTTCAATGTGTGACAACTATTATTATGAGGGAAAAAAATATTCGTAGATTACTATGATGTTTCAGCTTCTAGAACAGTATGGAATTCCTTGTAATATGAAGTTTTAAAACTGAACAGGCCACAATATAAACCTCTATAAATACTGACTAAAATGAACCATTATTGGACTATTAATCACCAAAATAAAAATTAAAAGGCCATGGAATAAACTTCTATTAGTAATGAATAAAATGATCATTCAATTGTTATTCACCAAATTTTAAACAAAAAGTAAAAAGTCTGCATAATTCAGCAAATGACAAAAACATGATATGGTCAATCCAATCAATTCACAGCAAATGTGACAATTAGATAATGATTTTTTGATTGAAATAACATGACTAAGTTTTACTATTCTGTATTTTCTATTACTGATATCTGTAGGTTTAACTTTGAATACAATGATATCTGCAGGTTTAACTTTTCCCTACTTATATTTGCCACAGTACTGTACTGGGATGGCAAAAGTTGTTAGGGTAGAGGTGGGGAACAGTAATATGAGTATAAACAAGAGGCCCTAGTGGGCATTTCACTTACCTGTGAAGCTGACATAAGGCAACATGTGAATAAAAATTACACATGTATTTAAACCGTCGATGGGAAATAATACCATGGAGAATAATAGCTGCAATATTGTCTACATAATTAATGTTATTTATTATTTCCTAGTTCATATATCCATTAATTAATGTTATTTATTCTTTCCTAGTTCATATATCCATTCATTAATGTTATTTATTCTTTCCTAGTTCATATATCCATTCATTAATGTTATTTATTCTTTCCTAGTTCATATATCCATTCATTAATGTTATTTATTCTTTCCTAGTTCATATATCCATTAATTAATGTTATTTATTCTTTCCTAGTTCATATATCCATTAATTAATGTTATTTATTCTTTCCTAGTTCATATATCCATTAATTAATGTTATTTATTCTTTCCTAGTTCATATATCCATTAATTAATGTTATTTATTCTTTCCTAGTTCATATATCCATTCATTAATGTTATTTATTCTTTCCTAGTTCATATATCCATTCATTAATGTTATTTATTCTTTCCTAGTTCATATATCCATTCATTAATGTTATTTATTCTTTCCTAGTTCATAAATCCATTATTAATGTTATTTATTCTTTCCTAGTTCATATATCCATTAATTAATGTTATTTATTCTTTCCTAGTTCATATATCCATTAATTAATGTTATTTATTCTTTCCTAGTTCATATATCCATTAATTAATGTTATTTATTCTTTCCTAGTTCATATATCCATTAATTAATGTTATCTATTCTTTCCTAGTTCATGTATCCATTTTTGCATCTGTTCATAGCCCCATCCTATAAGTACACACACTTACTTGGGATTATAAGGGGAGTTAATCTGTCCTTGCAAACATATGGCCTCAACTGTGTTCATAAGCTCAGCCAATTAGATGCAAGAGCACCTTATTATTATTTGTTGATGTTGCTCATAATCAAATTCATATAAGGTCCTGATGATATAAGCTTACATAATAAATCTGATCAAAATCTGAACAGAAATGAAGCCTCTAGTGTATTCATTAACAACTGGTGACAGATAAACAGACAACTCATGATGAACAATGGGCAACAGGAAATGCCATAAACACACTTGGATTTGTCCAGGTAAGCCAAAAACTTAACATCACTAAAAAAATGTCTTTCACCAGTTGATTCTATATGAATTAGAACATATATATTGTTGATCTTTTTGCATATATCTTGTTGATCTTTTGCATATATCTTGATGATACTTTCTGCATGTATCTTGTTAATCCTTTGGCATGTATCTTGTTGATCTTGTGCAAATGCTGCAATGAATGTAGAAATAGTTTGGATGCCTACCATATGTACAAAAAAGTAATATATCACTACCATATCTTACCTGTCCATAAGCAAAGATTGTCCCATTGTATCCTTGTAAAACACTGAAAAAAGTAGAGTTTGAAACTATCATTAACTATACATATTTACATTTATACATTGGTGATGATAGATAGGTTAGCAGGTTCTCTAAATGAAAGGACTGGAATTATAGTATTCTTGTAATTTTTTTTTCTAAAAAAAGAAGCCAAACTGAAATGGGTTAGAAATAAACTAACATGTCTGGGCTAACTAAATTGAAGAGATTGAAAAGCCAGACTGCATTGGATGTGAAATAAACTAAAAAGCCATCCTGTGAAAGCTCACATAGGTTAACTTAGTTGATGATAATGAGAGGACAGACTGCATTGGGTGTGAAATAAACCAAAAAGCCATCCTGTGAAAGCTCACATAGGTTAACATACTTGATGATGATGAGAGGACATACTGCAATGGGCGTAAAATAAACTAAAAAGCCATCCTGAGAAACCTCACATAAGTTAACTTAATTGATGATGATGAGAGGACAGACTGCAAGTCATTCTAAACAATTTACCAATCTAAGCTGTTTTGCTGACTAAGAATACAAACCCTGATTCAAATGGATTATCAATGCATTCCAGATCACATAAATCAAATTCAAATGTTATGACACAGAAAGAGAACATTGATAAAAATACATTTATCTTGCTTTGTTTTTACTTCAAAACAGAATGGATAGTAAGTATACTGTATATACAAGATCCAACTGCAAACTGCATAGACCTTGATTTGACATTGCATAATGAGCTAGCATATCTGGGTCTATGCAATCTGTTAGGAGTAAGTTGATGTGATAGCACATTATGCAGTTGGATCTGACATATATATGGTATACTTACTAACATTCTGTTCTGAAGTGAAAACAAAGCAAGACTGTTGTAATATTATCATTATGTGAGGCAGATCTGGTCTAAGTTGTTTGCAATTCAACAAAACATATTAGTGAGCATATATGGTACACATATTTGTTTCTGATGGGGGAATACTACAATGCATGATATTACAGTCTATGCCTGGACAACAGAGCACTGTCTTATTTACAACATTCAGCACAGAAGTTAACCAATGTTATTTATGCATAAAATACAGACTAAAATTCTGAGGAATAGTTCTTGAGAAAATTAGGTGTACATATTTATTGAATATTAAAACTCTGAGTGATACACAAGTCAAGAAATATGGAAGACAAAACAATCACAGATTCTGGAGATTAACATCATGAAAACTTCACCAAAACCCATTAAAAACTATTTAAGATATTAAAATTAAAAAATCAGAATAATTTCTTTAAATCTCATTCCTATGATTTGACAGAAGATAGCAACAACATTTGAGGAAAAAAATCTTTGTTATCATTAATTTGTGGCAGTTCTGTTGTTTTGGGTTTTTTAACAATAAAATGGAAGTCCACATTTCAATAAACATGTATCCAAGCTGGGTAACTTTGATTTTGACCTGTTGACTCCAAAATTAATAGACGACTTTCTTGTCTAAAATGCAAAATAATCCATGGCAAAGAGAACTCAAGATCTCATGCAGATACAATTTCATTCTTAAAGTCACTTTGACACTGAACTTAGACCTTTTGACCCCAAACAAGCATATTTTTCATATCTCAAAGGCAAGCCAGTTATGTTATTTGCTTCTGGTACCTGGTAGCAAGTAAATTTATTGTGAAAAAACAGATTTCTTCATTTAGTTCATTTGACCTTAACCTTTGACCATTTGAGCCTGAAATTGACAGGTTTCTTCTTTGTCCCAAATGCAAGCTATTTAAAAATTTTTTTTATAAGAGCAGATGATAGAGAACTTGAGTTATTATTGTGTTGAAATTAATTAGGGAACAGATAGATGGATGGGCATACAGACAAACAATATGATAACACTCTGCCTTATGGCGATGGTAATCTCCAACAGAAATATTTGTGAGTTTCCCATCATGTTAATAGTAGCAATTGTCAACTTGATTTCACCAAACAAACTTGATCAACAATATTTAAGAATTTCAGACTTGGCAATGCTTTATGAAATAATTCTTAGAAAATAAATTGATACACTTAGAAGTTAAATATGTTCTTACTGGAGCAAAAGCAATACTAGAAGAAAAGAAAAAAAACAATTACTTGAAAATATCTATAACTGCGTAGAAATTCTGATAATCACAATATTGCACATTTATTCATTTTCTCTAATAATATTTCTATTTTACACTACTTTTTCAGTTCAAAATTATGAATTATTAATTTTAATAACAAAGGTATAGAATTTACTAATTTTAAAAACTAAAATTTATTTTTAAAAAATAGTTTTCATAATTTTTACAAGGGGAAGAACTCAGCAACTCCATCCCTGAGATTCTCAGTAGTCAACATTATAATTGTTTCATTTTGTTTTGATTTAATTTAGAGATTGCAAGAAAGTGTATTTTCAGTGCAAACAAAATTGTTAAAATTGAATAAGATTTGAGAATTATTTCTAACTGCACCAAATTTCATTAGTATGCATAAATCTGTTGTATAATAAAACTCACTAGACAGCTTAAAATTTTTGAATATTATCAAATGTATGCAAATTTTTATAAAGAAAATAGTCTCTTTTGCCAATCAAGTTTATAAGCATGTATGTTACTCATTATCAAACTTGTCAAAGATTTCTATGATATATGCCTACATTCCAAGTCTGATCAAAATCAAATCAGAAATATGGACTTCAGAGTGGTAACAAACTACCAATCAATTCATTAGTATGCCAGGATCTCACACATTATTCAACACCTGTCTGAGAACTTGCTAATACAGGTATATATTCCAAGTTTGATCAAAACTGGGATCATAACTATTGGTAACAAGCTCAGCCAATCAGATGCGCCATAACCTCATTTAAATTTCAATTCCGGGAGTTAGATAGTATAAGTATATATTCCAAGCTTAAACAAAGTCAGATAAAAAATATCACCACCAGAATGCAATAAATCAGATGCAAATATAAAATTAAATTAAATTAAATAACCAAAATTTACTAATTTCACCAATGTAGCACCCATATACTATATATTTAATACTTTGTTTCCATGGACTTTTTAAAACCTTATAAAATATTATCCTCCATCAGATGTCCAGTTTTCTCCCTTTAATTTTAGTCCAAATTAGGTATTCTCCCTCACTATAAATCACAGAAAAATCACTGTGTGTGTGTGAATACCTTGAATGTATGCAAGCGTATTGTACCAAAATCTACTTAACACTATATGGTTTGTTGGGGGAAAAAAGTGGCAATTTTGCATGTCATATTTTTGAATTGAATCATTTTAATGCCTATATGTCTTTCAAAATCACTTACTTGTCAATCACTGGTTTGGCCACTTGGTCAAATATATCATCTTGCTCAGAATTCTGGTCAAAAACATGTTGAAATCTGAAGATAGACAATGATGAAAAGTTACAAAAAACTCAGCTACAGAATCACACCCATAATTTATTTTCAGTCTGTTGTTGACAAACTGGAGTTTGAATGAATGACATTGCATAACTACAGGGTCTTATATGAGTTCACACTTCCAATGAAATTTATGAAGGAAAAAGAATAATTTTAACCTTTCTGAGAGACTAAGGAAATAGTTCTTCAATGAGTTTCTTAAATTTAATTTGAAATGACCAAATCCATTTGAGTCTATTTATCACATGTAAAACATGTTTTTGTGGCCACTCAATATACAGGAACACTACTTGTAAAGGACAATATGACTGGATCCTTAATCTTATGTTTATGATCATTTATAGCATCTTATATTAAAAACCCTTATCCATGAAATGCAAATTTTTGTAATCCCTTGAAGGTCTTTAATAAACAGGTTTCACTCTAAATCAATTTCTTATGGAAAGAAATGCACTAGTATTACGTAGGACTTGTTCAGCATTTGTTTTTCATGTAGATTGTATAAACAGAAAAAAATGAACTGGTTCTTATGGATTGAACTGATATTAGATTAAAACTATGTACAGTGAACTGGGTCTTATAGAGGGAATGCATGTTACATTAATACTATGTACAGTGAAATGACTCCTATAGATGGAATGAATGTTACATTAAAACTATGTAAAGTAAACTGGGTCTTATAGAGGGAATAATGTTACATTAAGACTATGACAGTGAACTGGCTCCTATAGATGGAATAATGTTACATTAAAACAAAGTATTGGCTCTTGTTGATAGAACTATTGTTACATTAAAACTATGAAGATATAGGACACACACACACACACACAAGCACACACACACACAGAGTATACCATGCCCATATGTGTTTGTTATTGGCCATGGAGGTGATAATGCTCTGTAATTTGTACAACTTGAACTTCATTGATGCAAGTTGGGTTTTTTTGGTAACAGCATTTGCATGAAAAATTTCAAAAGTAACAGAGATATAGGCTACAAAGATGTTGTTGATTTTGTTATAATTCCTATTTTATGAACTGACAAAATTTGGACTTTATTTGCTCTGTGAAAAATTAGGTATAGTGTGCAAATTGATCGGTATCAACTATAATCATTAAATTCTGTAATATCTACATTGAAACACAATCCAATATTAGCAGACTCCAGAAATGAAATAAACAGTTTTATCTGGAATTATTTTTATTGTCCCTACATTTTTGGAGATAAAAATTATTATTTTTTAACTCTAACATATTAAGTGAAGGCAGTAAGCAAGCCTCCATGGACAATAACAAACACATGGGGGCATGGTATAAATTTATGTATATATACTCAGTTGGGTTAATGACGAAGACTTTTTCACTGAAAAAAAGCCTCAACATGGCTTCAAATGTTTATAACGATTTAATTTAATGGTATTTGAAAATGAAGCTTATGTATTCCATGTTTATTTTCTAAAATCAAATTTGCCTTCACTGGTTGAGTAACTCTGTAACTCATAGCCAATAGAATGTTCCAATTTTTCTTGAGAAATAAGGATTGCTGTCTTCACAAGGAATCCTATTGCAGCTTATTCCATTATGGGAAACACATCGCAAAAGTGTAATTACCTAAACTTATAGAGTTCTCTTTTGTTGTTGATGAAGCCATCTGCCAATTCCCTTGGGACAGTGAAAGTCAACCTTGGTTGTCCTTCTTCATCAGTATCACACTCATATACCTTGAAAAATAACAAAAAATGATTTAAGTTATAGATGGAATTGATCACATGAAAACATTATGTCTTACAGCATAACAGAATGTATCAATCCTATCATATAGCAACAAATGAGAATATTACTATCAGTCAAGTTAAACAAATTACATGGTACATTCAAACAATTACTTCATACAGATAAATTGACATGTACACTTATATATAAATTTGGTTCAAGTCTAAAAACAGTGTCCATGATCTGATGTTGAACAATGCACCAGCATATCTGGGTCTATGTTATTTGTTCCAATGATTAATCCTAAAGCTCTGCATGCATAAATTCAGATATGCCACTGCATTATGCCATGGCAAATCTGGGTCTATGTTATTTGTTCCAAGGATTAATCCTAAAACTCTGCATGCATAAATTCAGATATGCCACTGCATTATGCCATGGCAAATCTGGGTCTATGTAGTCTGCATTTGAATACTACCTTTCCAAAGTATACATTATTGATTACAGAAAGAGACTGAGCAAAGAAATTTTCTAATTCATCCATTGTATAACATGCCAATATATTAATTTCTATACCTAAATATAATATATACATTAATCCACTTACCAATATATTTATTTTGATACCTAAATCTAATGTATATATTAAACTATTTATTCCACTCTTATTAATAAAAACAGTGCCCAAGATCTTTAGCAATTTTGATAGTGTACACAAATAATACAGCATTTCAAGTTTTATCTCAGTATTTGAGATAGTGATAGGTTTGTATGTTTGTTTTTATGGTTTAACGCCATTATTCAGCACACTATAGGCTATACATGGCAGCCAGTATTAATTGTGAAAGAAGAACCATGAAAACCCCGGAAAGAACCACCGACCCACACGAAGCTACTGGCAAGCTTTCTCACATACCCGCATTGGCCGAATCCTAGACTCGAACCCACGCAGACAGAGGCGAGATGTCAGTGATCTGTAACAGACAGCGCTTTAGACCACTTAGCCTCCCAGGGCCCCGATAGTGACAGGTATACTGTTATATATATATATATATATATCTCTTTATACATGTTCTCAGAAAAGCCAATTATTTCTATCCCTAGTAGGTTCTGTTTATCAACAGTCAGCATTTGTTTACTCAATACCCTAATAAAGACGTGACTTCAGCTTATATTCTGTAGAATCAATGCAGTGACCGTTGTAAACAGCCATAACATATTAGCATGGGAAGATGAAGTCAATTTCTGCCTCAGAAATGTGTTTCTATTACATGAAGCGATTTTGTGTATTTTGTTAACAGCTTCAATCTGGGTCCTGTCCTTAACTAACAACGTTAGTTTGATAATTGATATCCTAATTAATCTGACAGCGAATTAAATGAAAAATAACCTGGTTTCACACTTTATTCATGCGACCACAGTAACAAACTACAAAACTACAACACATGGCATCAACTATTCAAAGAAATTACTTTGCATGCTTGTTTGTTTCCTTTTTTTTTTTTACTTGCTAGCTAAACGTGCCAACAGTCACAGATGGGGAGCTGCATAATTTACGTTTGCATCAAAATAATTATAAGAATTAGATCAATTTATTATTATCACGCTACTGACACATCATTTCCATGCAACTACTTTTTCTATGACAATACAATTTTTTAAAATATATTTTTCCAATACAAGACAGAACAAATAATTGAATACACGTGGAGATATCAAGCAGAATGCCGTACATTTGTTGGAAATTAAAATCTCTCAGCATGGGCGTCTAAGATTTGAAATATTTCCCGCTTATTATTAATGTCAACAATACATCGAGGTCCCATTAATTAACAACACTTACTAAACTTACGCTATTAATGATGAGACCGTAGTTGGAGCAGTTGAATACAACGCACCGAGCCAGATGGCTTTGCTTGATGGAAACACACATTTTCCAAGGTGAAACTACATTATCTTTTGTTGTTAATATTTTATAACAGTGTTTGCAATAGCCACTGCTTTGATCCTGCGGAACATCCACTGAAGTGAAGACTTTATTAGTATGATGTAATTTAATGGGGGGGGGGTGCGCAAAGGCCTGTATTTTGAAACTTGTTTCTTGCTCGGACTTTCTTATATAAATAGGACACGCCATTCCATTTCTTACTTTAAATAATTTGCGTCAGCTATACTGTAACATCTATAACATTCACCAAATTAATAATTTATAGAATAAAAGGAAAACACAAAAATAAAACATCATCTTATAGCATTCACGGGTGGACAAGGAAAACACTGCACCAAAATATAAACATTTTTTGGAAAATGAAGGTGTTCCTCAACAACTTAAACCAGCTATATACGCTGGGGAAAGTTAAAGAGGATCATCCCCCCCCCCCCTTCGTATTTCAAAAAGAGACACAATTCCTGCCTTATAAGAGAGGGAAAATGTGGCATTTTATAGAAGACATGGACAAAAGACAGGGAATGGCTGAATTATGATGAGGACAAGAATGGAATGTTATGTGGTGCAACTGGTGTATAGAATTCGCAAAAACAAACACAGGGAAAACATCCAGTTGTGTTGCGGGTTGTTTGAACTTTAAAATTGAATCGGAGATGAAACTGGTGAAGAGTGACTGGAGATATTGTTTGAGACCTTGGGTTCTGTCCGTCTTACTCTTTATAATGTTCCATACAAATGACATTGCAACATATGATCCATCACCAGCAATACATTTGTGGACTGTTTCAGAGAGACTGGTAAGGAGACCAGAACAAACCCCATATGGACCCATATTGGTGGTGGAAGAGCAGAAAGGATACCTGGATCCCTTTCTGGAACTGGATCAAGATTATCTTGAGAAACAATAATGTTAATTTACTGATTGATGATTTGAAGTAGGATTTATACTTCTGTACTTCTGCATTTCATATGATACTGTTTTTTATGTTAGAAATTTGTTGTTAATGTCAGGGCCAGCATTTCTGCTAGGCGAACTAATCAATCGCCTAGGGCACTGGGCTAAGGGTTTATTTCATGATGGGCGGGTGGGGAAGGGCGTGAGTGGAAGGGGGGCGAGAGATATTTGATCTCGTCTAGGGCACCAAAATGCCTTGCACCGGTGCTGGTTAATCTCAATACAACACCGGTGCTGGTTAATCTCAATACAAGTGTGTGACATAGTTTTGTGGACAGGACTGGTAAATGTTTGGCAGGACTAGTAGATTTATCAGCACACTAGTCCTTCTAGCTACAAAGACATTTGTGTTAAATTCAACCCCTGTAGTCAAATCATATATACCTGATACCATCAGAGTTGTATCATATATACCTGATACCATCAGAATTGTATCATATGTACCTGATACCATTAGAATTATATCATATATACCTGATATAATCAGAGTTGTATCATATATACCTGATACCATCAGAGTTATATCATATATACTTGCTACCATTCGAGTTTTATATACCTGATACCATTAGAGTTATATCATATATACCTGATATAATCAGAGCTGTATCATATATACCTGATACCATCAGAGCACAACTGCAATTAAAACATCATTAGGCTAACAGTGTTAAGGATGCTCTGGCAACAATTAATCTAGTAATTATAAATCTAGAAATAATGATATACTTATGTTCTGGAAATTTATATAAAATTATGTAATGATACAATCTGAAGAGGAAAAAAAAACAACAAGTCAAACATTTTATCTTGTGAAATTACTTTCAACATGTTATTCCGCCCATGGCCGAATTTGCTACTTTCGTCTGATGGATTCACAATGGTGGAAAAAAAAGGTTAGTTGGCCGGATTGGATTCATGCGATGGTCATTCGAAAGTTACGTTACTGTCTTAGAATGTATATGTGTAGTTTTTCAGTCTTCTTGCGATTCTGAAGCGATAAAAGACGCGTGAGAAAAGTCGAATCTAGCGAAGAGTTGTGGTCACTCTTGCACTTCTTGTGTTCATTTACATTACTGATAAGGTGATTACATGTTGCAGAGATTTCGACGTACTTTATTGTTACAACGTCAAACTCCTGTGAAAAGTGTGATCACACCGAGGAGTCACTCAACTGACAAGTTTCTATCGATTACGAATATACTTACACCAGTCTTTCCTTTAGTTGGCTTCACACGAGCAAATATTTGAATTGTTTGCTTAACCATTTTTAATGTTCTCAAATGTTACCATCAATGCTTCACTTTGTGAATGAAGAAATTAGTGGAACTTTAGGGACTTGACCAACAGTATTCTCCTCATTGTTTACAGTAGCCTGGGTCACTCGGCCTCCTTCGGCTTTTATTACTGTGCCATGGAAGCCAAAGCATAGTCTGGTTCCCTGCTTCTTTTGCTCAGTGCTTGGAGTGCAACGCATTGAGCACACGAACTAGGGCTTGTGTAGCCTCGTTCAACCAAACCGATCTCGTGGTTCTGTGAGATACCTGCCATACAGGAAAATTAAAATGGTCCTAAAGTTTGAATAAAAACTAATCACGAAAGGTTTGCAAATAAGAAAATATAACATGAAATGCGAAACTTAAATTAATTCCAAGACGAAAATGACATCATACACAACGAAACGCACAGGTACATAGTGAAAACACCAAAAACACACTTAAATTAAATACCATATTTTTATCACTTGTTGTGTATGAATATAGCTTCAATAATTTGATACTAATTAATTAACAGAGTAGACGTAGTAATTGGATTGTAACTATACTAAATAGATCTTAAACAAATGACCGTATCCGATGTTTCGGGCATAAACACCAACGTACACACAGTACAAACAAAGCTGCGTTTGTTAGGCAGATTATTAAAAGACAATACATAAATGCATCCTAGTACATCTATTTACCGCTGAAGACCAGGATTGTGGATAGCCACACTTATATATGTAGTCAGGATTAAAGACTTTAAGTCAGAATTCTCCGATGAAAAATCGGTTGCGTTTATTACAAACCTGGTTAACAAAATGCTGTTCAAGTCGAAACGTCAGTCTTGCTGCGTTTTGGTATTGTTTGTGACTTTATATCATCCATAACAGTTTGAAAGCTCTCGTATGCATCGAATTTAGCAGACCTGCAGAATTAACAGATTTTATTATCACTGGTATGGTGTGAAATGGAACAACTACAAACAGAAGCCTCCTGTATGCATAGTCGTCGTAGGAAATGCATTATATTCTGTTGGCACCCAATTGTCTATTTACTTCAAACAGTCATGTAGATCTTACATAATACCTGTTGGTAAAGCGTGGGTGCAAAAGGTCTGTTCGTCTCGGTTATCATTTATCTTGGAAATATTGTAGTAATGGAACAAGAAAAGGTTTTGATCGTCAACTCTGTTGAAAGTTATATTGCTTACGATGAAGATGAAGAGTCGTTTGGTTACCGACCCTGGAACACATACTAGTATTTGGTCTTGAATCGGAATCCAACTGCAGTGCTGAATATTGGAACTTCCATTCATCTTTAATGGATATTTTACGTTATTCCAGGCCAGGGCCTGACTAATATCGTTTCTGACTTAGGGAAGACGTTTCCACATCGCGCGTATAGTCTGGCTTGTTCGATGGTGGTTTTGAAATCGTTAGCTTTGTCCATTCGTTTCAGTCTGAGATGCACATCAACCACACTGTACACATGCTTTCCTTGCAGCCACATGTCCAACTGCAAACAATCCATTATTTTCAAACTGCGTCTGAGTTTCTTTTGTCGGTTGTCAAATCATTGATCGTGGTTTTGTCCAATAAGCATGAACTAAGAAACTGAAGTTTAAAAACAGAAATGAAAGTTAGATCTCAATATGCTACATTTTTCAAGAGCCCAAACTAGAAAAGATACAAAAAGTATGCAGCAAAGCAAAAAAAAAAAAAAATATATATATATATATATATATATATATATATATATATATATATATATAATAATAATAATAATAATAATAACAAAAAAATATAAATTTCAAAACAATCACCATCATTAAAATGTCCTTTATGTTCTATATTGTGATTTTGAAAGAATCATGTTGCCAATAAGTCCGTGCAAATAATGCATAAATAATTCGTGAAAATTTAAAACAGATCTACATGTATCATCTCATCAGGTTTTGAATTTATATTAAATCAGTTAACAATGATTATCAGCATGTACTATATATAGGAACGGACTAGGTAAAAATGTCCAATAGAGGAACGGACTAGGTAAAAATGTCCAACAGAGGAACGGACTAGGTAAACATGTCCAACAGAGGAACGGTCTAGGTAAAAATGTCCAATAGAGGAACGGACTAGGTAAAAATGTCCAACAGAGGAACGGACTAGGTAAACATGTCCAACAGAGGAACGGACTAGGTAAACATGTCCAACAGAGGAACGGACTAGGTAAACATGTCCAATAGAGGAACGGACTAGGTAAAAATGTCCAATAGAGGAACGGACTAGGTAAAAATGTCCAACAGAGGAACGGACTAGGTAAACATGTCCAATAGAGGAACGGACTAGGTAAAAATGTCCAATAGAGGAACGGACTAGGTAAAAATGTCCAATAGAGGAACGGACTAGGTAAAAATGTCCAATAGAGGAACGGACTAGGTAAAAATGTCCAACAGAGGAACGGACTAGGTAAACATGTCCAACAGAGGAACGGACTAGGTAAAAATGTCCAACAGAGGAACGGACTAGGTAAAAATGTCCAATAGAGGAACGGACTAGGTAAAAATGTCCAATAGAGGAACGGACTAGGTAAAAATGTCCAACAGAGGAACGGACTAGGTAAACATGTCCAATAGAGGAACGGACTAGGTAAAAATGTCCAACAGAGGAACGGACTAGGTAAACATGTCCAACAGAGGAACGGACTAGGTAAACATGTCCAACAGAGGAACGGACAAGGTAAACATGTCCAACAGAGGAACGGACTAGGTAAAAATGTCCAATAGAGGAACGGACTAGGTAAAAATGTCCAACAGAGGAACGGACTAGGTAAACATATCCAACAGAGGAACGGACTAGGTAAAAATGTCCAATAGAGGAACGGACTAGGTAAAAATGTCCAATAGAGGAACGGACTAGGTAAAAATGTCCAATAGAGGAACGGACTAGGTAAAAATGTCCAATAGAGGAACGGACTAGGTAAACATGTCCAACAGAGGAACGGACTAGGTAAAAATGTCCAACAGAGGAACGGACTAGGTAAAAATGTCCAATAGATTAACGGACTACGTAAAAATGTCCAACAGAGGAACGGACTAGGTAAACATGTCCAACAGAGGAACGGACAAGGTAAACATGTCCAATAGAGGAACGGACTAGGTAAAAATGTCCAATAGAGGAACGGACTAGGTAAAAATGTCCAACAGAGGAACGGACTAGGTAAACATATCCAACAGAGGAACGGACTAGGTAAAAATGTCCAATAGAGGAACGGACTAGGTAAAAATGTCCAATAGAGGAACGGACTAGGTAAAAATGTCCAATAGAGGAACGTTCTAGGTAAAAATGTCCAATAGAGGAACGGACTAGGTAAACATGTCCAACAGAGGAACGGACTAGGTAAAAATGTCCAACAGAGGAACGGACTAGGTAAAAATGTCCAATAGAGGAACGGACTAGGTAAAAATGTCCAATAGAGGAACGGACTACGTAAAAATGTCCAACAGAGGAACGGACTAGGTAAAAATGTCCAACAGAGGAACGGACTAGGTTAAAATGTCCACTAGAGGAACGGACTAGGTAAACATGTCCAACAGAGGAACGGACTAGGTAAAAATGTCCAATAGAGGAACGGACTAGGTAAAAATGTCCAACAGAGGAACGGACTAGGTAAACATGTCCAATAGAGGAACGGACTAGGTAAAAATGTCCAATAGAGGAACGGACTAGGTAAAAATGTTCAGCAAGCATTTGCAAAAGTTTTCGAAACTGTATACGGAAAATTTAGACCTAGATATATCACTGAAATGATGTTCAAGAAGAATGTAAGACGTACTTTTATTCCCCACATGTATCTCAAAACTTTCAAATCAACACAAATAACAAAAAAGTGAGATATCTTGGTCATTTATTTACTCGGTAAAAACAAACAGAGGCCCAGTACATAATGATAATAATTTGGGTTTCAGAGGTAAGGCACAAAACTATCGTAGTTTTAAGTAAGTAGGTATTAAACATAATGAATATACTTTGAAATACAGAAGTCATGCACATAACGAGTGGAGGAAAAATAATCGAGATCCTGCAAACAACAAGCGTAAATTTAATTAAAGAGGTCCTACACATAACATGCTGTCAAGCGTAAATTTAATTTTTGCGGTCCTACATATAACAAGCTTTCAAGCGTAAATTTAATTATAGAGGTCCTACAGATAACAAGCTTTCAAGCGTAAATTTAATTACAGAGGCCATACACATAACAAGCTTTCAAGCGTAAATTTAATTATAGAGGTCCTACAGATAACAAGCTTTCAAGCGTAAATTTAATTACAGAGGTCGTACACAGAATAAGCTTACAAGCGTTAATTTAATTACAGAGGTCTCACGCATAACAAACTTTCAATATTTAAAGCAAAAATTTAATTACAGACGTCCTGCTCATAATGAGTGTAAATTTGATTACAGAGATACTGTGTTTAACAGGTGTACATTTTAAGTACAGACATCCAAAAAAACATAAAACTGAATATCCACAAGATGCAAGGCTGTGATACTCAGCTGAATAAAAAAGATTTCAATGAAAAATGATTTGGATCAGATAACTACGATGATACAAAACAGATGAAAAACACATTTCGTTTAGTTTGGGTTGTTTAGATCGTTGTTTTGAAAAGGATTATAATTAAGTTTTAATTGATAAAGACGTTTGGACAGCTTTTGGTTCGTGGACAATTATTAGACAACTTGCAAAACATACAAATGATGCTAAATTATTGAAGCCTTACAGTCTTTGAATCGCATGAAACTAAAACGAGACATTATCTGTACGAGTCGATGGATGATTGTAAAAAAATCGATGCAATTTAATTACCACTAATAAAAATTTTTTAATCATGTCTCAAAGGATAAGAGATAGACGATAATTACTTTATATGTTTAATCATGTCTCATAGGATAAAAGATAGACGATAATTACTTTATATGTTAAAGATTTAATGTTTTATCTTGGTGACTCACACGACTATTCTATCCAGGAGGATACAATTATGTAGTGCAACATTACCGCCCCAGGCACTTGACGCTAGTTTGAAAACAAGCAAAGAAGAATTAAAATAGTAAATGACAATGACATGTTCCTGATGTATGAATAAAAAAAGTGCGAGAGGAATTTGAGTGATTATAAAAAAGATTGCTCTAAAGCAAATTAGGAGGAACATGCCGAGGTCAAAGTTAACACTATAAAAACTTTCACACTGCAGGCATCATAGTGATATGACTAAAATTGTTGAAGCTGTGCTAAAAATCAAAATATCACACACACACACACACACACACACACACACACACACACACACTGTAATGCCACCAAATGAAGTGATGGTAATTATAATGAGTTACCGCCTCTTAAAAATATTTAAATATCTTTAAGACTACTTACCTTACGTTCTTTCTAGTCCGAGTTTCCTCTGACCCTTGCCACACCATTTTTTATATTTGGACTCCACCCCAACATGAATGTCCAAATATCAGAAATGGGGTGGCAAGGGTCAGAGGAAACTCGAACAACGTTCTTTCGTACAGATTTTCTGCCAATAGTTTTAAATTCCGATGTTACTTTAAAATGTAGCATTATAAATTAAAAAGACGTGAAAAATACACTAAACAGATATAAAAGTAATTAAACTGATTTTGTATATAAAAGCCTATAATTAAAAAACGTCTAGGAAACAAAAAACATTGACATTCAAATCTTCAACAAAGAAGACTGATGATTTCTTACGATGTTAGGATGAGATAAGTGATGATATAGATGTTCCTCAAGCTGAATTCATCATCATCGTCATAGTCATCGATATCGTCTTCATAAATAACTTAACTAACAACAAAACGAATTACAAAGAAATATATAAGAATTATTTCGACTATCAACCGGCAATATAAATGTTAAATTAATTATATTTTTGGGAGACAGAGGAGCCTAGCGTACCCGATTAACAGGGCCGGTGCAAGAGTATTTGGTTCCCTAGGCGAACCTGTCGTACTGCGCCCCGGCAACTAATTATTTAAGTAATATTAACTTTTACCAAAGGAATACTATACTGCTGTTTGTTTTATTTCGTATTTACATTCAAAATAATCTTTAGGGTCTACACGTTTATATAATGTAATTTAAAAACTTTATTTTTCGCGTTTCGCTTTAGCAAATGTAGAAACGAGTTCCATCAGTTGAATGTCTTGAGCAGTATCATGTTCAATTGACAGAGTAGCTAGTCCAACAAGTCTTTCTTGTAGCATGGACGTTCGCAAATATGTTTTTATCAGTTTCAGCTTTGAGAAGCTTCGCTCAGCACTAGCCACAGAAACTGGAAGTGTCAAGAGGATTCTCAGAGCAATAACAGTGTTGGGGACACTATCTGTTAAATTATTTTTTAATATAAAGTTTAGTACATCCTGTGGCAATGTACACCTTGCAACTCGTCTTGAAATGGCTTTCAGTTCATTTAGATCAACTGCATCAATATCTTTGGAGTCTCCATGTTGCATTGCTTTCTCAAGATTCAAGCAATGTTCCATGACTTCCTTGTTAGTTTTATTCTGCAAACTGTGAACATCATAGAGGAAACCAAACACCGAACTAATATTTTGCATTAGAGTGAATCTTTCTTCAACTGACTGTATTGCAGTGTCAAGAACAGCGAAGTAAAAGTTTACTTTGAATTTGTCTTTTGGATCCTGAATACATAGATACTTTAGCAATGAGTCTCCTTGTTTTGTAACGTATTTGTCATGTTCAGCCCGTCGTTTACGATACTGTGCACCAGACAATCGTTTTCTCTCTGCCATGGGGTATTGAAATAACGACGGAAACTGCAAAATAAAATGTTATTACGATTTACTGTTTTGTTTTGAATTTCGAAATGACGTAACCGGATGTGGCGGTATTTGCCCGTAACGTAAGTAAGTAAATTAGTGAGTACATTTTATACTATACAATTCGTTTCATCTAGCTGGAAAACTGTATTATTATTCGATCCATTTATTACTAAAGGCGGCAATTTTTTACTATTTTTATTTTTTACGTAGCTCTTTGTGCCACCCCCAGAAATTTGCCGCCCTAGGCGGCCGCCTAGTTCGCTTAGTGGTTAAACCGGGCCTGCCGATAAAGCGTCATAGTAAGACGCATAATTTGTATTTCTATCTTTTTCGTTTATATTGGTAAACATTCCATACAAACGCTGAATGAATAAAAAGGGTTTTTACTAAGTATGCTTTTAAAGAAATTCATATTCTGTATAACTAAAAATGAAAATTATTTAAATAATAAACAATTTTTTTATTATTATTATTATTATTATTATTATTATTATTATTATTATTATTATTATTATTATTATTATTATTATAAAGAGTGAACGAATAATTAAAATACGAACTATTAAAATATACATTTGAAATCCAAGTAATAAATACATTCAGAAGCTCAGTAAAGAAATTGTAAGAAAAGTCTCAGTAGAGAATAAAAACAGAAATAATACATTTTAAAATTATGACATTTTTATTTAAAAAAATTAAAAACAATAAATATAATCATATTTGAAACCAACACATTTTTTAAATAATGAAAGCAACAATAATAATATCCAAATTAGCCCAAGCATCGGTATGTATCTTGAATTTTGTATACATCATTCATACGCCGATTCTTTTTTTCTTTTTTCTCTACTTATGCTCAGGACAGTCATAAATAGTGGCGGACAATTCGGATGATCACCAAAGGCACAAAGCTTTGCCCAAGGAGGTGGGGGATTGCTCGAACTTGCGACAGCCCTAATTACAGTAAAACGAGCTTCACATCCCAGCAATTAAGGTATTTTATTTGGAAGATAATTTTGTTACTGTGCTGTTGTCTTGGTATTTATCTAAACGTTTGCGCGTGTTGTTTACCTTATGACACTTATTCGAGGTCTCGCACTCTGCTGTTGACATCAATCCAATTTTTTTTTTATCACGGCCAATTCTGTATCTCGTATCATATAAATTTATTGTTATAAATCCGTGTGGGGTTGACTGAGCCTGACTAAATAAATTTCTAAACTTAACTATGTCCATATCACCGCTACAACAAGTCTGATGAATATTACGTAACGTGTGAATATCAACTCCGTTAAACACAGCAGTAATATTACAGTTATCTCTATCACCTTAGGTATTTGTGTGTGTCGTTGAGATAAATAGTGTTTTTATGTCTACCGTGTGAAAATATTTGAGCATCACATCATCGTATACAGTGAAATTATTAATAAATCCATCAATATCATTTACAGATGGCTCTTCATCAATAACAGTGATAAAATTAATATCATCACCGTTTTCATTGATCGTCTTTGCGATTTCATTAAAATTTACAGATGGTGCAACTAAATATAACTTGTCCCATTTTAACAACCCCATCAAAGTAGCAATTGCGTTTTACCACTTCCCGATGGGCATATGACAATCATTTTGATAGAATTCGGTAGCGCTGCATGACTAATTTATCTACCACCGCCTAAAACAATTAAGTATGCACATTTTGATGTCAGTGTTCCTAATGAAGTTCATCAGGCTGATATTTTATTTTTTACCACATGATACTATAAACATACGTAGACAAAATTAGACGTACAAATACGCGTCAACTGTCCTAGATGTTGATTATTGGTATAAAGAGGCAGAGCCGTTATTTATGTTTTGCCACATGATACTATCAAACTATGAAGACGCCATTATACATACAAATAGGCGTTAACTGTCGTAGATGTTGCTAGTTGGTATAAAGAAGAAGAGCCGTTGTCGACAAAGACAGCGGCATAAGTTGCTTCCGCGTTTAAATGAATTTATCAACGAGCTGGTCTACGATGTCTACAGCTACTACAAGTTGATCCTGGCAAAGAATTTCAGGGCGTAGTATCGTCGTTGATGAAGCAACATAATATTAATATATGACGAAGACAAACTGCAATTCATCGAGATCAGGCAATTGTTGAGCGATTTAATTGAACTTTTACTGAGCGGTTATTTGGATATCAACTTCAATATTCTGTCGTCGTGTATCAGCTGGTCTATAACATGATGATACAGACAATTCTGAAAACATTTCCTTATGTAACTGAAGTAATTGCTGCTGAAGTGTATCACGAACTATCTTTCTACTTGCCACTATCAAATCGTTTGGTTCCCATTTATCGCAAAAATCGCTTATAGAAGTTTCTGAAATTATTTCACGCAATATTTCGCACTGAATTTTATTCGGCTAGAGTGTGATTAATTCCTTAAACTCTTTTAATTTTGGATTACGTGTATATGATCATCAGTTATCCCCTCATAATATTCTACAAAATTCTTTAGCCATTTATGCAGAGACAATCCAACAAATGGTGGTGGTTGACTGCGATCGTCACACATTATCTTTAGCAATAACCAATCATGAAACATTTTTAATATATCTAAAGATATTGTGCATATTTTATCCCAATTATTCTGAAAAAATATCTTTGATCATTGATAATCAATAATCTTTTTCCCTCATCGTTCATTGTGACATCAATGACAAAGTCGTCGCGTATAATTTTGAATGTGAACCATAGGTTAGATGCCCCATCATCACGAAATTCTCTTTTAGCACTCCGGACACTATTAATCAGGTTATTATTCTTCAAAGCTCGCCTCCGCAAGTCCGGAGTTATTCTGTCAAGATAAAATCTGGATTCAAGAAATGGACATTTCCAAGGCTTGATTGTGGATAATATTTGAAACTATATATATATATATATATATATATATATATATATATATATATATATATATATATATATATATATATATATATATATATATATATATATATATATATATATATACAATGACTCAAATAAAGAGAAAGAATCAGTGAAGGTGGTTGATGAAAGGTTCTTCAACCCCTTTTAATAAATTCTGTGTAAATGAAAATTCTGCGGGCAGAAAAACCGTGTTTACGATATAGTGTTGGAGGTAGAGGGAAAATACAATTGTGTGTACAATGTGGTGGTAAAAGATATAGAGAGCTCAAGAGATATTATGATTAAAAAAGTGATAAGGTTTTTAAAACTCCTGAAGATTATATAGCAAGGTTTTAAAATATAAAATGTAGACACATAATATTATATATAAATGGAGAAAAAATATTTGTGACACATCCTATCATTGAAAACTATGAAGCATCTCGTCATGGTATCAGCTGACAGTGTCGAATGAAAAACCCAGTCGGCGCTGTAATTATTACTGGTTATCTAATATTTAATGCTGGGAAAAATGTTTTTGATGTCATAAGTTTATTTTCGAGTACTTTTTTGTGAGGGGGATCGAAGACGGTCTTGTGATCGATCATATTAACGGTAAAAGAAACAACTCGATAACTCGTTGAATAATTTACGTGTTATTACACCAAGTTAAAATTTTATATACTTTTCAATTTTTAAAATACAGAGCCTGATGAAGAAATGATATTTAAACCTATGAATGCAGCTGACAAGTATTTTGATTTTTGCCGGCCTTCGGTATATTATGTTGCAAACGATATTACCAACTCCGCTTTTCCTTGAAAATTTCTGCAAAAGATTAGATTTGAATATATTAAATGAAGGGAAATAAATCCGTTAAGAATACGCGCAACGCTGTTAGAGAGTTATATCGCAGGGGAAATAAATATGTGGATCGGTAGAGTTTGACATTTTATAAAATAATTTGTATTTATTCATGAAAAAATGTTTATTTTTTGCTGTTTTGTTTAGAAACAATATCCTCATTTTTCTGAATCTGTCAAGCTTTTTGATTCACCGAACGGAAGTTAATGCTACCATCCAAGGAGTAGAGAGGTGCATTTCTGATGTTAAATCATGGAAGATATGTAACACGCTTCAGATGAATGATGATAAAACTGAGGCCATTCTGATCACAACACAAAAACGTTCTCATTCACATCCTTTACCTCAAACAATAAATATCAGCAACATCAACATTAAATTCACACAGTCAGTACGAAACCTAGGTGTTACCCTAGACAGTACTCTCACATTACACCAACATATCATGACCATATGCAAGGCTGCATTCTTTAGCTGAGACACATCAGCTCCATTCGCAAATATATTTCAGTTGTTGTCACTAAAACACTTGTGTGTTCATTAGTACTTTCAAGAATGGACTATTGTAACTCAGTTCTGTCTGGTTTTCTCAATATCTACTCCAGAAACTTCAAAAAGTTCAAAACACAGCTGCTCTGATCATCCTTACTGGATATTTTTCATTGTTGTCTTTGGTGGAGTTGTATTAAATACGATCTGTTCAAGTAGTTCTTGTTACATCATCATCATCATCATCATCATCATCATCATCATCATCATCATCATCATTATTATTATTATTATTATTATTATTATTATTATTATTATTATTATTATTATGTAATTCAGACGTAGTCGTTGCCGCGACGTAAATATTGATCATCGTTGTGAATTCACTATCTGATATTATTCCGTCGTTAAGACCTGATGATACGAGCGAGGATTATTTGGAATATGCGGCCACCGCGGTATTGAACTTTATTATGTACTCGTGTAATTTCTTTTGACTAAATGTAGCTACATTTTTTTTTCAATTACATTAAGAACACCAGTAACTGGTGTTGCAGTTGAAACACAAATTGTGACAACGGCTAGAGTGATAAAAATTGTTTTTATTATTGTTAATATCAATACACCTATTCCAGCAATAACAGCTGACACCGAATACACAATTATATTTATTAATTTTAGTGTGTACTCGTTTACATATCAAGCTGCCTTCACATAGTCTAAGTAGTTTGGGTTTATGCTGGGAATGGCTCCAGTTTTACCCATATCTTGCTTGAGTTGTGTTGAGAAAAGTTGATAGTTGAATGCACTTTAATACATAGTTAAGACTGCATTGAAACGGATTGAATTGTTCCACCTATCAAAAATTCCCTCAGAGCGTGTAGTTTCTCTTCCAGGCAGACGAGAGCTAACACCGACATCACTTTCGATATAAAAGTTTATTAGTTTATACGGTTTACTCTTTCTCAACAGTTCACGTATAGTATCTGTGGCTAAAATACGAAGGCAATGTATTGGCGGGGGGGGGGACGCTTGCTGAGGATACATTGTATACATGGACGGATATTATCATGACTGCGACTACTGCGGTTGCTGTAGGCAATGTTCTTCTTCTAAAAAAGAATGAATTTACGTTAGCTTTGAATGACTGTCTTCCTGATTGTCTCTTGCATGCGATGACAGTACTACCTTCACCTTCTCCAGCATATGATTATCATTGATGGATGATTTTGGAAACAGACAAATGGAAGAATAGGATAAAGTTTTGCAACGACAGAAAGGAGAACAAGAGTCCTTTGAACCACAACAACAAGAAGAGGAAAGAAGAAAGTAAAAATAAAAAATGTTATTTCAAGATATTTTGAATAAGTTAGCACCAGACTTCATTAGCTCACCAGAAGTCTCAATGCTAAATTGCTCTAACTACTCTGAGAGATTCCAAGACTATCATGAAAGAGAATATATAGTGACCAAGACACATTCACAGAGATGGGAGAAGAAGACGTATTTTAAATTCCGTCTTCACTTAATACCTAGTAAGATTGCAGTTTCCTTTCTGATGCCTTCCACTACTCCAATACGATAAGAAATTAAAACTTGCACCAAACAGATGATATCGATACCATCTTCAGGAGAATGAATAACAAAAGAATACAGAAAGAAAGGAAGAAAAAAAGGCCACCATCCCACCATCGAGGACTAATCAAGCTCTTTTTGCTCTCCGGACATGCCAAGCCTCATAGTAATCCCCAAAAAAACAACACGTTGGGCACACCACACGTCGACGCACTCAAAATACTACACGTCGGACACGTCAAGCCTCATCGTAATCGCTAAAAATACTACACGTCAGACACTCCAAGCCTCATTGCAATCCTCAAAAACAATATTAGTTCGACACGCCAAGTCTCATCGCAATCCCCAGAAATACTGCTCGAACATCAGCCTAAGAGAGTAACATATTAAGAAACAAGTCGGACACTCCAAGCCTCATCGCAATCCACAAAAAAAACAATATTAGTTCGACACGCCAAGTCTCATCGCAATCCCCAGAAATACTACTCGAACATCAGCCTAAGAGAGTAACATATTATGAAACAAAAACGGCGATGGAAACCAAAAGCACAGCAACAAAAACTGCGAATGTCATCATGGTTACATTTTTTTAATCATCGTTTACTACAGTCCTGATTATGCAGCTGGATACAGAGGGATTTACAAAATTGCGTCTTGGTGCAAAAAAAAAATAGGTTTGAAAAACGTTTGCCAGATGTACGACATTGATTACAAGAACTTCCATGTACACGTTACACAAACCCATTCGACAAACATTTTTCACAAGTCAAATTAAATTAGCTGGCGTCTATCATCCGTGACTTGCAGATTAAACTGATGTATCTTATTTGGCAACGTAATATCGTGGCTACAAATTGGTTTAGTGCCATTGACGTGTTTCGAAACTAGCTTTGACTTCCAAAACAAAGTTAATGTGAGCTTTACAATCGGTATTGAAACAAATACATATACAGGATCTTTGATGGTAGATAGATAAAACCACGGAATTTCGTAATGAAGTTTATAAAAAAAAGAATTGAAAAAATGAAATTCATTTGCATCACTTTTGAAAATTCTAAAACGAAAGCAAGTATCATACAACTTTTTCTGAGAACTTTGAAAGAAAGTGTCAAAATATTTGACAAATCAAAGATATCTCAAATTCATCGACGTTTCACCACGTCTTGTCAGAGCGGACACTCAATCGTAGTATTTGATTTTCACTCGAAGAAGTGACCCATGAAAACAAAGCAATTGCGTTTGGATCGATTGTTGAGAACGTTACATACTAACAAAAGGAAAGAAATGTTAAACACACAATGCGATCCTCCTCTCTATAAATTGTAAGATATGAACGGAAAAGTGTTTAAAGGAACTGATAACTGTATGAGTTTCAACAAGTGACTAAAAAAGAATACAACCTGATTGATATCGAAAGCATTCTTGATCGAAAAACACGTACATTCTAGGCTATTTTCTTTTCTCGCTTTAGACGGTTGGGTCAGATGAAATGTAGGATCTTAAAGGCTGAATTATATTTGTTATGTTTATGTTTCTTTCGACGAAACTCTGTATATGTGTTACTTTTAAGTATTTCACAACAAAAACTGGGGAAACACATTTCCCAAATTTAGCAAAATTTAGCAACGTTTTACTTTGGTATAGTCTCATAGATACGCAATATGGTAGACTATGTCGTCACTCGTCAGTGAAGCATAGAAGGCAGTCTTCAAGGGTTATATATATATATATATATATATATATATATATATATATATATATATATATATATATATATATATATATATATATATATATATATATAACCCTCATATATATGCAGTGTCAGGCTTACAGGCTTATCGGGATATGTCACCGACAGATCACAAAACTTGACATTGGTTACAGGCAAATGTATCGATTTTACAATGGAGTGAAATCAAATCATTAGGAAAGATCAACATAACTGACCTGGAATGTTATTTTGAGGCCTTATATAAACTGGATATTAATTCAATTCAGACCAGCTTGTCCACTCTCTACAGTAAATCGGTGGACACGTTTTGTTTGTTTTATACCATGACACGTTGGTCCTAATTGATGGCGTCTTTTCGACCTTAAGCTACATTTAGACTACACAGCAGACAGCCTTGATTTAACGTTAACAGTGATCAATCAGTTCGCGCATTATTGGTGAAATAAAAACAGGTATATCGTTAGTAAATATACAAATGTCTATATAAACGAAATGGAGCTCTAAGCGCTTTACAACATCTATGATATGATATGACTACAAAAAAACAAAAAACAAAACAAACACCATGAAATTAGAAAACATAACAAATGATGAAAATATTTAAGGTAGGAAACATTATTAGGTCTTGGGCGAAGGGGATAAAGTGAAGAAGTCAGTTGCGGTGTGTCACTTTACCAATGGGAACATAATTACTTACACCCTCAATGGACAGAAGTACGTGACTGGAAACGTAAAGATTTTGAGGAATAGACCAAAGAAGTGGCCAATTATGCTCAAGAGTTGTGATCCTAAAGTCCAATGTCCAATCAAAAAAATAACTTTTAAACCCATTTTAGTGACAGTGTCAGAAGAATAATCGGTCAGCGGGGACAACCACTCCCTTCAGGACAGGACTGTCATGGATATGGACATTCCCGAAAGACCATTTCGGGATGACACCTGTGTTGTGCTCAGTGTAGGAACATTATACATTGTTCCTATGACACCTTGGTTACCAAAAACATATTGTACAGAGACTTTTTTATATTCCACTTTGATCGCTGCAATGTATCTTTTATGGCTGCTTGTATGTATTTGTGTATTTCGTGTTGTTCGATTTTATTTTTAGCGATAAACGTGTCCTGAAAAAAGTAATACAACTCTTGTCTTGTCTGTTTTGTTGTCAACATTTACATTCCCTATACTACTATGGCTATGTCTTCTGTTTCTAATCTCTCCTCCTCCACTTTCAAAGTCATCGACGAAAACTTAGATCGTGTTTGTTGGGAGGCCTTGTATCTTCGTCATCCCTTTAATATGTTAATTGCCTGACCTTAAAGGTTCAGGCAAAACCGAATTTATCAAACGTTTGATCGAACATATACATCATTTGATTGATCGTCCACCTCAACGTATCGTGTAGTGTAACAAAGAATGGTACTGACACTCGGCGTATACCCTCTTGCATAAACGTCAAATCCATCGTGTTTGTGGAAGGTAATTTTAGTTAAGACGACGAGATCGTGTCTGACGACAAACTATTAGAAGAATAAGAAATTAAACTGTGGTTTTCGCGCAAAGGGCATCATGGTAATGCCAGTGTCATTTGTATCACACAATATTTGTGTCAACAAAGTAAAGTCCATCGCACCATTTCAATGCTCACGTGGTATTTTTTAAAAGCCCAATATATATATATATATATATATATATATATATATATATATATATATATATATATATATATATATATATATATATATATATATATATATATATATATATATCGCAAGTGCAGGTCTTTGCCAATCAGTCAGTTAGGAATACATTGCTGGACTAATGCGTATGATGATGCCACTCAAACCACACACGCCTATTTACTCGTGGATTTAAAGCCCACATCACCCCGATTATTTGCAATTTCGTACCCATCTGTTTCACGAATGGTGTGAAGACTTAGGGCCTCTCGTGCATTGTCGACTTAACAACAACAACAAACAAATCAATAAAAAACTCGGATACTTTGGCTCTATCTCACAAATCGTCAACATAACGTCCTTTCAGTTTCCTCTTTCCATCAAATTGATTTGTACCTTGTACGGCATCAGTCGCGAAATAAATCCACAAATACGGGCTCGCGTCTTAGAAGCCAGTCTCAAAGAAGCCTTGTGATGGTTTACGATGACATCACGTCAATTACTGCAAGGCATCATTTAAGTCCACAACCAAACTTTTTTTTTTTTTGGAGAGAATCAAAGTAGCTTTGACGCAACTGGCCGATTATCGCATCGACACTCAACCAAAAAGCAAATCATTTGAAACCTGGAGGTAGCATTTGTCCTGGAGGTATCATCAGTCACTCCCTCTTAGAATGGTCCCAAATTCCTCTCCAAGAAAAAATCCACTCCCCAAAAAGTCAAAAGAACCAAAAGAAAAGGACCAAAGGTGTCAAGACCAGGTCGCAGAAAAGTCTCCAGAAAAAAGAAAATAGCCTACAGAAGACTGATTCTGTCCGCAAAAAAAGGCACTTCGGCCAGGACGCAACCTTACACTCGCAAACCACGACCTGTAGCAACGGTGACTGCGTCTCCAGTAGCCTAAGGTTCTTCCACTTCTCCGTTGCTACTGATGCCAGCCAAACTCAATTTGGCACCAGTTCTTCCTTAGTTAATGAAACAATGGAAACCTGCGTCTCCAAATATGTCTCCTTAAGGGGAGACACCCTCCTTCGCTTTAACGGCTGTGGCAGCTTCCTACAAAGTACCTGCCTCCAAAATCAAGGTTCAAGAGAGGTCGGGCATGTTGCAGAGTTTACTGGATTTGTCCAAGCAAGAACTGTCCTGATTTAATCCGTTGCGAACCCCTCCATGACGTGTGTTACCTGTCATCAAGTTGATACGACGTAAAGACAATCAGTGGTGGCGCATTCCAGTATATCAAAAAAGGCTTGTGGTAAACGATGGAAATCAGTGTGTCTGTGCTTCTTAGCACCCAAAGATGCCCGCCTAAATAGGTGCACACCGTCACCATCGTCGTTCTCCTATCCAAAGAAGAAACGTAAAAAAAAACAAGGACAGTATCTTCATCCAAAAAGAGCTTAGCCGAACATCGTCGTTATCCATTGAAAATAAGCGATCGGCCAAAGACAAAAGTGAAGTCAGAAAGGAGAGGAATGTTTGGCATAGATCGTATAGCCAATCAGTTTGCACAAACCCTTGAACAAAACGTTGTTTTTTTAAAAAGAGGAGCAGCCAGAAAGTGAGAATTGTTTCAAACCTTCTCACTATAATAAGATGTAAGACACGTCTAAAGCCATGGACTTCAGTGTATGTTTTGTGTGTGATCCTGAACACCCACATATGTTATTTCAACGACGTGCACACTGCCATCGTTGTTCTTCTGTCCAAAAAGGAAAAGGAAACAGTCTCGTCATCCGAAGAAACAACTTAGCCAAACATCGACGTCATCTCCAGACAAGACGTAATCGTCCAAACAAAAGAGAAGCCACCAAAGAGGAGGTTTCTTTGGTGATTTTGGAAAACACATCGTCACCTTTTCGACGAAGCGATAGTCAACAAAGATAAAAGGGCGTGTGCCAAGTCACCAAAGTCAGTGTATTTTTGGAACCAACAAACAAAGATGTTACCTCCCAGAAAACATCCTTCTTCACTGCCCACATCAAAGAAAAAGAAAGGACTTCTTCCACGTTTAGCCAAACATTGGGACGTGTTGTCCGCCCTGTCCAAAGCCTCTCCACCCATGCGAAAACAAATCACTCAAGCTACCTCCAAAGATGTCATCAATACCGTGTGCGAATGTTGGTTGAATGTTTTGAAAGGTACGATACCTTTGTCTCCACATCAGAAAAAATGCTTAGACAAACATTGACACGTTCTTTGCTAAGCGGTGGAAAAGAAAATACCCATTCGTCAAAAGAAAAAGATATTGGTGGAACGCGGATGATTTATACCCCTGATAGGACTTCTTGCCAAAGAATAGTAGGCCGTACGTTGGGACTCCTGGGAAGTGTTTTACCGCCTTAGAAGATAGAATAAGTAGAAAGATAGAGACCTCTGGAGTACAAAGATCTCAGACGTGATCTTTAGAAGCGAACGGAAGGACGAAAACTAACTTTAGTGCCTCATAAACGTTGAATGGAAAACCATCGTTGCCCAGAACAACGGACCCGCATTTTTAACCTCCCAATCCTCATTTGACCGAGATGTATTAATTACGAATTATAATCGTTGATGGATCGGAACGATTTGTCCGAAACAGAAAAATTGCAAACGTACGGTCAACTATTGCAGCGACTGCAACTCTTTCACCAGAAATCTTTAGACGAAACAATTCAGCCGACCCTGAAAGCTTTTAAGACTCTGATGAAAAGTCCACCACCACTACTCCCAGCGGTCATGACAGATAGACTCGATGTCACAATTGCCTGAGAAATAAAAGGTATGATAAATCTTTAAATCTTTGGAACTCCCATTCCCATTAAAATTACTGACCCTTTCATTTACTCCCCAACGAAAATATCTAGAAACGTGACAGATGATGTTGACTCCTTTTTTGACAGAAGTGAAAAAGAAAGAATGGAAACCAGAAGTAAAAAAAAAGAAGACCAAAGCCATCCCATTACCTCCACCACCGCCATCACTAACCTCGACTTCTACTCCTCTAGCACATATGACAAGCTACGTACTTTTTACACAAACCCATTCGACGACAATTTTCCAGACATCGCACTCAAATTGAAGATATCGATCATCAGTGGCAAGCCGATTTAGCCAATGTCCGTTATTTGGCCACCTACAACTGTGGCTACACATATTTGTGTTGTGTCATCGACGTCTTTCACAAATTTGCCTGGGTCGTGCCATTGACTTCAAAATCGCGCAGCGATTTAGTGCGAGTCCTTCAACTGGTGTTGAAATAATGTAGTCGTCACCCTCTTCGATGGCAAATATAAACTCACCGAATTTCTGAACCAAGCTTTCCATCGAGAATCCCAAACTCAAAGCCAGCATCGTTGAACGTTTTCAACGCACCTTGAACATACGCATGTGGAAATATTTTACGCATCAACACGCTCAAGAACATCGATTCTTTACCCCACCTACCTCGTCCAAGCGTACAACTAATCTTACCATTGGTCGTGCCTCCCCCACCCCACCCCCAAGAAGTAAGTTCCGACAACGAAGTGACTGTTTTTGAGCGCTTGGTTGGTACTCTGCGATGATGACTGTTCCCAAGAAAGGTGTAGTGTTGGCTGAAAGGAATTCAGTGCGGATTGGCAACCCAAACGCATTTTCCGAATTGATTCGTGTCATTGGACAAGTTCGTGGTCGTCATCTTGTCGTATATGAATTGAAAAACATGAACGGGGAAGTGTTAAAAGGAACGTTTTCCATGCCCGAGTTACAAAACGTGACCAAAAAACAGTACGACGTTTGATGAGGAAAGCATTCTGGAACAAAGAACCCCTAAAGTTGGAAAATGCCGTGTCAAAGAAGTCGGAATACGTTGGAAAGGATATCCTTCCGGTTTTCATTTTTCGATCGACGCTTCGCAAGTCATCGACTATAAAAAGAAGTGCCCATAATGCCCATCAACATACCCTTAGCTGCTATAGTAACCACTCCTGCATCCAGTTCTTCTCTGCAAGATCTACAAAAGCAACCTTTGTGTGCGTGGTGTGGAGAACGAGTACCTAAAACACAAATCGTCTTTTTCTGCTACATCTTTGTGGTGCATCGTGTCATCGATGCAGCTATTGCCAATTTGAGTTTGCGACAATGAGACAAACAACTGTGGACCATTTTACTGAGCAGTTGCATCGGTAACCTTTTTCCCAATCCTTCCCTGAAATACGTCTCGAACGGGAACAACAACCGGAGCCTTGTGCGCTTGCCAGTCATTCTCCCAACAGACACCAACCCATCAACAATCCTCTTTTAGACACTCCTCTGACTTTCAGTGACCCCTCGGACAGCAGATCTATGGAATATGAACAAAAAAAAAAAATTATTTAATGTATCTTATTGACAGTTCCATGGATGTGTTTCCCAACTGTATATTGTGTTGTTACACAGCCAGATTACCTCGGGCCATCCAATTGGATCACAAATACCACTGGGAAGTGGCTTTGGTGGAAATCATTCACCCTACAAAAGTACTAAATATTATTTCAACTTTAAATTGTTTGACGGTGGATGTTCATTACGAGCAAGTGCAAAATGACTTACATTTTAATGTAAAATATGAGAATAAAACACATAACTCACAAACGAAACATACCACTTACAGAATTATAATTTCCCCCATGATAGTATTTGAGTGGTCAACATTTGGTGACCACTATTACTACCAGGTTGAATGGCGTGTTTGGCAAAGCCTAGGAGAGTGTCAAAAAAGTACCATTAAATAATGCCTCGTCGCCTACTGATGAAATTTTCGGAGGGTACTATAATGTCTATTATATTTTGTCCTGAATTGTTTTACATTTTGGGTGGGGGCATGGTGATGAGAATGGCAATGATCAGGAAAAACGAATTACCAGTCATTTCCGACACAGATTCTTTTACCAAGTTATTTTGTGTCACGGTTGAACTGAACCAAGGACTGAAATTGATGTTTGTGTACTCTGATGTGGTGGAGTACAACGTGGTGGGATACACATCCGTACTGTTACTGAGTGCCATTCCTTTTAAAGTGGATTCTGCCACGAACGCTGACGAGGAATGTGGAAACATTTATCACGTTCACCGCGAATTCACATCCTCATTATTTGCCCGTCAGTAAGTCGTATTTTGACAGTGTCAACATTGCTATAGATCTAAAGATCAAGTTACCCAAAACCCTGCAAAGTTGTTCTAGATTTTATCACAGACGGCAAGCCCACATTCACGCAAAGCGTAAGTTGGTGAGATTTAGAACTGAGCATCACCTAATATGTTCGCAGTTCTCCTGACAGGTTCTAAAAATTTGCAGTTTTCTATCTTTTTTTTATGTAAAAAAAATATCTCTGGCTTATTCAAGGTTTCGATGTGAGTCTGACAAGATCATATTATACTTACATCCTGCTGTTATTGATGCAGACGACAATGCTCGTTTATTTTGTTGTGTTTATCGCACCAAACCGAACAAAAGTAATAATTTAACCATTTAATTACATTATATTTTTTTTAATGCTGAAAAATCATTTTCAAGTCACACGCTTTTCATTGCACTTAAAAATCTTCAAAATGACAGAATCGATAATACACAGTGGGTGTATATATTGGTGTACACATTTATATTATGATTTGTAATTGTATAATAATAATAATAATAATAATAATAATAATAATAATAATAATAATAATAACAACAACAACAACAAGCAAAACAAACTTTGATTTAAGCAATTTTGATTCGAATTATTTACATTTTACAAGCTGTGGGTGCAATCCATGTAATAACGTCAGTTGGTCGTACTTGATTTTACTCGTTTGAACAGTTATGATACAAATCATGAATCGTGAGAGTGAGATTGTGATTGTGAGAATACAGAATGTATATTTATATATTTACTTAAATAACGTATACTTATGTGTTTTAAAGTAGTATGTATTAAGTTTAATTCCTTGTACATATAACAATATAGTACTAATATTAGTACTCTTACTCCTACGTCGTGGACCACAACAAATCAAGTTGAGGCTACGACATCGTAGCTAATAACAATATAACACTACCTCTCTTATGTAGTGTTAATTTCCGACAGTCATGGTCTGGTTTGAATTTTTCCTCTGACAAGGTGGATCAAATTAACCATATGGCTCTATGCATGGTTTAAGCTCACCGTTATTATAGAAAAATGTTCTGTTACTTATTACCCTTTAAATAACTCTGTTTTGAGTGAATTGCATTTGTAGCAGACATTCATTAACACATAGCTAGAGTTGGCAGTTTTAATTAAAGCCCAAGCTGCGCATTTGATGTTCTGTCCTATTCTGTCGAATGCATGATAACCAAGCAAACCAATCCATTATCAAACTGAACTCCAAGTAACTTTAAACCAGATTAACGATTAGTTTGACTTAATTTATAAACACAACGCTCATTCTTATTAGGCGTATTCTCTCTATTGTAAAACTCGACTGTGTGTGTGTGTGTGTGTGTGTGTGTGTGTGTGTGCAAAATACGAAGCTATCTAGTTAGATGTTGGTGAAATACACAGTAAATTTATATAAACATTGTTCAATCAATTCCGGTTCCGGTCGGTGTCAGTTCGCGCTAATGTTAATGTGCCCGTGTATCGCATTTGTATGCATGTCGCGTGAAAATGCACATTGCAAGTAAGTACTGCACTACGTATCGTACAGTCGTTATGCGTATCATTATTATTCTGTGTCACAGTGTAAGATTGAGTGACTATCACAACTTTATCACAAAACTGAATTTATTTGCAATGCATTTATACAAATTGGCGTTCGCAGCGAACACGTAATTGCAGTGCCTTATGGTGCAAAGGATCGAGCTCGCCCCCATATCTCTCTCTCTCTCTCTCTCTCTCTCTCTCTCTCTCTCTCTCTCTCTCTCTCTCTCTCTCTCTCTCTCCAAAACTTTTTTTTTTAACTTGCAGTATTTTAATTAGTATTAGTTGTATCCTTAAAAATGCAAAACCTAGGCGAAGTGAGAGCAGTTTCGATCATTTGTAGAACCACTGGCAAAATTTGATGAAGTTTGAAAGCAATCTTCTGTTTTGTGCGATTTGCAACCCTTTTTACATCTGACTAAAAATCGACAATAAGACTGCTTCTGCTTCAAATTTAATAGTCAAGAATTAGTAATTCTTCAAGTACATGTTAACAATAATATATGAAAAGTTAAGACACAATACTAGAACCAGGATGTAGGTCAGACTCCTTTATAAAACAGTACAAGTTGTCAACAAGTTTACAAATTTCCAACTGGATATCTGATGTCATAGCATCAGACCTGAACAAACGTACCTCCATTGATAATAATCTAAATATTTAATCCAAAATATATGAGAAATATTTGCTATGTATTATGTTGCTTACAAAATATATTTCTCTTATCAGGTACAAAGTGAACTTAAATTTGGACAAGGCAAATTACAAAATACATAACATAAATCATTAAGAAAAGCCAAAAAAGTAATACAAATTAATATATATATATATATATATATATATATATATATATATATATATATATATATATATATATATATATATATATATATAACATGTTACAGCTATTCTCTCTAACCCAATCATATTATAGATATATTTACTCTTGAAAGTTTAATGCTTCTTTTAAAAGTATTAATTGCATAAATTGATTAAGTATGATGCAATTAATGTTGACTAATTCGAAAGGAACTTGTTTCTGTATCAGAGTTGCCATAAGTAAAGGTTCAAGCCATCAGGGGTACATATGGCATTTTCTACATACAAAAAATTCCTATATTTTCCTTATTGTATTCTAGTTAACTGTGATCAAGGCCTATGCAAACCATTTAGACAGGGGACAGATTCATGGGAATGCCAAAATAACACCTAGAAAAAAGAAAACCCCAATAAAAAAAATCATATTTTTGAATATATGCTTATATTATCAAGATACTGGATGTGTTTGAAAATGAGTGAAATCCATGCATGCTGATTAAATGATTTTTGCATCCAGTTGCTTTGGAAGACATAATTCTAATCTAATTAGAAATTTGTATTTATCTTAAAAATCTTAAATAATGTTACAAATGAGCCATGAATATTGATGGGGTGATCTTGCATATTATTGACTCACTAGATTGTTACCACTCTGCGGGGTCATATTTTTCATTTGATTTTGTTCAAGCTAAGACTGTACTCATGTGACTGTTATCAGTGCATGAAAATATAAATTACAAAATGGATTAATTCAAAGCGTTCTGTGTAATTTGGGTTGCAGTGTCAAACTGATGTCTCAGTTTTAAAATTTGATACATTGTATATTTGTGATAATAGTCACGGATGAGGTATTCATCACATGATAGTCATATAAAACTGATTCGAGCCAGGAAAGGCATTCCTGGATTATACTTTAACACATTATCTATGGGTTGGTGCCTTAGACCTGTCTGTGATGTCCAATGGAACTATCTTGAAAATCAAGCTATTGCTACTTTTTTAAAATCATGGATATTTGTAGCAATATAGGGTTTTCACCTACAGACTTTGTAAAATACTTTAATTGGTCGTACATGTATATAGAAATTAAAATATTTTTATACCTTTAATTACATCTTGTGAGCAGATGGATATGATAACCATGTGTTTTTCTTTCACTTGCCAAATTTGTATAGCATATTGTTAGTCCTAAATAAAAAGGGTACCAGTCAGACCTACAACCTGATGGCCTTGGTGGCCATCCTTAAAATTGTGTTGTCACTGCTTCTCATGGAGGGAAGGGTCATATCAGCATGAGGCTTTCACTATATGTGGCTTGTCCTGAATAAAATTAATAGCAGTTGGTCATTCCAATATTTGAAAAATCATGTGACTGCTACTTCTACCAAATATGCTGGTTAATAGGTTGATCCCAACAGCAAACTGCACAGACTCAGATATGCAGTCAGATAATGCATTGGCAGATCTGGGTCTGTGCAGTTTGTCAGGAGTAATTATTAGAGAAAACACTATGACCCTGATCTGCAATTGCATTATGCTTTAGCAAGTTATGCTCTTCTGTTGTTTGCAGTTTGACTAGACTTATAAGCAAGTATATACAGTAAATGGGCGGACATATCAATAAAAAAGGCACTTGTCCTGATTGGATAGTTCTATTGAAATGGGTCCTCCCTTTCCAGTTACAAGGCACTTTCATGTCAGTGTGTGTGTATTCCATGTGTGGGTAAGTACATGTAGGTACAAATATGTGCTGTACTATAGAAGTAGTAGTAGATGACAACATGCCACCATGTGTCCTTTTAGTTTAAAGCACATGTAGACCAGTGTTAAAGTAAGATATTTTATGATATGCAGGAAGTTGGACATTTCCGATGAAGTTAGTGGCCAGGACAAAACATTCATGTGGTAGCATTGTGTCAAGTCCCAACATGGTCAAGCTACATATAAGGTGTTTTGAATGGTAATGAACCTATAGAACTCTTAGTTAAGAAGCATAATCAATCTTAGCCAGAAGTCATAATCTGTCAAGAGCTAAGCTGTATAGAAGTAGTTAGTCATTTAGTTAGCTAAGATTAGATTAGTAGAGTGATAAACAATATTGAAGTCTTTATTGGTATCAGTTGGATAGAAAGGAAGTTTAATGTAACAATAGATACTATGAAATGCTTTGGAACTAACTATATTTGGAATTTGTTATGTTCAGCATTATGTTGATAGTTGATGTACTGGCTTGTTTCTGCAGTATCTTTCAGGGGTTGAAATTGTTTGAAAATCCATGTCCCAGGAAAGTCAGCTTTGAAAATCTGGTTTGCCAAGAACTTTTTCTTGACATTCAGTGAACTAATTTAGCTTCCTCCAAAATTGCTGTCATTAAAATTATTCAACAACTTTTGACACACACGCACATTCGCACACAGAGAGTATTTAATCCTAATTGAATACCACAAATAAGTCCTGCTAATCGACAGTCACATTAATTTAATCTCTATTGCATAAGAAATTTGCCAGTATTTGAGATCCACAAATAAAAGATAATCAAACAATTTTAACTTGTTCACTGTCTGATTGTCTGTCAGCTTTCTGCTGCTGTTTACATTTAATTTGTTTCTTGACCATTTTCTCCATGATTATGTTATATATATATAGATTTTATACTTGACCTTTGTCCTAAATCAAGTGAGTGGTATACCAGACCAGAGATATTTATTTTGTAAACAACATAGCTAATATTTCTCTATGAGTATAGATGAAATATTCAGATCATTATCAATACAAGTAAACATATTGACTGTAGGACTTGGAATTCCTAAATTTGTTGACAACTTTGAATGTTTTATATGTGTGTGTGTATGTGTGTGTGTGTGTGTGTGTGTGCGTGCGTATGTGTACTTTAAATATTACTTATTCTTGCCTTAACATCTAAAGCAGATTCAGTCAAATTTTTTCTTCAAATTTTAACTTGAGTTTATTTAATAATTCAAATTATTATTGACTCAAAATTATAAAGGGCTTAATAATTACTGTATCTTATATTGAAACATTCATTTTGAATTATAGTACATTCAGACAATGACATTTTGGTTTATATTATGTGTTACATCAAAAGGCTGTTAACACATCACCACATTCCAGGCCATTAGCACATTGACACATTCAAGACTACATGCGCATCAATGTATTCAGTATTGGAATTTATTTGGAATTCAGTTGGAATTTCATACATTTGGACTTGTGATATAACTTTTAGGACTATTTTGAATTTAATTCATAATAGACTTAATTTTGTTTAAAAGTTTTCTTTAACGTTGCCAAGTTTCTTTAGCTAAAGTTAGCCAATAGAATCAACTGTAACATGCCCTATAGTGAGTTTCCACTTGTTCAAGGGACCAATGAGAAAGCATAATACCAGATAACAGGCATTCAGTGCATCAAGCCTAAGAAATTGCTACCTTAAGTTTGTGTGTTGACAAAAGATAAATAATTTGTGAGTCTTGTTTCTTTACGAGCTCATCTTATGGGCTGGTAATATGGATTCTGATTATTGGAGAAAGTAACTAGTACCTGACTCATGTGTATTAGTGTTGTTTCTTACCAGTAGCAATCACCCAACACTCAATGATGGAATTATGGGGAGATAATTTGGGCACCCTCCTCTAGTGCATAGAGCATGTATCGCTTGCTTGACAATCATGATTTTAACCTGGGTGGTGATAGTCATTGTGAAGCCACAGCAATACATTTATACCAAAGCCTGGTAAAATTCAATGTGGTGCAAGGAAGGATGACAGTTCATTTGGATTAGTGTTGTCTCTTACCAGTAGCAATCACATGGACTTTGAGTGCTCGAAATTTCCCTTTAAGTTTCGCATTACAAGGAATTCAAGGTTCTAAAGAACAAAGGTTGTCCAGGACAAAGAAATTTGCCAAACGAGTCCCACACAGGTTTTGATGCATTGTAGTATGATGCAGAGCAAATGAGTCGCCAGTGTTAGGTTGTGGTTAGAACTCAGTTGAGGTGCTTTTTAAATTGCTTGAGGTTTCATTGGAAATGATTTAAATACAACTTTCCTTGCCTGCTGACATTATTGTGACTCGTGTTTCCACTGCAACTTTATGTTGGATCCCTGATGGTACTTTTGACACAAACGAGACTTTAGATTGTGAGTGTCAGTGCATGCAGAGGTACCACACGTAGCACATTTAAGCTGCAAATTTACCCAGGTAAAATAAGAGTGACAGTTGTACTTAGTAGCCTGCAGTGGTATGATTGTTACAAAATTGTGCAAGGAATCACATTGGCATAGAACAAAGCAATGGGTGTTAAATGAATTTGAAATGGTCATCTTTAAATTGATGAGCTGCATTAAAGAAAACCATGGAAAGTCTGCAGAAATGAATCCATGTTGACCATGTCTGAGAAAATGATCAGGATAAACCTTGTTGACTCGACAGTCTAGTCACATAAAATGTTTAGTGGACGTTTGGAATCAGTTAACAACAACTAATCTGAGGTGAAATTGTTAAACTGATTTATGTTGACATGTCTGTGTTGGATCTGTGAAAGCAGGTCATGTATGAATAATATGACTTGATCAACAAGATTAATGTACTGTAAATGAAAAGACTGCTCTAGATTCTGATTGCCACACAGGATGGACATAGGTCAGTTTGTAGATGAGTTTTAACTAATACCTAAAAGATGGTCTGATGTTAAGCAGCACAAACAAAAGAATGGTATGGAAATTCAAAGATGAGCACACTGGAAAGCCATTGGAAGAATTGTTTAGGACAGGGCCGAAAAATGTACTTGATCATATTAGAGTCCTACAAATCCATTGGTAGAACTGAGGTCTCTGGCAAAAACTTTAAGCAATCCAAAGAGTTACTTGAATTGTTGTACAAAAGGATCTCCAGCACAACATATATGTGGTTTGTTTACAACCACAGTGTCAAATCTTATCTGGTCAACGAAACATGACATCAGTGTGTATTATTGCACCAGTGGACACCATTTGACCTGATTCTTCCATTTCAGTTAAAAAATCTGATTAAAGTCAACAAGACAGCTTTTGAAAGCAAACATTTTAGAGACCTTGAGAATGAACATATAAGAAGCTCAACAAAATAATAAATATAAGCATGATAAATGTAAAACATAATTTTATTTCTATATTTTAGGGACAGTATTTGATTCTTTTAAACGTTTTACAACAGTATGCCTTCCTCTAACCTTGATTGAGCCATTGCCTGTTGACAGTCATGCATCTAACCTTGATAGAGAGCCATTACAAGCTGACACAATCACACAACCAGATACCTAGCCATGATAGAAAGCCATTACAAGTTGACAGTCGTAGATCTAACCTTGACAGAGCCATTAGAAGATGACAGTCGTACAACCAACCTTGATAGAGAGCCATTAGAAGCTGACACAATCACACAATCAGCTACCTAACCTTGATAGAAAGCCATTACAAGCTGCACAATCAGACAAGAATGTAAAGTTAGACAAGAATGCATAAAAATGAATCACATTGTGTCCTGTGGCTAAAGCTTTATGAATGGGCAGCAAAACAAAGAAGGAAATTGATAGAGTGAAATTTCAGAGTAGGAAACTTAGCCATTGGATTCACATGGACTGCTTGTCAGCAGCTGACTTAAGTGAAAAAGTATTTGTGGCTTAGACATTGGCAGACAATGATAGTTGTTGGTTTGGTGTTGTATAGCACAGCAGTATAAGTTTTGGATATTTTGTGCCAAGGCAGTTGCAGTAAGGTGCTTTGCTTAAGGACACACCGTAGTATCTGACCCATCCACTGGTAGGATTTACTTACCAATTTATGAATCCAAATTAAGATGCCTAAAAAGGTAACATTGAAACTTCATTGTTGTTATTAATCTTATTTACCCTGCTTACATTTTGAATCATCTCAAAATGTCTATCCATATAACAAGATGTACTCAGTTACAAGGCTTTGTGAAAAGAGATCTAATTAAGGCCAAATGTTGATAGGCATCAGTGTAGAAATATATATTGGTAGCATACATAATTGTTTTGTTTGTTGTGGTGTTTAATGCCATTTTTTTAGCACACAATAGACTCTACATGGCGGTCAGTATTAATGGTGGAGGAAAAACCCAGGAAAGAGCCACCGACCCATGAGAAGCTACTAGCAAGCTTTCTCACATACCCAGATTGGCCGAATCTGAGACTCGATTCCATGCAGACAGAGGTGAGTTGCCAGTGATTTGTATCGGAGAGTGCTTTAGACCACTTGGCCACCCGGGGCCCCTAACATCATAATTGTGAATAGCAGGTTATGTATTGAGTTAATTTAATTTAAAGGGGGCGGTGTCAGCTGTGGTATAAAGGTTTTCTGCTGTGTCAGCTTTGGGATAAATGTTGTCTTCTTCCACGTGAATAATACTAGGATAAAAAATGTAAATTGAAATTGTCAGTTATTGGAATCCTACATAAAAGTAGAATGTGTGGCTGCTGATATATATGCTCTTTGCATTAATATACATGGTTATCAAGACATTATTATATATTACATATGCCAAAGTTATATTGGGTTTTTAAAATACACAAATGAAGACTATGTCATACATTCCAGGATCAACCTGAAATGGAGGAGAGAATATTTGACCAAGTGAGTTTTAAGGAAGGTTTTTTGTATGTAATAGTTAAAAAAATACAAGTTACATTATTCATTGTTTTTTAAAACAAATTCTAAAAAAATTTAAAGGTGCTAGTTTTGAGTATTTGAAAACAATTTAATATTATAAAGTTTGTTTTGTATGTAATAATTAAACAAATATAAGTTAAATTATTCAATGTTTTTTTAAAAAAAAACTTTTCATAAAAAATGTAAAGGTGCTGGTTTTGAATATTTTAAACAATTTAATATTACAGTTTATGGTTCAGGCTTACAAATCACTTAGATCAGTATGTCTGTGCATGTGTCTGTCCATTATTTTATCCTTCTAATTTGAACACTGATTGTGGAAGGGTGATCAGAGTTCATATGATGTTGACTGGTAGCATGTTATGTCAGCATGGGTGTCAGTGTCATTTTTAATACAAAGCCCGTAATAGTGTATTTCATTATTTTATTTTATTTTAATTTTGTAGGATAAACAGCCACATAGGAATATTTTCAAACCAAGAATGTGAATCACAAGTTTAAAGGAATTATGGTGTCAAAGGTAAGTGTTTTGTTCTTATTGTCAAAGACCAGGACAACCTGTGTACATCTGTATGTCATCACAACTTTCTTATAGCTAACTTCTCCTAACCTACTTAAAAGAGTCGTGAACTTGGCAGCTTCATGCTGAGGTCTACTTGGTCTTAAATAAAATTGGTGCTCATCATAAAGCCAAGATGGAGTCATCCTGATATTTATTATAATTTCTCCTCAACCGATAGTCATAATGGCATGGTCCTTTTAACAAAAGACTTCTTATGATATGCAAATTGGTCAAAGATGAAACTGGTGGAGGTTCGACCTCCAACATGGCTGCCATGTTATCCATGTTAAGAATCTTATTATTGCTACTCCAGAACAAATGATTGCATTGATGTGTTTTTTTTTTTTATTGTTGAACACATGTTAGTTGGAATCATGACATAATAGTCATTGTTCTAACTGTGGTGGTGGTAACATGATCAAAAGTTTCATAAAGTTTTCATTTGTATATTTCCTAAAGGACTTCATAGATTTTCACTATTCTTGGTATGATTTTTAAAAAAAAACTAATTTAATTTTTTTTACAATATTTTCACTAGCCTCAGTTGCTTAGAGTTGAGGTCCCAGAAAATGAAGTTAGGTTTTGGTTTCTTCATTTGCTGATATTTCGCATATGCTTCATAAGTTCCAATCAAATTTAGGCAAATAATTCTGTGGCACATGCATTTGCCCCAGTGACCTTGGGGTCACACCTCCCCATTGCTCTGTACCCTACACTAGCTATCCATTTGATCCAGAATCAAACACAAAATTTGTTGTGCTGTGTTTCACTGATGGACTCCAGTCCAACATATTTGTCTGGCCACACCCGTGTATACACACATGCAAGATATTTACTCCTCTTCTGACATCATATGTTCATTATTCCCACTATGAAAACAAAGTCATATGGAAAATGTTCTTTTGCATACCAGGACCCAGCAACATGGAACAAACTGCCCATTGAAATTAGACACAAAGACACAGTGATCCCTTTCAACAGTGCTCTTAAAACTCTTAAAACTCACCTTTTCGATTGCAAGAATAAAGACCTAATAATGTTTCCTACCTTAAATATTTTCAGCATTTTTTATGTTTTCTAATTTCATGGTGTTTTTTTTTGTTTTTTTAGTTATATCATTATAGATGTTGTAAAGCGCTTAGAACTTGTAAAGACGACACAAAGTTATCACTATTATTATTATAGTCCTAGAAAGCTTGCATTGAGGTTTTGGTTAAAGTTGTTTCATTTGCTAATATTTCCTAACCTTGATTGAATTTATTTATACTCTGCGTAAATAACTTACGCAATCATTTAGCGACAAGAACATTTTCCACATTGACTTTGGGTCAAGGTCACAGTCACAGAAAAATTGCTCGATTTGATTAAAGCTTTTTGTTTTGTTTTATTTCCTAAGTTTCATCATAGTTTAGATGAATCAATTTGAAACTACGATAAATCATTTCATGATGTGATATTTCCCCTGTGTTATAGATATCTAGTTCACACTAAATCTGCATAAGGTTTTTTTACTTTTAAAAATTCATTATATTTCCTCATCTCGCTGATGGATTTTGTTCTCTGTTTACTGAATGATTCTGAAGCTAAGACAATTAATTATGTGACATGGCTACCTTTTCCTTTTAACCTTGGGTTTCAATGTCAGTTGTTTTACACTTTTGCTTTGATCATGTTCTCAACATGCAGGCCATGACTGCCTTGTCAAAAGACTTCTTATAATATACAATTTGTCCTAAATTAATAGCTGGCTGACCAGAGAGTCCGTCCTCTGGTTTACAGTCATACATAAATTGTCAATTAGTAGTGAAATTGTGGTTTTATGGGGTACACAAAAGAAGTTAAGATTGGTGAGTATTTTAAGTCAATGATAGGATGGATTATAGTGAGTAGGATACAGTTATTTTGTGTAGAACATGAATACTTGAATATGGAAAAGTAAAACCTACACGATGGTTGCATTCCCAAAAGTGGTCACAACTGAAAATTGTGTCACTTAAATGTTTTGGTTTTACTGTCATTAATTTTCATTGAAAAACATGTAATGTAATTAACTTAAATACCATTCATTTAGACATTTGTGAATCCCAGTTTTTATTTTTATACAAATAATTTCATTATTCTGTCGTTTTTACAAAAAGAGTTTAATTGTAAACGATATTCATATGAAATTGTGTTAATGTGAAATTTGTGTAAGACAAACTTGCATAGGTTGACAGATAATTGTACATGCATATTTAATGATTTTGTATAATAATAATAATAATAATAATAATAATGATAATAATGATAATAATAAAGGCCACTTTTGCCTTTTTGCGTCTCCATTGTTGATAGGTTTGACTTTTTTGCGGAAACTAATTTCTAAAATTACAGGTCATTGAAGCACTCATCCTTGTATTTCTGATAACCTTTTGTGGTCAAAAGATACAACTCGGACATGTGTAATTAGTCATAAATGAAAAAACAGTTCTAGCTTACTGTTGCTCAAATAGAAAGATGGTAGTTACCCAGATTGCAGTGAGATATGTAGCAACCATTAGGCCAAAGACATGCCTAGTGGGATGTCAAGTGACTAGGCTAAAGTGATGCCTAATGGATTAATCTTTGAGAAAGCTTGCCAGTAGCTTCTCCTGGGTCGGTGGTTCTTTCCGGGAGTTTTCCTGGGTTCTTATTCCACCATTAATAGTGACCGCCATGTGAAGCCTATCATGTGCTGAAAAATGGCATTAAACCCAATAACTACAACCTTACTGAATTATTAAATTCATGTTTACATCAGCATGACAGTATGTTCATCCACTTTACTTAGTTGGTATTGGTCACATTTACAGAAATTGTCAATGTATACATGGCCATGGGAACACAAAAGGATTCCATTTAACCATGATTAATCCACTTGCATGTTAAAGGTGAGGTCTCACTTTGTGCCAAATATGAGTTGTTTTCATTAGGGGTATTCATGTCTAGGTAAGTCTGAAAATATTATTCCTACTAATTAGATTACTTGATGGCACTGTTTACCTGTTTACCTAAGCTTCCCTTGAATTTGAGGGAACAATAACTACAAGTATAGTACAAGTCATACAGGTCATGTTTGTTTACATATATATTTACTCAAATATAAGATGTTGTTTTAAAATTAATTGTTTAAACAAAGTCTATTCAGTCCTGATAATTGAATGGTTTGCACCTTAACTCTCATCAAGAAACCTCCAGACAAAAACTATCGACTTTTACAATAGTAGACAGATACCTGACAGGGTTAAGAAAAGATCACACCAAGTCTAAACGTCACACTATATGGTAGTACAAATTTGTGTATCAGCATGGTAGCTTTCATTGTGACATTACAGTGCACAAAATTCAGTTTTTTATTGAAATGGATCAAACCTTGATCTCATCCATAAATGTTGATGTACTTTAGCATTGATTTTACCATGTGTACTTGTCGGGTTGTGTTATAATGATGTTCCAAAGGAATATGGATGTATAAGGATCCAAATAAAGTGAATAATTGCCATTTAAAGGTATGTGTGTGTGTGATTTTTAACTTAGCTTTACAAAAATTTCAGTCATGTTGTTACGATGTCTGCAGTGTTGCAGTTTATAGTGATGTCAAGTACTGGGACATCATGTCACAGACGTGTATTATGATGTCCCACCCACTCACATTATCCTGACACCAGGTTGACCAGTCCTAATACTAACCTCTTTATGCTGAGCGACAAGTGAAGCAGCTGTTAGTATCATTTTTGTAAATCTTTGTTATTGCCTTATGATTTGGCTGGAGATCAAACCCATGACATCCAAGGCAGATGCTCTATCCACTAGGCCCCTTAAGCGATCTTCTCCTACTAAAAAATGACTCCCATTATTGAAATAGTCAGTGTTGATGGCCTACATAACCTTTATGACTTTTATTATATCAAGAAACTTCAGTAGGTTGAGGTATTTTACAGCATTCAGACACGGGGGCCCCAAGTGGTCTAAAGTGCTCTTCGTTATGGATCAATGCCATCTCACCTCTGTCTGCCTGGGTGCGAGTCTCAGATTCGGCCAATATGGAAGAAAAAGCTTGCCAGTAGCTTCTCGTGGGACGGTAGTTCTTTTCATAGGTTTTCCCGGGTTCTTTGTCCACCATTATTACTGGCCACCATGTATACCCTATCATGTGCTGAAAAATAGCCTTAAACCTACAGCAAAAACAACAGCATTCAGACTATCTCAATGCTCAAATGATTGACAATCATGTTAACAATATTAAGGCAAAAAATGAATTTAAACTTCCGTATCCAGCTACTTTGAATGTGTTCTTCAACATCAGTAAACCAAAAAGTAACAAGATGTGAATTCAATGACTTTTCTGTTCAAACATATTAACATCACAACAATATTACAGGATACATAGAATGAAGAAACATTCCAATTCAGTGACCTACAAAAATAAATAATTAACAGTTGCAGAATTTTACCCAAAAAAATGTAATATTCATTAATAGTTAGGAAATATGAAGGTCGGTTAGCATTAATGTCTGTGTAAAAATAATACATGTGGTGAATTTTTTTCCCCCATAAGTATAGTCGGCTTCTTCATGTACCATATGGCAGGTTATCAGTGCAAACATTACCCCATAGTTTAATTGCACAACAGACAGGATCACATTTGGAAATTTCTTTTTCTACCTGACACTTTGTACAAAGGTTTTAATATGGTTCAGAAACTTTTGAATACCTCTCTCTCAACTATAGTGAGTGGTCAAAGAACAGATGAAGACATTGTGGCTAGTTTTGCAGTGCACCACTGCTGTTTCATGTTGGACAATGTGGAGAGAGGATATTTACCTGCTGTTGAGTCAATAACAAATATACTGCATAGAGTGTGAAAAACATTTTCACCCTTGATGTGAAATGTATTCACTTGAAGCAACTAGACTTCAATTTATTTGATGCCAAAACACATTGACCAATATGTATAGCAGTAGCAAAGTAGCACATTTCTTACTGTATCCCATGCGATATTGATTCTGTGCTGTAGTTGGTGTACATTTTCACAGAAAATAAAAGTACCATTAATTATCCTTTTCTGTTTGAACTCAGGTCATCTGTGTGCAATGCAGATAAATTTATCACTGTTGTTCAACATTTTCAGACTTTTTTGGTCATAATGTTATCATTGTTTATTGACAGGCAGTGTTGTGTCATAATGTTATCATTGTCTATTGACAGGCAGTATTGTCATAATGTTATCATTGTCTGTTGACAGCAGTGTTGTGTCATAATATCATTGTCTATTGACAGGCAGTGTTGTATCATAATGTTATCATTGTCTATTGACAGGCAGTGTTGTGTCACAATGTTATTGTCTATTGACAGGCAGTGTTGTGCCATAATGTTATCATTGTCTATTGACAGGCAGTGTTGTGCCATAATGTTATTGTTTATTGACAAGCAGTGGTGAAATATTCATTGTATTTAACTCTAGTGAAATACATGTATCAAGATTATTTCACTCTGAAAATCCAGTAATTCATTGTCTAACATAAAATAATTGATTTTATTCAATGAAAGTATGAAAGCTTTCTTAAAATATTAAAAGCACTAATTTGACATGTACATATTCACATTTTTAAAATGAATAGCAATAATAATAATAATAATAATAATAATAATAATAATAATAATAATAATAATAATAATTATTATTATTATTATTATTATTATTATTATTATTATTATTATTATTTATTTTTTTTAATTATTTTTTAAAAAAATCATTGTTAATGTAACTACTTATAGCATTATAGAAATGTTTGTCAAACATACTTAATCACCTCTCCAGGCAGTATTATATGTTTGTGATAAAGTCTTTCTGTTACTGCCTGGTTGATACAGTAGTAGTGGTTTCATATAATCAGAGCTTTATTAGCATACCTGCATGTTGGAATAGGTTAACATTGTTAAACATAAAGTAAACCTCATTATGAAAATTTGTAAGTTTCTTCGTTTGTTCTTCATCATCATGGATTACTAATGACTTTTTACATGTCATCCAAATACATTAATATTGTTGTCGTTAATAATTTATTGTTTTACTTGTTCATAGGTGAAGGATTTATTGCTCTTTAATTGTTCACAGTTCATAAAAGCACTTAATTCTGACAGCTAGGTGATTTAAATACCGCAAAAGCATGACAATTCTAAAGCAGAGATATATTTTAATTAGTTGAAATATTGCACACATTTTTGTTGAATTTTCATATTGGATTTAACTTGACACATTCTTGTCATTTTTACAGATTTTTTGGCAGTATACTTCTTTTGTTAGAGATGTAACTGATACATTGGTGTTTTCATATAGAGTGACAATTAATTCATTATTCCTTCTTTTGAATCATGAACTAGACACAATGCCAATTATTGTAAATACATACAGTTTTTCTTTTGACAAACATGAATGTTAGGGATAAAGGTTTTCTCTCTCCCACACGAATGTAGGTTATCTATTACATGAATGATATACTTGTCCCAACACTGTATTTAGTCGCGTGCACATCTTTTTTTTACACACCTGTCTAACAATATACATCTGTAGGACCAGACAATGCTGATTTACCTGTGTGACTACTCAAGTGTTGCATCAAGTCTCTGCCTCTCTCTGAAGTGGATGGCCTTTAGGATTTATTGCCACACATGTTCAGTAGATTAGTAAGGTGACTGAAGTACTTATTTATTTTGCCACCATTTGGAGCTCAGACTGTCAGGAATCTTAAAAATTATTGTAAACAGGATAAACAGTGCCAACAACTCTGCCCTGGATTTAGCAGTTCAGTGGAAGGCTATCTGTGGAGTGTAAGGTTACTAGGTTGAATTTATTTTTTACATGGTCATTCAATTCATTGGCCAGTACATCTTAAGTTTGCAAAATATTTACATCTGCATATATAGAAATATTTTATTGCTATTTATTCAGCCACTTGTACATGTTTTTACTAATAAGATCATCATTGTTAGAATATTTGGAAGGTAGAGCATTGCCAGGTGTTCCGTTTAGAAAAGAGTTGGCTCAGATTTATTATTAAACTTTTAAATATATATATAGATTTATTATTAAACTTTTAAATATATATATAGATTTATTATTAAACTTTTAAATATATATATATATTTATTATTAAACTTTTAAATATATATATAGATTTATTATTAAACTTTTAAATATATATATATATTTATTATTAAACTTTTAAATATATATATATATTTATTATTAAACTTTTAAATATATATATATATTTATTATTAAACTTTTAAATATATATATATATTTATTATTAAACTTTTAAATATATATATAGATTTATTATTAAACTTTTAAATATATATATATATTTATTATTAAACTTTTAAATATATATATATATTTATTATTAAACTTTTAAATATATATATATATTTATTATTAAACTTTTAAATATATATATATATTTATTATTAAACTTTTAAATATATATATATATTTATTATTAAACTTTTAAATATATATATATATTTATTATTAAACTTTTAAATATATATATATATTTATTATTAAACTTTTAAATATATATATATATTTATTATTAAACTTTTAAATATATATATATATTTATTATTAAACTTTTAAATATATATATAGATTTATTATTAAACTTTTAAATATATATATATATTTATTATTAAACTTTTAAATATATATATATATTTATTATTAAACTTTTAAATATATATATATATTTATTATTAAACTTTTAAATATATATATAGATTTATTATTAAACTTTTAAATATATATATATATTTATTATTAAACTTTTAAATATATATATAGATTATTATTAAACTTTTAAATATATATATATATTTATTATTAAACTTTTAAATATATATATATATATTTATTATTAAACTTTTAAATATATATATAGATTTATTATTAAACTTTTAAATATATATATAGATTTATTATTAAACTTTTAAATATATATATAGATTTATTATTAAACTTTTAAATATATATATAGATTTATTATTAAACTTTTAAATATATATATAGATTTATTATTAAACTTTTAAATATATATATAGATTTATTATTAAACTTTTAAATATATATATAGATTTATTATTAAACTTTTAAATATATATATAGATTTATTATTAAACTTTTAAATATATATATATATATTTATTATTAAACTTTTAAATATATATATAGATTTATTATTAAACTTTTAAATATATATATATATAAAATCTTGTGTTTTGAGTGATTTATTATTAAACTTTTAAATATATATAAAATCTTGTGTTTTGAGTGATTTATTATTAAACTTTTAAATATATATATATATAATCTTGTGTTTTGAGTGAGATCACAGATGTCTTGAATGAGATTACAGTATTTATTATGTCTTGAAGGAGATCAGTGTTCTTGTCTCTTGAAGATCAGTGTTATGGGGTGGGGGTCTGCTTCTGTAAGCTGAAATGTATTGATATATTGACGCAAGTTAGACTGTCTTTCCAAGATGGAGAAATGTGAAATATGTTAAAGAATATATATATATATATATATGTTTGTTATTTATTTTAGAATATAATGTATAATATTCATACTTATAATTGATATCATAGATTCTTTTTGCTACATGTATGTTTCTATGGGTTCCATTAAATTATTAAAGGGAATAATCAGATTCTTTGATATTAAACCAATATGGTCTGAGTTCTTTGAATGAAATTTGTATCTCTTAATTAGATGGATGATTGAAAAAAATATATTTAAAAAGTATTAAGAAAAGAAACATGTTGATAGCAAAATAAGGAAAATAAGCAAACTTAAGGTTTTATAATAATATTCAAACTATCATCATAAATATAAAAGAAAGTCAACATAGGATGAGGTACATGTACTGTGGTGTGGGCAAGTCCTGGGCAGATGACATGGTAGGCTCACTTTATAATACTGTAATCTGCTAAAAATTACAAGTAAATGGCAAGATTCATTTTGAAAAAAAAGGACGAAAGTAGACTCACATTTTGAATCAATGTTTAATATATGTCACAATATGTGTGTTGCAGTTATCTTGTGTTCTTGTTTACACTCGGGTGTCAACATTTTGATGAAACATGGAATATGGACTTGTATAACCAAAATTATGGATACTGTATATTCAAAAATAATAATAATAATAATAATAATATAAATAATAATCTAATAAAATATAATAATAATAAGATGTAGTAATCATAATAATAGTAAAGATAATACTTGATCCCTTGCTGGATCCAGTGCATTTGAAAGGACTGTTATATGCCATATTATTTGTATTCTTTATATAGGGTAAATCATTATTCAAGGGCTATTCTCCCATAAGGATGCCTTAAGGAGAGAAAGACAACTAGAATTACAGTTTATTCTAAATTATTCAGTAGTAAAATACTAAATTCCATTATCTTTTAGAAACACATACATGCTCATGATATCTCTTCTTAAATACTCTAATATTATGAACATATTTTACATGTAGCGGAAGCTTGTTGTGCAGAACTGTACCAGCATATTGGAAGATCATTGTAAATTGCTCTGTTCTTGGTTTTTGTGCTCAAAGGTTTCCATTGATAATGATCTCAACTGGTATTGTGTTGAAAAAGGCCTAAATAGGTTTTGAAGACACTCTGGTGCAATTCCATGTAGACATTTATATACCAGAATTGCCTAGTGAAAATCTATCTTTCATATATTGTGAATAATTTAGTTCTGTAAGCAATACTTTTGAGGGATGATCAATAGATGCATCTAAAATTATGCTGTTTCTGAAGTTTATAAATCCAGTCAAGCTGATATTTGGCACATTTTCTCCATGCAGTTGAACAATAATCCATTGTTGGGAGAATATATGACTTGTAGTGTAATGTATTACCCTCGTAGGTAAATATTTATTTATTTTGCTGATTAGGACATTTTGGATGTCAGGTGTTTTACAAAGCTTGTCAATATGGTCAATTGTAAATTATTATCTACAGACACACCTACAAGCTTTTCATGTTTGACATTTTGTAATGGATGATTGTTTATTATAGGAGATAGTTCTGTGTTCCCTAATTTGTGTAGCTTATGTGTTGTCCACAAAATCATTCATTTTTTTTACCTTCATTATGTTTACCAGCCTATTTTTTTGTTGTGCCCAATTTTGAACTCTAATAAGGTCTATTCTTGTAACTTCAGTATCAGGACTAGATGTATACAAGGTTGTATCATCTCCAAACAAATCTGTATTTGTGGATTCTTTATTTAATGGTAGATTATTTACTTAGATGAGAAAGAGGATATGACCTAAAATTGAGCCTTGATAGACCCATGAATGAATAGCGCAAGTTTGAGAGCTAAAATTTCTAATGCTTATTTGTTGAGATCTCTGGTTTAGGCAAGATCTGAAACAGTTCAACTTTTGCACCAGAATTTCATGATCAGTGAGATCAAAGGCTTTCTTGAGGTCAAGGAAAACAATCATGCATCCATTATCCATTTCCTTCAGCCAAAGATCTATTAACTTGGTAAGTTCTTTTTGGCACAAGTGCTACTTGCTAAATCCTGATTGTGCTGTTTAAAATAGAGAGTATTAGTTTCAAAAACATGTATAGACCTCAATGGCTATTTGCTTTTCAGATAATTTTGACAATACATGTAGAAATGTTTCTTTAATTCCCTGGATCCTCCTTTTCTTTTTTCTTAACTGATGATACCAATGATGTGATCTTGCATCAGATTGGTTAACCTTATTACCATGCTGGAAGCCATATTTTTGACCCAGTTTTGATCAGACATGACAGATTTGCTTATATCATTAAGCTCCTGGTTCAGGACAAGATTGATGAGGTTAACTTGCGTCTGATTGGCTCAGCATATCAACACTCCAATGTTCATATTTCTGATTTAATTTTGATCATACTTGGAATGTATGCTTACATCATCAGGTCCTGGAGAGGCTTAATATTGAACAAGATACACATATACTAATGCATTAATCTTGCTTTGGACTTGTAAACACTGTACAAGTCATAGTTTTAAATTTCTTATCTGAACTTGAAATATGGACTTGTATAATCAAGATGTTAGATGTTTTCAGTAATGAGTGAGATCAATGCATATTAATGAGGTAATCATGCATTTAATTGGCTAACCTTGTTAACACTCTTGAGGGCATATCTAATTTAATTTGGATCATATTTTTGTAATGTGCTCACATCATAAAAATCTTGAATTGTTTCAGCAGTGATTGAGATCCATGTATACTGGTGGACATGGGTTGATGCCACTTTCGATTTTGCAGGATATTTTTGGCTGAACTGGCTGGCACCATGTAAGCCATATTTCTGATTCAGTTTAATTGAGTTTGAAATATCTGCTGATATCAAGTTCTTAGATAGAATTGATAATAAGATTGTCTGATATTAATGGTGTAATTGTGAATCTGATTGGCTGAGTTTTGTTACTACTCAAACTGGAAGCCATAATTTTTATTTAATTTTGTTTAAGCTGGGAATATATGCAATTGCTTAAATTTGTATGATCGTTGACTGTTGCCAGATAAGTATGTTGGACTGAAGTTCATCATTAAAATGAAGCACAGAGAACACATTTTGTGTTTGATTCTGGATCGAATGGATAGCCAGTATAGGGTACATAGCAGTGGGGAGGTGTGTTCTGATTGTGGTACTCTAATAATGATCCGATCAGATGTGTTTTTAACGTTTTGAAGTTTCTGGAGTAGATATTGAGATGAACCAGACATAATTGAGTTACAGTAGTACAGTCTTGAAAGTACTAATGAACATACAAGTGTTTTAGTGGTATCAACTGAAAGAATTTGCAAATGTATCTGATGAGTCTCAGCTCAAGATATGCAGCCTTGCATATGTTCATGACATGTTGGTGCAATGTGAGAGTACTGTCCAGAGTAATACCTAGGTTTTGTAATGACTGCGGGAATTTAATGTTGGTGTACACAGTTGCTGATATTTAATGTTTGAGGTAAAGGATGTGAATGAGAAAATCTTTGTGTTGTGATCAGAATGGTCTCAGTTTTATGATCATTCATCTGCAGCTTGTTACATCATCCATGATTTAACATCAGAAATGCACATCTCTACTACATGGATGGTAGCATCAACTTCAGTTGAGTGACTAGATTTGTATATTTGAGTGTCATCAGCATACAGTTGTTGAGACACTGGATGATTATCTATAATACTTAAGAGCGGGTGGGTGTATAGAATGAAGAGAATAGGTCCAAGAACAGACCCCTATGGAACACCACAACTTAGATCAACTGGGCTGGAGTGTATTCCATTTGCAGATACAATTTGTGTCCTGTTGACCGAATAGAACTTGAATCACAGTAAGGCTGTATTGTGAATGTCAAGTACATGCCAAATTCAATCTGATTGTGTTCCACCGTAAACTTATATTATCATTGTTGTAGACAGGTTCTATTATTTGTGGATATTAGAGATACTTTGCTTTGTACTGGCTGGGCTTCTTATATCCCTAGATCTAAAAACAATATTTCTCATCCATTTTCTGTAAAACTAGGTTACCAGGTAATAGGTTTATATCATTAAGGTCTTCAGTGGCTATGTTCTGAGCAAGAGACTGTATGCATATGAACTATGCCTTTACCTGTAGAAAGACTTTTTCAGGATAGAGTGAAATGGGTAAAATTAAAACTAGTTTTCGAGGATAGTTTATATAGGTAGTGTTCTTACAACATGAAATTAACCTGCATGAATATTGAAAGAGTCAACTTTGAAGTTATGCAAGCTATGTACATCACATTTTTTTGTGTTTTGTGTTATAGCTTGGGTCTTAGTGTTTTAAACATTTCACCTGTGACTGTACTTGACATATTTTCTTTATGTGTTTGCAAATTTTGCATCTTCCAAAATGGATTTGATTTACCAACCATTTATTATTTGAGGGCAGCCTTACCTTTGCTTTGACTTGAATTTCAAATGTTTAGGTGTACAAAATGATATAACTGGTTTGTGCAGAAAGATAAGTTTAAGGTAGTTCATACAACACATGGGTTGGAGTATTTTTTATTGATGAAGCATACTTTAGGTCTATCCGGGTAGAACATGAGGATGAAGGGTACGTTTTCCATGTTTAATTTTCTTTGTGTGTTTGCTAGTCACTTTGAATAGAACCATTGAATTATGTTAGTATATACTCTTTCCATGGAAAAATTGAATCAAGGATATTAACTATGGGACTTAAAGAATATCTAGGTATTTGAAGGTCAAAGGTCAAGGTCAGTGTTGCTCAAAGTTATTCCTTTTCATTAAGGCATTTAACAGTGAGCAGGGTTCACTTTTTGTATACAGCATCATGTATGACGTTAGATCAAAGGGTCAAACCTTGAGGTAAATTCTTTTAAGTTTGTTTAGGGGATAGATCTTTTATTTCCTTTAACAGAGCATCAGATTTGGTACACATGTGTAGCAAATGAGATGAACACCCTTAAGCAGTGGAAGCTTGAATGGTTAAATATCAAGGTCACTGGAGTCAAGTATTAGTGTGTTACAAAACCCTGTAACATTTTCACAAGTAAGACAATAAATATATGTATAATTTGTACTCAGTATTGCAAAGAAGAGATATGGGTGAGATGGCAGAGTTGGTCATCATTATACCAGTGCAACCTTGATTATATGCCTGTAGTGCTTCTTCAAAAATATTTAAGCTTATAATTTACAGTGTATGTACAGCAAAAATTGTCTGAGAGCAACAATTGAAGTAATGAACAAGCAATATTGATTTTTTCTTACAGATTGACACCCTGTTTCATTTGCACTGAAACGTATTCAAAGGTCATGAGATATGGAACTAATGTCAGTTTGGTGCAAATCACTAGTGCAATCATTGACACTCTTATTTGTCAATTGTCAATTGTCAGTTTGTCATATGCAGTACTTGTACTGAATAGCATGTACAGTAATAGTGTCAACTGATAACTACACTGTGTCTAAGACACATATTTGCTGTCTGTTTGTCTGTCTGTCTCTCTCTCATGGTTCTCAATAGATTTTTTAATGAAGAGTCCTTTGACCCTTGACTCAAGAGTCAAAATAAACATCTCACATATTTTTTATTAGTCATGAGCTCCTAGCTGTGATTGCTCCCTATTCATGGAATAAACTCATGCTAAAGGTTTCTTAAATTTTATTCACTTTTTCGTTAAAATTGCTACTAACTTCCAGTTTATTACATTCAGAGGGTTTGAATGATTATTAGTAGTTGATCATTTTTGAGCCTGAGACAGAAAAGATGTATTCCTTCAAGCCACTGTTTTTACTTATTATGAGCTAGTGTATGACAAGGTATATTTCTCATAGTTTGTTGTAAAATTTTATAAAAGTCACAATCATTTAAGTTTTCTGTATAATATCACTGACTAATTAATGATCACTGATGATATTAATTGTTATTACATATATCTAGTTTCTTGTTTAACAATTTGATAATAGTATTTTGACTTAGATTTTCCATTTGAGTCCCATGTTTTTCAAAGAAATTGTCTTCTCTATGTGTCATTAGAATGTGACAGTGATAAAACATTCAGCCTGACAGAAAGTTCAGATATAATTTTGCCTGTGGCTGGATTTTTAAGGTTGCTGACTGCTGTCCATTATTCCCCACCGCTGAGTCATACCACAGACATTAAAATGTTACTAACAGCTGCCTTGCTTGGTGCTCAGCATTAAGAGGTTAGTGTTAGGACTGGTGGACCTGGTGTCAGGGTAATGTCACTGGGTGGGACATCATACTACATGTCTGCTGCATGATGCCCCTTTGCTAGACATCACTATAAAGTGCCACACTGTTAGCCTGAGTAATCTAATTACTCAGCCACATATCATTGAACCGGTTTAAGATTTCTGATCCTCCTTAGACTGGTTTCCACTGTTTTCTGAAATATGGGAATAAAACACACAAAAATACTGATATTTTGGTATTATTACTACTACTACTACTACTACTACTACTACTACTACTACTACTGCTGCTGCTGCTGATGATGATGATGATCTTTTTTTTTCAATAGTGGCAGGGTAGATTTCAACAATAAATGGTATGTACTGGAGAGGCCATTAAAACTATTTTTGTCCTACCACTAGTAGAATCATATGTATTGATGGGCAATGAAAACAGTGCTGATAATGGATCAGGAAGTTCAACCAATCAAGTTATAATTGATTCCTTCTTTATCTGTAATAAACATCAAAGATAATTTCAAAACAATCTAATCTTTATTCAGTTATGCTCACCTGAATGTGATATCAGTGACCTTATAGCTCCACTTATTCATAATAATTTTATATCTATATATGATATTAATTACCCATAAGGTGTTGTATATCAAACTGTTGTAGACAGTGCATGCCAGGTAGTATATTATGCCAGAGGCAAATAATGGGTAATTAGGACTTGTGGCCTAAATCAGCAGGTGTCACAAAAGGCACAGGTATGAATTTCCAGGCATTGGAAATGGTTCTGATTTAGATTCCAAGTCTGTGCAACTGTTGAGAACCTTGTGTATGTGTGTGATGGCAAAGCAGATTTTTTCCTGTTTGGCGGTAAGTGGGTATGGGTTATGCACCAGAAAATGTGGAACTTATGACTACCTGTGTCAGGAATTGGTCCAAATGCTTGATAATGGAAAGGCCTGTCATCAGAAATAAACATGTTTCTGTCTAGATAAGTTTGGTTCAACAGAAAAGGTCACTATTTGATGACAGACCAAAGGAGTGGATTGAAATTAATTTGGTTGTAAGGAGTTGTGTTATTTTTGATTGATGACACTCTTCTGCAGTATTTCCTACTAAAGCCATTTGTGTGTGCTTACAAAAAGATTTACTTTGCTAAATACATCTTCAACAAAGAACTTCCTTAAATCAATACATCTTCTGAGGCATACCAATCAATCAATGTGATCTTAACTATGTTATTGAACAGTTGTTTGCACTTTTTATTTTACTTGGTGACCTGAATGATCAAAATACAATTTGACAATGGCATTTAAAGCTGCTTCAACAAGTGAGATATTGAACATATATCAGTATCTTGGTGAGCCTCCCTTGTCTTTTTTTTTAAAAAGTATATGACAACTAAGTATGGTCATTCTCCTTAAATGAACTTGCTGTGTATGGAAAAAAAGCTGTTGGTTCCTTGTGTACTTTATCCACCAATTTTAGTCTAACAGCATTCATGGTAAATGGCAAGTTGAGACTGACAATACAAAAGTCAAGTCATCTGCTGGCAGTTTTTTTATATCTCAGCAGCTTCAGGATGAAGAACAGTTTATGCATGTGGATACCCTGGTAGAATTGTTGTTCAAGCTTTCACCTTTCATTGGAGACCCTGGTAGAATTGTTGTTCAAGCTTTCACCTTTCATTGGAGACCCTGGTAGAATTGCTCTTCAAGCTTTCACCTTTAAGTAGAAACCCTGGTAGAATTGCTCTTCAAGCTTTCACCTTTCAGTGGATACCCTGTTAGAATTGCTCTTCAAGCTTTCACCTTTCATTGGAAACCCTGGTAGAATTGTTGTTCAAGCTTTCACCTTTCAGTGGAGACCCTGGTAGAATTGCTCTTTAAGCTTTCACCTTTCACTGGAGACCCTGGTAGAATTGCTCTTCAAGCTTTCACCTTTCATTGGAGACCCTGGTAGAATTGTTGTTCAAGCTTTCACCTTTCAGTGGAGACCCTGGTAGAATTGCTCTTCAAGCTTTCACCTTTCATTGGAGACCCTGGTAGAATTGCTCTTCAAGCTTTCACCTTTCAGTGGAGACCCTGTTAGAATTGCTCTTCAAGCTTTCACCTTTAAGTAGAAACCCTGGTAGAATTGTTGTTCAAGCTTTCACCTTTCATTGGAGACCCTGGTAGAATTGCTCTTCAAGCTTTCACCTTTCAGTGGAGACCCTGGTAGAATTGCTCTTCAAGCTTTCACCTTTCACAGCAGAATGTAAAAGGATGTTTTTCTTTTTTTTCTATGAATGCACTTTGCAGTTCTTTCAGACAGACAAATATAATAAGTTAGACAAGTACTTAGCTGAAGCGACTTTGAGTGGAAAGAAAGCATAATGTTTTTGTTAAACAAATGTCCTGGAACAAGGCATCTCACGAATAAAGCCAAACACCTGAGTTAATTCTCAGCCCAAAGCACATCCTTATACAGACCAGTCTGAGGCTGAGCCAGTTAATGTAAACTTTCAGGAGGATGTTTGTGATAAAATTTTAGACAATAAGGCCATAACAACAGTGGAGCAGACTATAGCTTTTGATCAGTGTTCTCTTCAGTTGGTAATCATTGTGGACTGACATGTTTGTGAAAGTTTAACTTTTTATCAGAGTTAATTTACTCCTTATTTTATTTGCCAACACACTGACTCAATAAAACAAATATCTAATTACTTAAAGGTTGGCATAAACATTATTCTTTTATAACATTTTTAGTCTAATTATACTGTTTCCAGCAAAAATAAGACAAGTTAAAGTGTCCAGTATATTTTACATGTTAATGATCCATGATATATGTGTTAAAATGGCACAGCTTAATAAAATCAAGTATTTTCACAGTTTTGTTCACTATTCTTTTAACTATGAAAATATGGACAAGTGGATCTATCATTCATACAAAGTAAACTTTTAATTTACTTGTCCTTGGACAAGTTGATTTTTACAAAGTTGCCAGGTAAAAATATAAAGTCATCTGGATGTAAATATTGGAATTGAATGTACTGTTTTCAGTATCAGAGTAAAATTCAGGAACAAATCTTTTTTGGTTTAAATATTTTGAAACATCCCACCCATTCTTGCTGACTGCTCCGATGGCCTAGTGGTTAGAGCATCTGCCTTGGATGTGGGAGGTCGTGGGCTCCATCCTTGACCGAGTCATAATGAAGACTTAAAAAAATGGTACTCCAGTCCAGTTGATCTTTGCTGAGGTTTTCCACAGAGGTCTGTACTTAGACTGGTTCTCTTCATTCTGTACACTCAGCTCCTCTCAAGTGTCTCACCAATTGTACGCTGATGACACCCAAATATACAAATCTAGCCACCCAGAGGAAGTTGATGCTACCATCCAAGGAGTAGAGAGGTGCATTTCTGATGTGAAATCATGGATGACACGTAACAAGTTGCAGATGAATGATAAAACTGAGGCCATTCTGATCACGACACACATGCACACACACATGCAGACATGCATACACACACACACGGTATAAATGTTTAATGGTTATGGATAATACAAATGAAAAACTGTTGCTTCAAAGTAATTATACATACAATTGATCTTAAGGTGATAAAATGTTAAGTCAGTCAGAAGTGATAATAATAAAAATAACATAAATAATAATAATAATAATAATAATAATAACAATAATAATAATAATAATAAACATAAACTTTATTTTGGTTAACAACAGATGATTTTCTCAGGTGATTATAAGGTAAGTTGGTCAGAGGTAAGAATAATAATAAAAACATCTTTTTTTAATGAGAATCATTTTGTCAACAACATGATTTACGCTGGTGATTATAAAGTATGTTGGTCAGTGCTAATAATAATAATAATAATAATAATAATAATAATAATAATAATAAAAATAATGGGTTTATTTAAAGAATCACTTTAAGGTATACTTGGCTAACAGACCAATTTACAGTGCAGCCCTTTCCAGTTATATTGTACAAGTTGTGTCTTTTGACTAAAGTATTAAAAATTGATAATTTATCTACTAGTGTGCAGTACATAGATTAGTAGTGAAAAGTTTATCACATTACAGGTGAGTGAGTAAAGTATGTATACACCTAGAAGTAATGAACATTGTAATACATTACAGGTAAGTACATTCAGGATTTATACACCAATAAGTAGTTAACATTTATTATATATTACATATGAGAGCATATAGGACTTATACATGGATAATTAGTGAACATTTGTAATAATTACAGGTGAGTACATACAGGATTTATATACTAATAAGTAGTGATCATTTGTAATACATTACAGGTAAGTACATTCAGGATTTATACACCAATAAGTAGTTAACATTTATTATACATTACATGTGAGAGCATATAGGATTTATACATGGATAATTAGTGAACATTTGTAATAATTACAGGTGAGTTCATTAAATTCAGGATTTATACACTAACAAGAAGTGAACATTTGTGCAGCATTACAGGTGAAAGTATACAAGATTTATATACTGATAAGAAATGAACATTTGTATTAATTACAGTTGAGTGCATAAATTCATTCTTATAAAGAGAAGCATAATGTACACTGAAAAAATCATCGAAAATAGATTAATACTGAATTACAGGATTCATAGAAAGATTAGTAGTAAATCTGTTTAAAGCATTACAGTTGTACATGAAAGAACATCAGTTTGTTTGATTAGGATTTTTAACATAGCTTTAACAATTTTTCAGTCATTCATATCACTATGATGTTTTAGTGTGGCAGTTTATAGTGATATCTAGCACTGGGGCATCATGCCTCAGACATGTAGCATGATGTCCCAACCAGTCACATTATCCTGACACCAGGCCGACCAGTCCTAACACTAACCTCTTAATGCTGAGCATCAAGCGAGGCAGCTGTTAGTACCATTTTTGTAAGTCTTTGGTATGACTCAGTTGGGGATTGAACCCTCGACCACCTGCTTTTGCGGCAGACACTCTTAACAACTAGGCCACCGGAGAAAGAACATCAGTGAAAAAGATTTAGATAAGTACTGAATTACATTAACTCATATGAATGATTATTTCTTTAGAAGTTGATTACGATGCTTCTTAAAACCCTTGGATATAAGTCAGCTGACCTTATGAAGGGTGGAATGGATTCCAGTTGGCTATAACAAACATTAAACCCTTGTTATAAAGTTCAGAATTTGGTTTAGATAACTGTTAATTGTTGTTTGAGTTAGAGCTTGCTTGGGTTATATGAGAAAACTTGAGACCAGCTTCCTGTGGGTCAGTGTTTTTTCCTGGGATCTGCCCAAGTTTTTCCTTCAAAAATATACCGGTCACCATGTATAGTCTTATCATCTACTGAAAAAAAGCATTAAACCCTTCAAAACTAAACAGAAACTTATTTTATGCTTAAACAACCATCCTTATGCAAAGTTTACCTGATTTTCGACTGGTATTAGGTTGATGTCTTGTTAAGAACCCGTGGTGTCTGAGTGTTATTTTTGTTGTTGTTGTTGTTATTGTTGCTATTTTTAACATAGCTTTAATAGTTTTAGTAATATCACTATATTGTCTATAGTGCGGCAGTTTACAGTGACATGTAGCACTTGGTCAGCATGCCGCAGACATGTATCATCATGTCCTACCCAGTCAAATTATCATGACACCAGGCCAGCCAGTCCTAGCACTAACCTCATAATGCTGAGCTCCAGGCGAGGCAGCTGTTAGTACCATTTTTGGTATGACTGGCTGGGGATTCAGATCCACAACCTCCCATGTCTAAGGTGTTTGCTCTAACCATATAGGCCACTGGAGAATCTCTATGTGGGAGAACCCATTTAGTAAAATCTACATAGGTCAAGTACATGAAATGGAACAACCCAATTTATTGTTATTCTTCTTTGTATCATCAGTAATGTTTTTGACATTGTTATTAAATATTTTTGACCAGTTCATTATCAGTAGCAATGTTTCTTGGATGTATGATTCCTTTTTAAAGAAAAAATGTTGAAACACATCTGTGATTCATGGAAGAGTGAGCAATATGGTAAAACAAGCAAAACCAACATACCGGTAACTATATTTCAGAACTAATGGTTTGATGGATTTGACTTTGTAAGGACACCAGTTGGGAAGGGAGGCATTTTATCCTTTGTCCATACTGCAGATATCCTATTAACATTACTGGTTGTTAAACTACATGTATAATCAACACCAGTACCCAGCATTAAGACAGTGCATTGATACATCCCAAAAGTAACTTGTATGTTCAAACATTCTAACTGGTATGGCAATTGTGTGTTTTACACTCTCTCATAACAGTGCAGATGTACAGAGAAAGTTTTCTATTCCGTGAAACATTCACCAAAACCTTTGGGGAAGTTTGAACAAGAGTATGTTACAGTTTCATGTGAGTGCAAAGAGAAACTGTATAAATCCCTTAAATCCCTGTAGTTTAATGATATAAAAAAATATTAAAAAATGCCCGTTGCTTACCATGACTTTTGGAGGGGCCCTGAGTGGCCGAGTGGTCTAAAGCACTTTCCATTACCGATCACTGCTGTCTCACTTCTGTCTGCATGGGTTCGATTCTAAGATTTGGCTAATGTAGTTATGTGAGAAAGCTTGCCAGTAGCTTCTCGTGGGTCGGTGTTTCTTTCCGGGGGTTTTCCTGGTTTCTTCCTCCACCAATAATACTGGCCGCCATGTATAGCCTATTGTCTGCTGAAAAATGGCGTTAAACCCTAAAACAAACAAACAAACCATGACTTTTGGGGACCTGGGGTGGCATAGTGATCTAAAGTGCTTATCTTTACTGATCACCTTTAATGCTATGTGAATGGAGCTTGCAGACCAATGGTGTGGTGGTTCATATGTACATGTACCAGTCTGAGAACCTTTGATGTCCATTTGCATAGTTGTACATTGTACCAAACAGTATGTTCATATGAGTATAACAGACATCTCTAATTAGCCTTATATGTAGCCTTTTGTTTTATAAGGATTATTTAATGAAGCATTTGATTCACTTTGAGTTTAAAGTTTTCATTGAATTGTGTGGTCTTTGTAAGGTATACTTGCCCAATGATTATCAGTAGGATAAAATTTTCATTTTATAATTTTGTTCTATATGTACATGCAGAACTGTGCAAATAGTATTCATTTCTCTGTATTTTACATTTTCATGACCATTTTGTTAGTTTATAGTAGGTTTTCTAATTTTATTATAGTTGAAAGTATGAATAAAAGTTGTTTTATTACATTTGAAAGTATGAATGCAAAGATTTTATTTTGTTTTATTACATTTAAAAATTATGAATGTAATGATTTTATTTTGTTTATTACATTTACAAGTATGAATGTAACGATTTTATTGTATGTTTTATTACAATAGAAAGTATGAATTTAAAGTTTTCATTTTTGTTTGCGCTATCAGGTCACAGTTTACAAATCATCTTTCTTGTTAATATGCAGAAGCAGGATATGGACCATTTTGTATGAACCACAATTATGGCAAGTGGAATATTAACCTTTTCTGCATACTTTCTGTCCATATGTCCATTATACTATGGTACTGTTTTGCATTATCTATATTCAATTATTCAGGCATTGTCACTTATAGGAACTTGTTTAGTATATTACTGGGTCCAACTTGGAAAAAAACCTTAAAATTGTTATGCCAAAAGTAGTTCACCTTGAACTACATTGCATGTTGCGTTGGGACCGCTTCGGTGGCCTAGTGGCTAGAATGTCTGCCGTGGAAGCAGGAGGTCATGGGTTCAATCCACATCAGAGTCATACCAAAGACTTGCAAAAGTTGTACTAACAGCTGCCTTGCCTGGTGCTCAGCATTATGAGTTTAATGTTAGGACTGGTCGGCCTGGTGTCAGGATAATGTGACTGGGTGTGACATCATGCTACATGTCTGCAGCATACTGCCCCAGTGCTAGACATCACTATAAACTGTTGCACTGCAGACATTGTAGTGATATGGCTAAAAATTTGTTAAAGCTATGTTAAAAATCCTAAATACACACATACACATGCTGTATTGACTTTTATCTTGGCATATCATACAGTTTTAAGTGCTTTTCATGTAACTTGATATTCCATTATGCATCCATTTAGTATTATATAACAAAAAATATAGGTCACTGACCTATATTCTGATTCATTGGTGAAAATTTATGTATGCATTTAGATCAGCTTCTTAAGCTATCCATTTACTTTAAGGGTACATGTATACGTATATAATTGTGTGGATGTCTAAGTGGTGTTTAACACTATATCATTCATTCCCAGCATACCACAGGTTATTGAGACCATATTTCAAAAGGCTTCATTATTTTGTCTTTGCTCAGTTTTTTTTTTTTGCAATTTCATGTACACTGTTGACTCTACAGGTACATTTATTGGTCCAGTTGTATATGCCATTTATTATTGAGTTGCAGTCAGGTAACTCTTCAAGTTGAGAGTGCTTTGTTTATATTACCACATTCACCTCTTCCAGTACTTGCTAAAATTCAAATATATAATGCAGGGTAACTGTTCTCTACAAGTCAGGCCATACTGTCTGCACGGTTTTATGAAGCTGAAGTTTATTATAAAAATAAGAGGATAAGTGCCTGGCTGGAATTTTCTTAGAAATTATACCATTTGGTCTCTGTCAAATGTAACCAGTTGGCATTGGTGTATAGGTAAGCAATGCTGATAATATGAATAATAGTAAATCACTTGAATGAATGAGAAATTTATATGCACGTTTTTTGTGTCAACTAGGAATGCACATTACACTCATGAAATATATTTCATGATGCGATCTCTCTCAAAAATTTTCTTTTGTAAATTTTTTACATAAGCTACAGTGTGTAACATTTATACATGAAAGAGTTTATAATTGTGTGTAATCTGACTTCTTTTAAATAGCACTGCTTGCTATATTTAAATAAATACACAAGATTACCCGGTACTTGAAGTCTTAGGAAAAATTTATACTTCTACCATACTTTTATAGGTGGTCATTAGTCAATAATAAATAACAAAAGAAAGAATTCTCCCTGAAAATTGTTTGCAGGCTTGTAATTGTCCATTTTTGGCAGGTTTTTTTTTTGGTAAAGTTTGATCAGAATCCACTTGATTAAGGCAACTATCAAAATTTGTATAGTCATTGCTTTTAGCAAATGTTAATGGCTCTGAAAGATTGTATTATTTCCTAATTTATCAGTAGCTAATTTGGAAATGTTGATATTGCTGAAGAATATCAGAAATGGCTCTAATGCTCCGCAGATGAAAGAAAGAAATGGTCATGTCTTGAATTAAATAAATTCATTTTGGCCAAGAGTCAAAGGACTCTTATTGTAATGTTGGTCTTTCCTCTCCCTTATTTGTAAGATTAAGATGAAAAAATTCACCTTACTAAAATTAAGGCATGTCCTTCAAGACATGAGGGTATGTTAAAATTTTTACACATATGTACATTATATCAAATAATAATAATAATAATAATAATAATAATAATAATAATAATAATAATAATAATTAATAATAATAATAATAATAATAATAATAATAATAATAATAACAATGATATAAATTAAATTAATTAAATTAAATTAAATTAAATTATTATTATTATTATTATTATTATTATTATTATTATTATTATTATTATTATTATTATTATTATAACATATATTTAGAGAAGGCAACTCAGTTTCAGGAACTAATCCGCCTTGAGGCCTTTTATGTACAGCATATGTATGTATATAAAGCACAATGTGTTAAATTTGGCTTGACACAGAGTTTTGTTTGTCTGAAAATCAAAGATTAAAGCTCGTAACTCATGAATAAAAAGAAACAAAATATATTTTATTGAAATATTTGTCTATAAAAATGGATGAGAAAAGCCGGAGGTATTTTTGTAATTTAGAGCTGTTTGTCTTAAGATTTCATCAATTTAAGACATTGTTCATGCAAAGAAGAAATGGCTGAAGCATGCTTCATGTCACTGGGAATTATATTCCATACCTGTGCATCAGAATATTGGAATCTCTTTTTAAACAATTCCATTTTTGGCTTTGGTATAAATAATTTTTACTTCTAACCAACCCTAATTTTGGAGTACTATGGTGAAAGCTATTGCTTGGGTAGACAGACTTAAATGGCTTTACTTGATTCATTATACATAAATTTGACCTTTCCTTAGAATATATTTTCAGTATATTAGTCAAAAATTTAGATAATTCATTGCAGCCTGAAAAAATGTAATAAAAAAACAGTATATTTTTATAGAATTGAATGGCATGCCCTATTTTGCAGTCCTAAATGTTTTGTTATGTTTGAAGTAGAGGCCTTTCTCGAAATTACAATGCAGTATTGCAGACTTGTTGAATATAACTTTTATAAAAGATTAGTCTGTGTTCAGATTTTCTTAAGCAAAGATAGAATTAATCTTTTTTAAGCACGTTTAATGTGAATCGACTAAGATTGTTTTCTACAACTTCTGGATTTGTATCATGAGACGTTATATTAAGGTTTACATGTCAAATGGAATTTGGAGTTTGTTACTGTATAGAATTTGCTTATTTTTGTTTTGTTGTAACTGGTAGGGAATTTTGTTTTTTCAGTGTTCATAATGATAATGTTTTCCTTGTGCTGAACTTAAGATCTGTTATTAGAGCATGTTATAAGTTATTTTCAAATTCTGTCTTGGGTTTAGTGTATGTCGTTTGCATAGAGATCATTGGAAAAAATTGAATTTCCTGTCTTATCTCATTGCCTCCTGAAAATTCTTTACATTTTCCTCTGTAATGGTGGTAGGAAATGCATTTTTGGGATTATTTCTGTATAGATCACATTTGTATCCAAGAGATTTTCTTGTAACGAGAAATGTACCGAAAGATTGATAAGGGAATTTTTTTGTTTCTATTTTATATTGGACTCATGATTTTCATGTCTTTACTCAATTTTACACCAAATCTGTCCTAGCTTTTGCAACGGTTTATCTGTCCATGCATGTTTCAGATCCATCTAAAATCCAGAAACAAACTCCAGTTCCAAACCTGGTATTTTTTAGTCCCGAGAAATATCAGATCTAAAACATTATGTTTTTTACATTGATTTTTTGACTAGAGGAGAAAAGTCTACATTATTTTATGCATTTATGCAGCTTCATCTATCGTCTTTTCAGTAATATCATCCACTTTGGTGGACCTTAAATGATGAGATTAAAGTGCTTAGAAGTAGGGTACTGCTTCATATATGACATGTAAACATGGCATGTTGTTTTATTGATTTAAGGGGTAAAAGGTTAGAATCATTTGGTACTCCACAATTTATATTTTTCCTTTCACAAATGTGTCCATTTAGAGATACTTTTTGCACTCTATGAGTTAACTAAGGCCCAAAAATTATATGTTCCTGGTTGGCCAACCATCCCTTTCGTTTGTTGTCAACCATAGCAAAAATTCCTCAGGGTAAAAATGTAAAAAGAAAAAAAATACTATAATTTTTTTTGCATCCAATTGATTTGTTTTTGTCCAGTACTTAAAGTACTAAGTACACTATAGTAATCATTATAAAAAACAACTTCAGATCTACCCACCATAACTTTAAAATCAGTGCTATAGAAAACATATATGTTTTTTATTTGGTTTAAGAGCTTGTTATGGAAAGTTTAATGCTATTTTTGAACAAAATTTTGGTTATACATAGTTTCCAGTATGACTGTTAGACGAAGAACCTGGGAAAAGCCATGGAAGGAACTACTGACCCACAGAAATCTACTGGCATGCTTTCTCATATGCCAACATTTGCCCAAGAACTTTTATTACATTTATAGATTTTTCAGTTTTTCAAGTTAATTTGTATGGTCTTTATGATCTAAAAGTTTACAAAAATCAAACACAGTAGTGCCAGCCATTTCTCCTTTATCTAATACTTGTAGCCATTTATCGATTGTAAATACAGTTTGGCACAAGTGATTCTATCAAAAGTCAGAAATATTAAGCATGACATCATTTAATATTGCGCATTAATGATATATGACCAGTACCAATTGATGTAGTGCTGAATATTCACCCATTTTGGAGATTTAATATTCCATTAACATTTGTGCCCTGCATGTTTTTCTGTTTAATCTTTGAAGTTCCATTTTCATGTGTTGTGCAAGATTTAGGAACTTAACCATTCTTCCCTGTTTCTTCCAGTACTTGATCAGATTATCACTGTATTGCACTAATCATAGCTCCTCACGCAATTAAGGTTCTACTCGATAAATGTACAGTAATGTTGCAAATTTAATATTTCAGATTTTAATTTGGTAATTTAAAGTTGCATAAATTTGTATTGTTATGTGCATGGAAGTAATTTTATCTTGCCTGGGTTGAAGTAAGTCATGTGTTTTTACTTGTCTATGTGCTTGATAATGGTAATGTAACAAAGAACAGGCATGAGATACACAGGCCAGCATGGATTATTCATAGCTGGAAAGTCTTCAACAATAGGTATAAAGAAGATATAATAGGATTACAAATGTCTGACCCTAGCTTTGTTTATAATCAAAAGATTAGAAACAATTGTAATGAGTGATTAAGTGACCAAATTCTAAAGGTATTAAGATATGTTTACCTGAGGAGGAATGTGTGCTGTGTTATATTGAATAATGGCATACATGCCAAATGTACCAAATGTTTTCATCACTATGCTATATATACTTGCTTATCAGTCAAGTCCAACTGTAAACAGCATAGACCCTGATCAGCCATTGCTTAATATATCCAGAAATCAGGGTGTATGTTGATTGTTCTTCAGATTACTCCTGGCATTATGTGATAGCAGATCTGTGACTGCATTTATCAAATGTTTGCTAAATGAAACACATTTGTGTATTGCACAGCAACAGGTCCAATGGTGGAATTCAGACTTGCTTCATTTTGGTTGTGTGTCTGGTTTGTTAACTTTTTAGCTTCCACGGCTACATGGAACATGATGGAAGTATTTCTAAGTTAAAAGACAGCTAACTACTCATTGTTGCCCTGATGGATAAGGTTGAAAAAAATTATCTAGAAATTTAGGGACTGAAACTTTGAAATCCATAATTGCTAGTTTAGAAAAAGAATCAGCGTTCTTGTGTTAAAACTGACAAATTAGATGACTAGTTTTAGATTCAGTGCCTATATTTTTTAATGGAATGGAATGACCTAAGAATTGAGGACAACCATACACATTCATCAGAAATATCCATAAGAAACTCCATGCAAATGTGTGTGTGCAATTAGATTGTAACGTAGCTTTAACAAGTTTTCAGTCATATTGCTTCAGTATCTTTATTCTGGCAGTTTATAGTGATGTCTAGCACTCAGGCATCATGCCACAAACACTAGCATCATATCTCACTCAATCACATTATCCTGACACTAGGTTGACTGGGGCCCCGAGTGGCTGAGTGGTCTAAAGCGCTCACCATTACGGATCAGTGCCATCTCACCTCTGTCTGCGTGGGTTCGAGGCTAAGATTCGGCTAATGTAGTTATGTGAGAAAGCTTGCCAGTAGCTTCTCATGGGTCGGTGGTTCTTTCCAGTGGTTTTCCCGGTTTCTTCCTCCACCAATAATACTGGCCGCCATGTATAGCCTATTGTGTGCTGAAAAATGTTGTTAAACCCTACAAAAACAACAACAACAACAACCACCAGGTTGACCAGTCTTAACCTCTTAATGTGGAGGACCAAGTGAGACACCTGCTTGTACCAATTTTGTAAATCTTTGGTATGTCTTGGAAACTGGTTGAACCTGCAAAACTCTAACCACTTAACCCATCCAAGCAGTCCTGAGCATGCAAATGAAGTTGATCAAATCATCTTCCAGGTGAGAATTTACATATTCCAGTTACAGACAATATAATACTGACAGAGTTAAAAGGTTTTACATGTACTTTGAATGTTATGAAAGAAAGTATATGTAGATCTAGGATGCAAGGAAACAAAACAATTGTACAGTTTATTAATATACAAAAGATGAAAGAAAGTTTACCAGATTATCTTTTTACAATAATATTATTGACTGTGAACTTCAGACACAGAATTGGATATCCTGAAATTTTTATGAATTAAGAGTCATCTCCACCAGAAGAAAGACCATGTATGGTCACTTTGACCAGAGCATGATTTCCCACCAGTGAATGTTTCATGCAGAGGGCATTGATGAGCCTAATGCTGCTGCATAGGAGAGAGGTCAAGACTGGCAGCATTGTCTGATTGGTTAACACATGTAGGTTATTTAGTTTCAAGTTAATTGGAGCAGTATGCCTTTCCCATGTCTTCACAATACTAGCCAGCAAGGGGGGGGGGGGAGGGGGGGCGCAGATCTTGTGATGGAAATAGAATCTGCACACACATGCTAGCCATTGAGCCACTTCAGCTCTAACCTTGATTAGTTGCTTCTAATTACATGTGGGAGGATGGGCCTTTGGTCATTCAGCTATAGCCTTGACTAGTCGCTTCTGATTACATGTAGGAGGATATATGGGCCTTTGGGCCTTCAGCTATAGCCTTGATTAGTAGCTTTTGATTACATGTGGGAGGATGGGCCTTGGGCCTTCAGCTCTAGCCTTGATTAGTAGTTTCTGATTACATGTGGGAGGATGGGCCTTGGGCCTTCAGTTCTAGCCTTGATTAGTAGCTTCTGATTACATGTGGGAGGATGGGCCTTGGGTCTTCAGCTCTAGCCTTGATTAGTAGCTTCTAATTTGTCTGATTTGTATACTTTTTAATGGTTTTAATGCATGATTAGCTATATCCTTTCAAGGAATGGGATCTTTGGACTTTTCACAAGGACACACTGTGATAGCCAAGCAGGGAATCCAACCTGCAATCCTTTAACTACAAGTCTGATGCTCTACCAACATAGCTAATGTGGCTCCCAGGAGTAGCTTGACATTAATACTGTCCAAACATAGCATTATCGTTCAGTCATGACAATATCATAAACATGTCAAACAGTTCTAAAACTGTGTCAGATACATATCAAATATTTATACTCTTGTAAAACAGAACAGTTAAAAAAATTCAGATCAACGTTTGATTTCACAAATTATTCTTTGAAATCTCCAGGTGTGAAAATCTAACTGGGTCATATACATATGAATGTGGATATGCTAACCAGAATTCATTTGTTTCCCTTGTGTGAATTTGTTTAATTGTGCTAGATTTATGCAGGTTATTTTGTGAAGAAATGGTATCAAGTTTAAAACAAAGCATTAAGGCCATTTAGATTTATATTGATAATGCCAATCTGCCATCAGATATTGAAAACTGTCAAATCTTTAAATGAATTCTTAAAATAATGAGATTTTTTTTAATAAAAAGTTTTATGTAAAGCAAATGGGCATGTGAAGACCTTGAGCGTGTGAAGACCTTTCAAATTTTGTACAAATAATACTGATCTGTAGTCAGTTACTAAATATAAAAAAAAATTAAAAATGGCCTCGCTTCCAAAACTGCTGAATAGAATTTGAGCTGACATTACAGAAAGCATCCCTGCACGAAGACCTTTCAGTTTTATAAGGATGATGACAATCCACAATCAGATATGACTGCCATTACTAAAGGGAGACAAAAATCAAGATAAAATAATTTCTTCTCCAAAATATGTGAATAGAATTTGACCACACTTGACAGAAAGCACCCTGGCACAAAACAGTTCAAGTTTATTCTAGACTAGTGCATGCAAGTGAAACAGATTTGTTTGGTAGTGAACTCAAGCATTTATCTTTTACAGAGGATAAAATGTTATCTACAACTATTAAAAATTAATTTACAACTCATTCATTCTTCCTGTTTGACTACACCTGCTCAATTTCGAGAATTATGACTGATAGAAACAATAGACAAATATAAAAAAAAAAATCAAGATTTATCGCAAGTTTATTATTTTATAAATAATAAATTTCATATACACTTTGTGCTTTATACTAAATGTGTATGTGTGTGATTTGGAAGTTTAATGTACTTTTTATTTTGTTTCAGTCATATTGCTACAATATCTGCAGTGTGTCAGTTGATAGTGATGTGTAACACTGGGCATCATGCCATAGATATGTAGAATGATGTCCCACATAGTCAAATTATCTTGACACCAAGTCAATTAACCTAACGCTAACCTTTTAGTGCTGAATGCCATGCAAGGTAGCTGCTAGATCCATTTTTATAAGTGTTTGGTGTGACTCGGCTGGGGTTCAAACCCGCAAACTCCTGCATCAAAGGTGGATGCTTTACCACTTAGACCACTGGAGTGGTCCTTAATGTATTTAAGCATACTTTTCTAGTTCTGGTGATATTGATAATAATTTTATTTGTAATGATGGCCTTAGGGGTGAATAATAAATTATAACTGAGTTATCCTCATAAAATAAGGTATTTCAGCCTTAAACATATATCCTGTTTTACACATTGAGCTTGCAAGCTTATTTCTCATTTGGTCAGGCCCCCCCCCCCCCCACCATGTGCTTCCAGTTGGCAGACCATCCATGTTTCTCCTTGCTTACCGTTTCACTTTATCCCACCTGTTTTCCCCCAACCCCCAACCCCCCCAACCACATTAAGTATATATAATGTTTTTTTTAAAAAAAATGACCTGCCCATCCTATTTATTAACTGTTGCAACTGTGGCCTTATAAACCAGCAAGGCTTATGGGATGGTCAGTTGTCAGTTATCCACTACTTATAATACATTGTCCATTCATCCATTAGGACCACATCATTTTATAGACTTTTACATTCTTAAGAAGCATCAAATCTATCACTGTTCACCTAAAAACAAGGGTGGTTTGAACTTGACAACAGGTATCACTCAGTGGTCGACTTTCTGTAAACATACCTGCAAGTTAGGCCAGTTTTACATATGTATAACTAATTGTTATTTTTGACTTACCTCTAGCTATAGGAAATACTGTTGACATAACAACTGACCATTATCAGATCCAGAATCATCTCAAATGATCTCAGAATGGTTTGGGTTGAATAATGTTACTTTTTGAACTCTGTGTTGAGGAAACAGGAGTTAAGTGATGTTCTCTATGACACACGAAGACAGCCAAAAAATCTAAATTATATAATTATATAATTATTCAGTATCAGTTTTGAATCAATGCTGCATCTGAAATATATATATATATATATATATATATATATATATATATATATATATATATATATATATATATATATATATATATATATATATATATATATATATATATATATATATATATTTTTTTTTTTTTCTCTGGAAAGCAAAAAAGGTGAATAAGAACTCTTGTGATGTCTCATTGGTCCAAATGAAAAGGGTGCCAGTCTGTCATAACCATTATGATTATCATGGCAGCCTTATTGAAAATTTGTTTTTTTGTTAGTTCTAATCAGAAAGTGATATCAGCATTGTTTTCACCAAAAAGACTAATCATACAATGTCTAGATGGACCTAAAGAAAATAGTGCAGCTTGGAGAGCCAAACTTTGCCACCACAGCAGCCATCTTTAAAATCATGCTATTACTACTCCTACTGAGTGGTTGGTTATTTCCATGGTTATTTGATACAGTCCTAGTTTTTAATGAAAGAATTCTTATGATGCCTGGTTGATCCTAAATGAAAATGGTGCCATTCTGACATCCAATATGACTGTGACCTCTTCTAATTAGTCATCTTAAACTGAATGTCATACTGACTTGGGGTATTGACCTGAAGTCTAATTATGTGATATCTAGTTGGTTCTGAAAGAAAATTGTCCCAGTCTGACCTCAGATATTGTCACTATATTGTAAATCTTCTAATTGCTACTTCACTTAAATGGAAAGTCATATTGACATGGGGTTTTCACGAATAGACTTCTTTTGGTATATAGGTGAATCATAATGAAAATTGCTGATCTGATATCACTATTGCTGCCATCTTTAAAATCTTGTTATTGCTTATCCCCCAGAATTGATACAGTCCTATTAATGTAGGGTTTTCACCAGAAGACTTTTTTCAATATATTGTTGTCCCTAAATGCAAATGATGCCAATATTGCATTAAATAAGGCTGCCACAACAGCCAGCTAGAAAATCTTGTTATTCCTACTGAACTTCGGAATGGATGGTCATATATTGGCATGGGTTTCTTCACCAAGAGTCTTCTAACAATGTCTGGTTTGGAATAAATAAAGTACTGATTATTTTACATTCATTATGGCCACCACAATGGCTAATTCGAAATTCTTGTCATCTAAGAATATTAGAGATGACTTCATCACTCAGTAATTAAACTTAGATATGTTCTTGAATTCCTAGGAATTCTTTTCCGACAGTAAAGTATCACTCAATTCAAGGGACTGATATTTAGTACTGGCTTCAGTAAGCCTTCGAGTTTGTTTACAGTAATGATGATGATGATGATGATGAAAATAAACACTGTGTTATGGGGGTGACTAAGATAATTTATAATACAGTAAAACCTTTCTTGAGAGACCACTGCTATTAGAGACCACCTGTTTTGAGAGACCAGGATCTCCTTGTATAGATTTATTCAGTATATAGTGTTATGACCTGTCATGAGACCACCTGTCTTGAGAGACCATTATTTTGTGGCAAAAGGGGTGGTCTTTCAAGACATGTTCTACTGTATACCATTTTCCCACAATACCCCGTAGGATACATTAAGTATAAAAGCACAAAGTGTACACTGGAGAGAGTAAATAGAAGAGCATTTATTTCAATATTTACATTGACGTCTGCCTTTCAAGTTAATGGTTATACAAATTTATTTTGAATGCATTTAGATTTGCATTTGATCTAATTGTTTTGGGAGTTCAATCCATTCATTAGCACCAGAATACGTAAATGTTTTTTAAATAAAGTTTTGTGTTGTTTTCTTTAACTTGAAAGGAAATGCACAGTGCAAATATTGTGGGCAACATTGTTCTTTTCTCAGAACATTACTATGGATTTTCACTCAGCTAATTCAAATTAAAATTTTGGCCTTTTCAATTCAATGCACAGTGCAAATATTGTGGGCAACATTGTTCTTTTCTCAGAACATTACTATGGATTTTCACTCAGCTAATTCAAATTAAAATTTTGGCCTTTTCAATTCAAGAAAATAATTTCTAATAGTCCCCTAAAATACCATGGAAACTTCTACATCAAAGGGGGGATAACTGGTATATTAAAACCATCAATTGATGTTTTTTCATGCACATTGAAACACCTTTTGGACTTGAAGATTGTGTTACATTGAGCCAGATAATGTTTCCTTGGTACATCAAAAAGCTAATAGCACCACTAAGGCAATATTGCTTTGATGGTACATTTCATTGAAATGCTGTAGTATGAGATATGTATGCTTTTATATGCAGACAATATTGCCATTGTAGAAAGGACTGCAGTTATCATGACCAATAAATAGAGTATGAGTTTTATATATACAAAAACTTGTTTAATTTATATGAAACAAGTCAAACAACCATTAGTATTGAAGGAGCTATGAAAGATGTGCACACAGATGATAATATCGAAGTTGTAATATTATAGGTGTATGATCTGCACTGTTATAGGTTTATAGGTTTACAAATATTTATATTTAGGTCTAGAGTATTGCTTACTTTGTACACTGGCAAAGTAAGTCTTGAACACTACATTTCTGCCTATGCAATGCACATGTCTAATGATGTTCCCAGTAATTGATACCATAACGACTCCAATTCTTTATGATGAAAAATGATGTATTCATTATATGAATGACTTACAAATATGCAGTGTGTATGGTAGGTATCCTTTTGCCTAACCATCATGTTACTAGGTTCTTCAAATATTGACTGTATAGAGAGAATGGAAATATTGGCTGTGTTTACAGATAATGGAAATATTGGCTGTGTAAACAGAGGATGGAAATATTGGCTGTGTATACAGAGAATGGAAATATTGGCTGTGTATACAGAGAATGGAAATATTGGCTGTGTATACAGAGAATGGAAATATTGGCTGCATATACAGGGAATGGAAATATTGGCTGTGTATACATGGAATGGAAATATTGGCTGCGTGGCAATATTGGCTGTGTATACAGGGAATGGAGATACTGGCTGTGTGGCAATATTGACTGTGTATACAGGGAATGGAAATATTGGCTGTGTATACATTGAATGGAAATATTGGTTGTATATACAGAAAATGGAAATATTGGCTGTGTATACAGGGAATGGAAATATTGGCTGTGTGGCAATATTGGCTGTGTATACAGGGAATGGAAATATTGGCTGTGTATACATTGAATGGAAATATTGGTTGTATATACAGAAAATGGAAATATTGGCTGTGTATACAGGGAATGGAAATATTGGCTGTGTATACAAGGAATGGAAATATGGGCTGTGTATACAGATAATGGAAATATTGTTTATACAGGAAATTGCAATATTGACTGTAAACAGAGAATGAAAATAGTGGTTGTGCATACAGAGAATAGAAATATTGGTTGTGTATACAGAGAATGGAAAAACTTTGACACCAACATTATTGTAATTGTTAAAATCATTTGTTAATGCAGTTAGAAAAACTTGGTCCTCATAAATGTCATTTACATTTTCTGTTTGGCTTTGGTATTGTGTGAAGGTCTGATGAGATTGTGCTTACAAAACATTATTGCAACATTATGGGCTACACTGTTGAATAAAGGTTCTGTTTTGTTATTATATTTAAGCAAATTATCATACAGTATAATAAGCATCGTATGGATCACATGTATGTACCAGCAAATTACTGACCACGTTAAAACTATGTGTGAGAAAACTTAGTGATTACCAGTATGATTTAAAAGCTGTCGTCTTCAGTTGATGGTGATTTTGGGCTTAACATAGGGCTTTCCAGGCCTGGCTAATGCAGGACTTCACTGTTTTGGTTCTGATGTTGAAACCAAATCTTGTGCAAGAGATGGAGAGCTTGTCAACTCTGCATTGTTGGTCAGCTTTTGAGCCAGCATTTAGGGTGCAGTCATTAGCAAATAAGAAATCCCTGATGGTGTATGTCATAACCCTAGTTCTTGTTGGAAGCCTCCTGGGGTTGAATAGTTGAAGCGCTTTAGACCACTCAGCCACTTGGGGCCCTTAGGCCTGGCAGTTCCCTTTGCACTTATATGGGTGGATTATGGAAGCATCTTTGAATTCTTGGGGATCATCTCTTGAATCCATATCAGTAAAAACAGTTGATGGAGCCTCTCTCTCAGGAAATGCTCCGATGGCCTAGTGGTGATAGTGTCCGCCACGGATGCAGGATGGTCATGGCGTCAATCTCTGGCCGAGTCATACCAAAGACTTACAAAAGTGGTACTAACAACTACCTTGCTTGTCACTCAGCATTAAGAGGTTAGTGTTAGGACTGGTCAGCCTGGTGTCAGTATAATGTGACTGAGTGGGACATCATGCTACATGTCTGCAGCATGATGCCCTAGTACTAGACATTATTATAAACTGCCTAACTGCAGACATCGTAGTGATATGACTGAAAAAGTGATATAGCTATGTAAAAAATCCTAATAAAAAAATTAAAAAAACTATCAGGGCTGTGCTTCGTTCCTTGTATACTTTAGCTGGGATGGAATCTGAATCAGGTGCTTTGCCACTGGAGAGCAGATATATCGCTTTCTGTGTCTCCAGCAAGGTTGGAGGGTCATCAGTGCTTTGTTCATGGGTACTTAGGGGAGATAACTGATTGCTTCATCATTGATATATGAAGGGCGAATCAGGACGCTGACAAAGTGTTCAGCCCATCATTGAATAATCTTCCCTTTGTCAGTTATTAGTGTGTTCCCGCTTGTGCTGAGAAAGGGGGATGATCCAGAGGATGTAGGTCCATACACTTCTTTCAGGACATTGTTGAAGTTCTTTATGTCATGCTGGTCTGTGTAGTACTGGATCTCATCAGCTTTGTTGCTCAGTCCTGACACTAACCTCTTAATGCTCAGAGTGCCAAGTGAGGCACCTGCTTGTACCATTTTTGTAAGTCTTTGTTATGACTTGGCTGGGCTTTGAAACTGTGAATCTTGCATCCAAGGCGGAAGCTCTAACCACTTAAGCCACAAAACAGTGCAAATTAGTGTAACAGTCTCTTACATATCGGCAAAAATGCTCAATTGTTTTGATCAATTACTGACTCTGTTTAGGAGAGAATTTTTTTGGGCTCATTCAGACATCATGAAAGGTCATGTTGGGTCACAAATGAAAGACTTTACATGCACTCATTACTGACTAAGTTGAAATGCATCATGGGAACAGAGATGCAGATCCCTACCAGCTGTAGACTACATGATTAGTGTCCAATAAATTTCTCCATATTTCAGATTATTGCTGCTGCTAGAGATCTATGAATAAAATTGGATGATTTCTATTGATACTGAACACAATTACTACTACTACTACTACTATTACTGCTACTACTACTTCTACTACTGACTTCAATATTTCAAGAGTTTAACACATTTACCTGAAGAACTTATCTACCTTAAGGTCCTCATACAAAGGAACTTGTTTTTTTTATTTTATATACAAATGCACATGTATACACCCATGAATACCTACCTTTACATAGTAGCATGTAAAGACAATACATTTACTAATTTTGTTATCTGGACACAAATGATGATCATTAACAAAGGACAGTAGTATGTGTTACTCTGTTAGAGAAAGCATTGAGATCCATGTTTTAGTACTTTATACATGCTTATAAGTCCAGTCCAACTGCAAGCTGCACAGACCAAGATCTGCTAAGACATATTACACTAACAGATCTGGGTCAGTGCTGTTTTCATTAGAACAACACAGACCAGATCTGCCCATGCATTATGAGAATGGCAGATCAGAGTCTATGTTAATTACAATTTTACTCAACGTTTAAGCATATATATATGGTAGTTGGTAATAATCTGTAATCGTGTTTTACATCCATCATGAAAGTAAACATGTAGGACAATTTCTGCTTGATGCTGTTGTTAACATCTAAGATGTAAACAGCTAATATAGCATGCAAACTCAGTTTTTCAATAACATGTAAAATATATACACAGTGGTGTCAAGTTTAAAATTCCACAGGATCTGAGACGACAAAAATTCCATATATCATAACTTTGTATTCATAATCATCCTCATCCCTGAGACTGGTATATTACTATATTATACATCTCTCCAATGAAATAAAGTATCATAGCCTGTTTTATCTTCAGAATCTTGTGATTTATCTGACATCTATATTATGTGTTGCGGCACCCCATACTGCTGCTTATCAACCATACACTATCAGCTGTGTACTGCTGCTTATCAACCATACACTATCAGCTGGTTGTAAGAAGATGTACCACAGGGGACCTCTTGATCAAAGCCAGAGTTGATCTCAGATAGCTTGATGTTTACATTATTAATTCCTATATGATCAGTTTATATATGTGATGAATTCAGAGGTGGTGTATTGTTATTAGTAATAATTATTTTCTCACTATTGACTAGGAATTACTTACCATAGTCTGAGTCAACCTTACAGGGACAGTCAGGAGTTTTATAACTGTTCCAGTGTATCATAGTCAAACCTTTCTTAAACAGCAACCTCTAGATTGTAAAACAAAATGACCTCTGTGGATACATTTTCTAGGATAATTTTGTGTATTAGTACCTTTAAAAGGAAACTGCATTTTAATAGGATTGTTTAATTGAGTTGACCTTTATATTAAATTTGACTTATTTGAAATTTCTGTTTTGACTAGGCCATACACTTGGACATGTGATCCTTGCAGCAAATTAACAATATGAGTTGTAATCAGATATGCCCTCAGCATTGTTTCAAATTACATAGTTAACTAGTTGAGGGTTCAACTGGAATTTCATTTTTTATGCTAGTACTGCTGAAAAGAGAATAAAATGTTGACCCTTCTTTTGACGTTACTGCTTTAAACTCTAGAGCAGCTTGGGACAACAAATTTTGTGATGTGGTATGGTGAATATGGGGTATTTTTGGTATCTGTGAAATCAAGCTCTTTTTTAAAAACTAAGTATTCATTTTGCTTGGCTGCCTTGCTGTCTTTGTTCAAAGTTATAAAAGAGTTGTTAATTTAATGTAGTTTTTGTTACATACAAAATAAAATTTATAACAGTGTTGAATTGATCAAATGGAGTGAGTTCACCTGACATATGACCAGGGCTGCTAGATTTTAAGTTTGTAGAATTTTTGTTCCTTTTAATTTAAAGGTATTCCATGTCCTTAATTTGATTCAATTAAAAGACATAATAAATGTTATGAGGCAAATGAGCCAGCTTTAATTCATTGCAACAATACAGCAAATACTTCTCCACAAGTCAGTTACAAAAACAGTCGGTACTTAATTAAGTTCTCCTAGAAACGCTTGCGGACATAGCTGTTACAGCATGATTGATGCATTGTACGTTTAATTACAAGAGGACACATTGCATTTATGACAATTACACTTAAAAGGAACTAAAAAATAGAACCAGATCAAAAATCTGAATTGATAAAAAAATTATTGAGTTTGTATTTATTTATTAAAGTACTGCCTCCACTTGATGTAAGGACATTTTCGTTGATCAAAATTTCCTTATAGTTTGTTTTATTGTGGTATACTAAAAATGCTGTTTGGAAAGAAAATGTAACAAATTGTATGACCTACTTTTATATTTGATATTTCATAATGTTGATTAAAAAATTTTGGTCCTATTTACCATTTTTTACGATAAAATGAGCAATATATTAAAGCTTCCGTTACCAAGTTTCATTGCAATATTCTTCAAGTTCAACAAATAGGATACAGTTTTTGGGTATTTTCTGGTTTAAAAAATTGGATGCACGCGTGACCCCATGTTATAAGCGGGTTTGCGAATCACAAGTTATTGAGGGAGTGGTATACTTGGGAATTTCCATTCATTCTTTATTGATGGAAACTATCAGAATACAGGTACAGTGTTAAAGTATTATGGTATATAGCAGCGGTTCTCAACCTGTGGGTCGCGACCCCATCAAGGGTTGAACAACAATTTGCCAGGGGTCGCTTACGACCATTGGAAATATACATTTATACAGTTATGAATGAAAATAATTTTACGGTTGGGTCGCCACAACATTTGGAATTGCATTAAAAGGGTTGCAGCACTAGAAAGGTTGAGAACCACTGGTATATAGGAATAGGAAAAAAATCCTGTGATAAAACGGTATACCGGTAATATCATGCACCTCTTATAGACTTTGGTTTTGCCCATGTGATGATACCATTTGGTCAAAGAATGTTTGTTGAGAATCAAATTTGTGCTGGGTACAGATGTCAGTTATGTGCGCTGAGGATCAAAAATGGTTTGTTTTGGGGAAATGATTTTAAAAATATGCTGTGAATGGTTGTTATGAGAAGATGTATTAAGATGCATAGCACATGACATTTAAGATCTTTGTTTTCTTCTGAACCAGCTTGCTTGAAAAATATAAACACTAACTACATGTCCATTTATTTTGTTGATTAGTTTTTTCTCCATGAATATAGATGTATACCGGTAATTGTATTTTGGACTTGACCTTGTCCAAAATCAAGTTCATGTTTACCTGACCAGTAAACTTTATTTTAGTAAACAAATGATTCATAACCAATATTTTTACATTGAGTGTGGGTTACATATTGGGACCATTATCAATAAAAGTAAAAAATGTTTTGGCTCTGGGTTAGGGCATCATTATTCACCATGGAATAACCTGTTATACTTGAGGTTTACTGCATTCTTTATTGTAATTTTATTTATTGTATTGTTTACAATATAGATTTTTTTTACAAAAATGAAATTTTTTCTTGCATCCTGGCTCTTGTGTTGTGTCTTAATTTTTTTATATGATCTTGTGTACTTGAAAAATTATTCACTCATACTTTAACGTGTCATAGCAGAATCATTTGTATTGATGTGTTCAGTATATGATTTGGTTGAAATTGTTTATTCAAATTAATATTCATTGGGCAGAAACATTAATTTGAAATCATATTGAATTAAGACAAGGGCATCTTTGATTGTATTATTGTGATTAACTGGAAGACTGTTTGCACATCATCACATTTCAGGCTACTGGATATTAGTACATTTAATATTATAGGCACATCAACACTTTCAATGCCGGATATTAATTTGAACTCCACTGGAGTTTATGGCATTTCATTCATTCAGTGCTGTTTCTTACAAATCATTTGAAGGGTATGATATGTATGTTAGCTTATGATAATTTTGATAAAACAACAATATCTTTCTCTCATGAATTGCCTCAGATTTATCTACCAAAGCAAATAAACCCATTACTTTAAAGACAATCCTTAAAAAGTCTGTTATCGGTCAAAACTGGTCAGATAGAGTGAATCAAACTCATAACTTAATGGTAATGAAAACAACACCTTAACCATTAACCACAGAGCCATCGCATGCACTTTAGACATTGACCTCAGTGTGTTCCAAGTTATGGCTTGAGGAACAGGTCCTCAGGGAGAAAATACAGACACAGTAATCCATGCTTATTTCTTATATTAATGCTTCTTGCCATGTCAATTGTATAACCTTCACATTGGGGCTGAGAATACTTTACATGTCGGTCAGGACCTAGTCCCCAGGGGCAGGGAGAGATCTCAGGGTTAGTGCTGGTTATATATATATTTCACCACACACACACACATAGAAACAAACTCCCAATTTATGTGTATATTGCATTCCTAAGAAACATTTTATACGCTGAATTTGTGGAAATCAGAGTGAATTTTGCTGTAGGAAACATTTGAAAAATGAGTGGTTGTATTCCATAGACCTTACATTTATGACACCAAACATACCAAAATAAAACATTTTTAATGATTATATTATTTATTACGTCTATTATGTTACAAAAAAATTTTGTATGCTTATTTATTTCGTTGCATCATAAGAAATTCATGATATGCTACTGTCTCTGTAGTAGTTCTATATGTATGTGAATTTTGCATTCACGATATTATATGTGTTCTTCCCAGATGAGTAACATCAGGTACACTAGGGCCTCTTGTTACATATTCAGGCCTGGACTGTAGGATTGAAGGAAGTTTAATGACTTTAAAAGATTTACTCAATTTCCTTCTGTATTGTTGGTAAGGAAGTAATACTTGTTCACTCAGCAGGAAGAGTATTAAATTAGCCATTCCTCTTCCTGTCTAGTTGAGGTTAGTTAGAAGAAAAAAAACATCATTGATCCTTTGAGAGTAAAATAGGTGCCAACAGGTTAGAGTCTAGTTGATCTGAAATCATTTGTGTGGGGTTCTGCATACATTCTGATTGCAAAAAGCTATAGGGTTTTGGCCTTTTTTAAGCTATATTCTGTTTAGCTGTAGTGATAATTGCTGCACATGCATTTATCAGTAGATATGAATTATCTTGAAGTGTTGGTAGGATATTTCTTCAGCATTGTTCAGAGGTTTGTATCATCACTGAATGGTTGGGAGTCATTGATGAGAAACTAATAAGGGTTTACTTGTCTGTGGAAGTGTTCAGTAATATGTAGAAGTATAGTATGCTGATTGATGTAGCAAAAGTTTATGTACCTGAACAAAAAAATCCACAGTATATCATACAGGATGTAGTTTGTAGTTATTCTGTGGTAGTGCGTTAAAGAAAGCATTCAATTTTGAGGATTTTGTCTCCAAAGGTTGTGTGTTGTGAATCAGTGAATTAATTAACTCACATAGTATTTTTGCTACGTTAAAATTATGTTCTAGTATGTTAAAGAAATTTAGGATGTCTCAGAAAGTTGTATTTTGCAAATCAGTGAATTAACACACATAATTTATTTTGAATAGGCCAAGATTTTTTTACCTCTTTGAATTGTTTATTTTATTTGTCTTATTTTTGCCAGTTAGTTTTTCTCATATTGAATAGCAATATTAACTGTTAACATTTTTCCCTGTCCTTAAATTTTATCTTGCTGAAAATGTTTTCAATAATTTTACAGTATTTATGCTTCAAAGAGAATGTTAATGTTGCTAATTTTTAAAATGTATGACATTCAGAATGTGTGACTTAATTTCTGTACAACTTAATGATTGATTAAACATGTATTATTTTAGTCATTACTAAGATTCTGAAAATTTACAAGTAAAAATGCTGAGACTTTTTTATAAATGGCAGCTGGATAATCAGTCATAACTTTAGACTGATTATATCAAGTTGAATGTAGTCAAAATATGTAATTTTTTTGTATTGATTGGACATTAATTGCAGGTCATGTTAGTATATCAGCTTGTGTATTACACGAGTACATGTAATATTTGCAGGTGATCCAGTCAGACGTTAGCTAAGCCACATCATGCCAAGCAAGCAGACATTTTGCTGGTGTTTTGGTGGACGGCCACCAGAAATCCGCTATGGGATCGATGCTGCCTCACCTCTTAAATCCATGGCACTGGAGATCCCTATGCCCAATGATGAGAATGAACTCAACACCAAGTTTGAGGAACTTGTGGTAAGAAACAGTCAGATTGGAATGAGATGTATAATTAATTATCTGCTGCAGAAGTATTTTAAGAGGTTAATTAATCATACTTTTTATAAATGCAATGAGAAGTTTTGTAGCTTATTCATGTCAGGCCCTACCCACACCCACACAAACTGTATTTTTCTGGTAACATGACCTACCTAATATTAATGGCTCTGACTCTAGTAATTTGCTATGTACACCAAAAGATAAACAAAAATTAGTACCAGCTGTTCCAGATTTTTCCATTCCAGACTGGTAACATTAGATTGGAAGCTGTGACATAATCGAAGTAGATAAAAAAAATTTAAAAATATAGTATCAGTCTTACTTTCATTTTCTTTAGACCATTAGCAGTAACACACAGACTTGGTTGCTGCATCTTTAATTTAATTTTATTGGTAGGAAAATCTTGAGTAGATTCCATGGTAATATGTCTTAGTAATTTACTCGAATCAGGAAGAAACAATTTGTGTTATCTGATTGATTTATAATGAGAAAATGCATTTTTTTAAAAAAAGGGAAGTTATTTGCATGGATGTCTGCACAATTTGACAGATGTCTCTTTTTGCTTCACTGCAATTCATATGAACGAACTTTCATCCAGAAAAAAAAAATCAACATTGAATATATAATGAAAGTAAAAGTAATCAAAGGATGAAATGTAAAAATAATGATATTAACACTGAACAACATTTACCATACTCTTGATCTTGTGATAGATCATGATTACTTTGATAATAACAAATCTTATTTCAAGCTGTAGCCCATTTTACCATAATTTCTTATATGTTATATGTGTTTCATGCATATACTGATTTAGTTGTTAGTGATCGGTAAATAAAGTCAATAAGACTCTTAAATAGCAAGATGTTCATGGTCCAAAGTGGTATTATTATTTTCAACACGCTTGAATTAATGTCTTTACTTAACAGTGCAAGTATTTGGTCTTACTGAAAAAATGTCTCAGTTTTTTTTACATCCAAAAGTTGTAAATTGATGTACTGGTATTTATTATGGTTATCAACTTTCGTTGTGCAGCAAAAATTATGTATAATTCTAGTATATTCATGTTTTGGATAGGGAATCTTACATATATTTCCACACGAGGACTAGTTGTTGAATCTTTTTATTCATAGCTGTAGCAACCATAAAATCCATGAAAATTGTTGGTCCTCATGAAAATTGGTACTCCATTGGTCCTCCATGAAAATTGTTGGTCTTCTGAAAATTGGTACTCCATTGGTCCTCCATGAAAATTGGTACTCCATGAAAATTGGTACCCCATTGGTCCTCTATGAAAATTGGTCCCCCATGAAAATTGGTACCCCATGAAAATTGGTACCCCATGAAATGTAGTGAATTCACAGTAACATCATTGCCAAAGTTTTAGTAGAAAATGGTATTTGATAAGTAATGGACAGGTACTCTTTCTGCCCTTTTTACTTTCATAATGTAAAGAAATTATATTTTTCCATGCAGGCGGAGTTAGATCTGGATAAACCTCACCGTGATGCACTCTTTAACCTTCCACCAGAAAAGAAATGGCAGATCTATTGCAGCAAGACACAGGTACATTCATGTCTTCTACAGCAAACACCTCCAACTGGGCCAACTGTATATTATGGTCAGCTTTATTTATTTGTATACAAATTATTATAAACTGACCTGTATATTACTGTGGACACTATTTTATGGTATTGTGAATTCTGTTTATATACTGCTAATTTGTTAATTTTAGAGGACATGTCATTTTCTTTTCAGACTCGTTATAGTGGTTGTAGTTTTGCACAATTTGCATCAATACAACTAATTTTTATTTAATACATCTCACCCATTTCATGAACAACTTGTTTAACGTTTAAAGGAATTGTAGAAAACACAGGTAAAACAGTTTTACTTCCATGTAAATTATACAATCACACAACTTTATTGACATGTGCACTGTACAGGAGAAAAAATCAATTTCACAGTAGCCCAGGCATTTGTGTATGCACATATAAAAGCAGATACATATGTACAGGCTCACTTCATTTCAACTATTCATTTTTTCTAGGACTAAGGCAGCAGTTTGGAGGCAGTTTCATAGAGTCTACCCTTATTGGGTGGGGGCTAGGCTATCTGTGTACCTACATATACATTATTAGAAGACACCACAGCATTCTTTCTGTTCATTAGATTTGCTTTGTTACATGCAGGTGTTTTAGAGCCATTTTGTTTCTAGAAGTAATTGAATTCTGGCTTTTTGGACTGTAATTTTCAACTTTGGACAAGAAAAGTTCACTGTAATAGGTGACTGGTGTACCCAATATTTATGGTTTAAATAGAGGAAAGTTGACTATGGTAATCGAAATGTGTACCCAGCATGTATGGTTTAAAGAAAGAAAGTTGACTATGGTAATCGAAATGTGTACCCAGCATGTATGGTTTAAAGAGAGAAAGTTGACTATGGTAATCGAAATGTGTACCCAGCATGTATGGTTTAAAGAGAGAAAGTTGACTATGGTAATCGAAATGTGTACCCAGCATGTATGGTTTAAAGAGAGAAAGTTGACTATGGTAATCGAAATGTGTACCCAGCATGTATGGTTTAAAGAGAGAAAGTTGACTATGGTAATCGAAACGTGTACCCAGCATGTATGGTTTAAAGAGAGAAAGTTGACTATGGTAATCGAAATGTGTACCCAGCATGTATGGTTTAAAGAGAGAAAGTTGACTATAATATGTTAATGGTGTACTCAATATGTACAGTAAAATGATAACACTGTAACCAGAATATACAGTATAAAGATAACTGTATCCTGCATGTGCAGCATAAAAAACCCACTGTACCAGCATGTACTGTAATGTTTTTTTTTAATGGTGTAATGCAAGTTTTCAGCACAATATAGGCTATACATGGCGGCAAGTATTAATGGTGGAGGAAGAACACGGAGAACTCCTGGAAAGAACCACCGACCCATGAGAAGTTACTGGCATACTTTCTCACATAACTAAATTAGCTGAATCTTAGACTTGAACCCGTGCAGACAGAGGTGAGATGGTATTGATCCGTAATGGAGAGCGCTTTAGACCACTTGGCCACTCTGGGCCCCCTGTACTGTACAGAGAACAGTGTATCCAGCATGTATGGGATAAATATAACACTGTCTCTAGCACATACAGTAATGAGATAACACTATACCCAGCATGTTCAGTATAAATATAACAATGTACCATTCATTTACTGTATAAAGAGAACAATGTACCCAGCATGTACAGTATAAATATAACAATGTACCATTCATTTACTGTATAAAGAGAACAATGTACCCAGCATGTACAGTATAAATATAACATTTTATCTGGCATGTGCAGTATAAAGATAACACTGTACCCAACATGTACAGTATAACACTGTACCCAGCATGTACAGTATAAAGAGAGCACTGTGCATAAGAAGAATTCTTATTTGTGGTTGCCTCTCAGCAGTGGGCAATCATCTTGGCAGGATGTGGTCTCTGCCAGAAATAAACAAAGATGCTGCCATATTTCATTGTAGTGCAATGACACTGAATAAATTAGTTTTGAAAAAACCATTTAAAAATGTATTCCATGTTACTAGAAGACACTGAAGTATATGGTACCTTCATGCCTATTGCTGAACTAGCTGACTTGAAAACAAAATGATGTCTATTAGCATTCATTGACATTTGATTGGTACATCACTTGCATTACAAAACGTATCTCCAGCGCATAATCCATTGCCTACCACACATTATTATATCAGTTTGAAATCCAAGACAAATATTCACACATGTTAAGTGTGTGCCAGTTAGGAATTGAATTTTACAGGTGACAAAGATCACATTTGAAAACCATCTACAGAATAGATTATGGCAAGACATAAGATACACTTTGGTAAACAGGTAAAAAGTCAGTGTGACAAAATTAATAGTTAATCCTTCTCCGATGTTTCTTTGAAGTGTACTTAAAAACCTGTGATTGTGTGGCAAATTAAACTAATTAAATTAAATCCCCTTTGCTGTTTTAAGTGGTTAAATTGGTGTCAATACGTGCATAAATCACAAAAGTATAAGAATCTAAGTTGGACAGTATTGTCAAATCATTAATATGCGACAACACCATATATATTTGCTTATTAGATGAGTCCAACAGCAAACTGCGCAGATCCAGATCTGCCATCACATAATGTGCTGACAGATCTGGATCTGTGATATTTGTTAGAATTAATTAGTAGAACTAACAACATTAACTCTGATCAGCAGGTGTATTATGCTACAGTCGATCAGTATCTTTGTTGTTTGCAGTTTGATTCGACTTATGCATGAGTAAGCATGGTAATAATAATATTATTATTATTGTTAATATTAATAATATTAGTATTAGTATTAATATTAATAAAATTACCAAATAATAATAATAACTGTTACTTAAGTACATGTAATTTAGACTAGTGTAATACAGTATCAGTTGACAATAAAAGTGTTCAGACAAATACATTGACACTGAAAAATGAGCCACCAAAATCTGTTTTCATTTTTTTTACTCCTAAATGAGTCACCAAAATCTGTTTTCATTTTTTACTCCTAAAAATGAGTCACCAAAATCTGTTTTCATTTTTTTAACTCCTAAATATGAGTCACCAAAATCTGTTTTCATTTTTCGAGAAATGAACTTGCAATGAAATGATAACTGATACTTATAAAATTCATTAATGCAATGAAAGTGAAAGCACAAGTGAAGGCAACAAAGGGAACTCTAACTTAGAATGTACATTTAATGCTGACTCCATCTTATCTATGGTGAAAGACACTGATAAAATTGTGGCAAAATTACAAACATGAGAATTGGAGACCGGAGTGGGAGAAGCAGTTTTTATTATTGAAAAATGTGGTTCGGATGGTACATTAAAACATTTCATAAGTGTTGTAATACTGCTGGAAAGCAATATTCTTTCACTTGAAATTAAAGTAGCTACTTAGAGATATCAGCCTTTAGCTGTCATGAATTTAAGCCAGATCAACTCATTGCTGTTGAATTTTGCTCTGGTTTTCCCTCCAAAAAACCCCACAGAGTATTGGAAAAGTCTTGAAATTGTGTGAAAAAAATGATTGCAAAGTAACACAGTATTGTACAATGAAACAATGTATAAATTATAATCAGAATAATGAAGAAGTAGCTGGTACATGTACTTGCAGACTTTGATAACATGAATGTCATACATTTGATAAGTCAAAGAACAGGAAACAGTAAATACATGTCATTCATTTGAAAAAAATAGTTTACAGAGAGATGGTGGTACATATAAAGTGTTTGGAACATTTACTGAGAAATAGGTCCTCTCTCATGGATTTACAGTATGAAAGAAGTATTGATTTTTATGTTAAAAGGTCAAAAGTCAATGCTACTCTGAGAAATATCAAATAACTTTTGTTCTAAATTAAGTTCCTTGACCAGAACATTTGTGTTCAAGGTCATAATGGAAACATCAGATTTAGTGATTTAAGAAGTCCAAGGTCACATGAATTGTATGTCTAATAATAGTTTCAGCACATTATATTTTGTTCAATACCACATACCATAACCAAATGTCAAGGTCATTTGGAGCATTGAGGCCATACTAGTGCTTACAGAGATGACTATTAAGTACATTACAGGCATTTACACAGCTGCACGGATCATCTTTAGAGTACCTTGATCAGAGCACACCTCACCACTGCTCTGTACCCTACATTGGCTATCAATTCGATACAGAATCAAACACAAAATTTGTTCTCTGTCCTATGTTTCAATGACAGACTCTAGTCCAACATACCTATCCAGCCTCACCCATGTGTATACACCAGCTAGATCTTTACGCTCTTCTTCTGATAATCGTATACTCATTGTTCCCAAGGTGAAAACAAAGTCATATGGACAACATTCGTTTGCACACCAGGGCTCGGCGACATGGAACGAATTGCCCATTGAAATTAGACACAAAGACAAAGTGGTCCCTTTTAAGAGTGCTCTTAAGACTCACCTGTTTCGACTGCAGGGACAAACTTAGCGACCTAATCATGTTTTGTATCTTATATGTTTTTAGCATGTTTTTATGTTTTCCAATTTCATTGTTTTTGTCATTTGTTGTTCTGTAGTGTAGTCATATCATTATTGATGGTGTAAAGCGCTTAGAGCTTCGAAAGATTAGGCGCTATACAAAGTTCTCATTATTATTATTATTATTATTATTATATGTGGGATATCCCAGAATTTCTTGCTGGTTCATTTTGAGCACAGACTTTCATTTACCCATGTATGTACAAAAGTAAGAGAAAAATCTTTAATTTTTTTATTGATTTTGTAAATGGGGAACACGGTAACAACTCTGTTTTGTTATACCAGTGCTTGTTTGAACGTTATTCATATTTATGCAGTCATCTAAACGTTAATCAAATTTATGCAGTCATCTGAAGTTTTGCACCCAGTATGCATACTGTTATTCTTGTAATCATGAAACTTGATCTTGCTATTAAATCTTTATCACAAAAGTAGGTCAAAGTGATCCATATTTTATGTTTGGTTTAAGCTAAACTAGAACATTAGATCTTCCCAGTGCTATTCGGTGGTCTGATGGACACCGATAAGAAGTCATGTTCTCCTAACATTGTTTTTAACTCATCAGATCACAGTGTTCAAATTTCAGAAAAGAGATACTTATCCTTTGGAACTTGTTGTTAGTTATAAGTTTCCCTAATGCAAAATACAATGCTTTTATCTGATAGACTAGTACAAATAAGCTGACTGTGAATTCTATTGGTCACCAGAACATTAACTATTGGCATTGCCTGTTACATCTCCACATAGGACTATGACATATGATTTTGATCCGACAGAATTATCAAATTACTTGATTGTATGAATCTCTGTTAATACTATACTATTCAGCAAAAGAAGGTAACTGGGACCTATAATTAACATATATAAGTTTTGTAACATATATAAGTTTTATAACATAATTATATCAGTTTTATAACATAATTATATCAGTTTTATAACATATAAGTTTTATAACATATGTAAGTTTTACATTCAGCTTATGACTGACTTTAGTTTTTTTGAATTGAGTATTTGTATCACTATACATAGAATCAAGGAAGTTAATGCTATTACACCTTCTTCATAAAAGTACCCGGTATGTCATGTCAGCTTTTACATTTAACTCATGGCCACATTTTTTTGTATAGCCCTGCTGGTCATAAACCAGAAGAGAGAATAGGATGGTCTATTGTCTGTCCATCCATTAGCAAAAGTTTATCATAATTCCTCCTAAACTACTTGGAGGATTGCCATGAAACTAACTCTACACAGACTTTATCTCATATTCTAGTTGGTCTTAGATGAAATTAGTATCACACAGACATACAATATAGCTGCAGTTACATAAGTCATCGTTTAGAGCATCTGCCTCAGATGGGGGAGGTTGTGGGTTTGATTCTCATCCAAGTCATACCAAAGACTTGGCACTCAGCATGAAAAGGATAGTATTAGGACTGTTTCGCCTGGTGTTGGATAATGTGACTGGGTGGGACATAATGCTGCATGATGCCCCAGTGCGAGACAGCACTATACACTGCTACACTGCAGACTTCATAGCGATATGACTGAAAATTGTTAAAGCTACATTAAAAATCCAAAGCTCTCTCTCTTTCACACACACACACATGCACACACACGTGCCCACCCCCACCACCCTACACATCAGCCATCTTTAAACTCTTGTAATTCTACTCCTGAATAGATGGTCATATCAACATGGGGTTTTCACCAGAAGACTTTTTGATGAAAATAGTCCTCATCTGAAATCTAATATGGTTGCCAGTGTAGCCATCTTGAGAACCTTGTTATTGCTACTCATACAGAATGGTGGTCACATCAGAATGATAGACTTCTTATGATGTCTCATTATTCCTAAATAAAAATACTACCTTCTGACACCAGTGCTGTGGCTGTCTTGAAAATGTATTTTCACAACTCCTAATCAGAAAGTCATATTGAATCATGGTTAAATTGATCTCTGATGTTAAAGTTATGGGTTTCTTCCCTTAGTGCAAAATAACTACCGGTATAATCAAAGAGAGACTCCGAAACATCAGCTGGTTAAGAATGAATATAGATGAAACATTGACATTACAATTTGCTTTAAACTGAATTGCGAAACTAAAAATGGATCACTGATGATCAAAGAGTACCGGTAGTCCATCTACCGTGTATATCTGAGTTTAATTTTAGTGTAAACCATATTTATTTGAGAAACTTTTCAAATACAATTAGAAACATGATTTGGGGGATTCAGTAGAAAACATGATCTACATTGTTTTATAAATAATCAAAGAATGCTCGAGTTAATATGGTTTATATCCCTTTGCAGGATCAATTAGATCAATCAAAAAAGCTATGCCGGTTATCGCTCGCATGTGTCCAACAGTATACTGATAAATCAAATATTAATGGACCAGTTGCTAAAATGTGATCACGAAGAATGAGGTATGGTTAAAAGGGATGAATAAAACAAACTTATTTCATATCTTTTTTTAGGAACAAACAATATGCTTTGAATTAGTATAGCGCACTATAGAGTATATACCATAAGTGTGCTATGCGGCCCGGTGAAATTTTTACCAGTAATTGTTTTCTTTTTTATTTTATGTTTGAGAAAAAAGAAATACACGCAGAATGCAAAATAAATAATGACAAAATTTATAAATATAAACACAGTCATATTAGTTTATGACAATTTATTGACATAGTAATTTAACAAGAATATGTACTTCTATGTGACCTGTTTTCAAAAATGCTGAATTTAGAGCAATTTTAGTAGCATACACGGTACCGTAATTAATATACAAGTCTATGAAATTTCAATGACTCAATCCATATATAAGTCAATTCGGAGTATAAGATGAAGACCTGACTTTCAAGTTAAAAAGTATCGACTTAAGTTATTTGCAGGAAAATACGGTACATATACATATAATACTACATGTATATATATTCACATATACCTAGTACATAATTTATATATAATACTATCCAAACTTGAAAATGTTAATGTTTATTTCAGCAACTGACACAAGTTCTATTTTTCTTTTCGCAAGAATTTTGGATTACGAATATTAAAATCATGTTTCCAAGCAAACAATAGAAACATATTTCATGTGATATTCTTGCACCTGATAGAATATTGTTATTAATTAATAGTTCATTTTTGGTGCCAAAGAGTTCAGTATTTTTGTCAAGTTAGTTTATACCAAAACATTTTTATTTCATTTTTGTAATTTACATTTCAATTTGCCAATTTGTACAAGTCTGTGCTCTGTTAATCACTAGTACTGATGAATGTTAAACTTGGGTTGTAATGCTTTCTGACATCTTGAGTACACATGCATTTACATATTAATAATAATAATAATAATAATAATAATAATAATAATAATAATAATAATAAAAATAATAATAATGATGATGATGATGATTATGATAATAATAATTAATAATATTGATAATAATGATAATAATAATGATGATGATGATGCTAATAATATTAATAACAATAAAGACTTTATTTAGGGAAGGTCTGTTATGTACAATATTATACAATATATACAACATGATGTGAAAAATCAAGCTTGACACTAAATAATTAAGTAATTTTAAAAATCAAAGTTTTAAGTCTGGAACATGTACATAGCCATCTGTGAACACATGAACATATCAAATATAAAATATCCTGCATTGGCAAATACAGCAGTGAATATGTTCATGGTGTATACACAGAAGATTTTGTTACAAACCTGCAAGCTTGTAAAATACATGTACTGCATACAGTAAGATCTAAGGAATGGCATACATAAAATGTGTTGGGTTAAGCAGCACATTTTTGGTAAATGTTTGAAGATTAAGCAATACATTTAAAATAGAAGTACACATGGATTTTGAGGATTGTGCAATAAATTAACATTTGGTTTTTGTTTGTAAACTAAAGGTATTAATAATAAAATCTGCTTGCGATGCAAAACAATAAATCCATGATCATATACAGTTAAATTCCCACTTATTTAAAGTTTGCAGGAAAAAAGTTTAACACTAAAATCTTTTAACACATGTATAAGCTTACGATCTGTTTCTCATGATGAAATTCTGACCATTGGATAAAAGATCATAGTAAATTATCAGTTGTCTCATGGTACATTCTACATGGTTGGCTCAAAATAATGAACTCCTTCCATGGAAATAATAAACAGTTCATTTAGCAGTGGACTATGTTGGTGGTTTAGGATGATTTTCCACCCACCTAGAGCATTTTGAGAAAGGTCTATCCCTCCACATTTTTTTAAAAGCCCAATCTCGTAAGATGACCCACAAGCACAGCCTTACTACTATGCTGCCCTGGTCCAGAAGTACATGACTGTATGGTGATAAAGGGCCCATTCTTCCCTATGGAGGAAGACCGTGCATCCCAAAGGGATTGAGAGGAATAAATGAGAAGGGTCGGATGCTGGTCTGATCCATGTCCTAATCTGACATCTGTAAGCATATTCCCAGACCCTCATGGAATGAAAAGGTAGTCTGGATGGAGGGGGCGAATCCACCCATACCTATCTCTGTACTGTATCGGCTCCAAAGACCTGTTCCTGGTACCCAGTTACTGAGTCATCTTTAGATTTGATAGTCTTAGATCTGAACACTCCCTTCTTCATGGGTTAGAATGTGTCCCCAATAACTAGTCCTTTACTGCCTCCCTACAACATGGCAATGAAAGAATGTATGAGATGGTCCTTCATGCATGCCTGATGTATGGGGCTTTCAAGCAGGGGTGATTTGGTGTTCAGAAGATTCTAGTTCACACAAATGTGATGACAGAATTTTTGTTATTTATTCAGATATTTTACTTTTGGAAAAGTACTATCTATTGAGTAGCAACAGGTAAGTATTAGATCATTAACATTAGTTTTACCTGTCTTAAAACTACCTTTTGCTCAATCATAAATTGAACAAATCAAATCGTGACTGATTTGGCAAAAAGGTAGTAAGCATTTTGTCAAGCGTTTTACTCATTCTAGTATGTATTTGGTTACCATGGCAGTTTACCATTTCATCCCCTGCATGCTGAAATAAAGTGTACTTAATACCCATCCAGTGTCCACAAAAAATTTTCTGCTGTAAAGTTGTTCTTCTTCTTGTGATTTTAAAGTCATTTTTCAGCACATGATAGCTATACATGGCAACCAATTATAACTGTTGGAGGGAGAACCCAGAAAAGCCCCTGTAAGAATTACTGACCCATGGGAAGCTACTGGCAAGCTTTCTCACATACCCACATTCTTTAAGCCTAGACAAAGGTTAGACAGCTGTAATTGGTAAAGACATGTGCTATAGACCTGGGGCACCTCGCACTCTGCAGGAAATTATAATGGAAATTATTACTGCACAAATAGAGAACAAGGGATTCCAAATTATTATTAATTGATAAATCATGTGCAAATCAGGCAATTAAGCCTCTGGAATGATATGCAGTCAAGGGTTAATTACAGTATCTTTCAACTGTTGACACCAGGCATATACTGATGATGTTTTTTGAAATGTAACATCATTGTTATTGCAGTCAACATTGGATTTTGGGGTTTTCCTCTTGAAACATCAAGTTTCCTGCAACCAATTTTCATCGAACATCATATGTAATCTACACTTGGGCAGAAGCACCTCATTGACTGATTTTTAGTAAAGACGTCAAAGTCACATGATCTAAATTTGTAATTTTGTGTTCCTCATAAGTCTTCTTTTCCTTGCTTCAAATTTGTATCACCTTAATTGTGGCATTATGTCTGAGAATGGGTAGCTCCCTTTTGAACCTTTGCTCAAAAGATCATTGACATACTGCAAAAGAATATTAATTTATTATATTTGTTGTTGTGGGGTTTAACGCCATTTTTCAGCACACGATAGGTATACATGGCGGCCAGTATTATTGGTGGAAGAAGAACCTGGGAAAAGCCCTGGAAAGAGCCACTGACCCACAAGAAGCTACTGGCAAACTTTCTGACATAACTACATGAGCAGAATCTTAGACTCAAACCCACACAGACAGAGGTGAGATGGCAGTGATCCGTAACGGAAAGCGCTTTAGACCACGTGGCTACTTAGGTCCCCTATTATATTTGTAATAGCTGTTTCGGGTCCGAAGGATCTCCTGATGGAGATTTTTATACATCGTTCACAAATCATGTCCAAGTTTTACTGTTTGTACCTTTTCAGCTAACACCAAACCACAGGAGTCTGACGTTTTATCAATAAAGTACGGCGAAATGTCTGAGGGTATTTCATATTGTCAGACATTTCGCCGTACTTTATTGATAAAACGTCAGACTCCTGTGACCAAACTTACAATGATAGTAGATTTTGGAATAAAGGCGTGTCACATTCCAAAGCTAGGTCATTGACCTCCAGCATTTAGTATTACTAAAATAATCTTGACATTCAGGCTAATGTTACGATTCCTTTTTTGACTTATTGCCACCAAATTTGCAGTGAAGGTATATGCTGGGATGAAAGTGTGTTGCATATCAAATCAGTAACTGTAAACTAATTTCTAGATTTTACTTGTGCCACAGAATTGGCACTATCATGTAAATTAGTGTTTATTTATCTTTTAAAGTTCCAATATTATGATCTTTTACTTGTTTGTAAACACTTGATCAATTTTTCTAAAGGTTTGGATTGAGAAAACATTTTAATAACATTCACTGTTTTGTTGATTCAAAAAAAATACAGTGAAGAATATTTGATTACAATTTTCATCACATAGATAAACTATAGGTGTGCAAATGGAAAATAGCAGCTCTGTCTGCTAAAAGAACATCTGTCTAGAAATCAGGCAGTCAAAATATAAGACCCTATTGTTTTAAGCATAATTTATTCTGGGATTAATTCTTCGAACAGAAACACATTATTCAATTTAATAAAGGATGTCTTCAGAATTGCATGAATACAGAAAACTGAAAACAAATATTGCTTTGATGAAAGTTTGAAGTTACTGTAGAAATCAAATAAGCTTTTGTGATTGTGAAAACCTAATGCATCTACATATAAATCATTCTTTTTGAATGCACGAAATAACATTTTATTGGTGTGTTATAGAGATTGTATTTTCTAAATGCCAAGCAATGTTACAAACATGGAAACTTGAGAATATATAGGTTTTGGTGGGGGTATGTTGAGGATTATTACTGTACCTACAGACAAGGAATTATGAAGGCTTGTTACCTCTTGTTATAAAATTTACATAGTTTAGTAAATATAGCCTTTATCAAAAGTGAGTGTGTGTTTCATTTGCGTAAACTCACAGACAGTGGGTACTCTGTCATAGTGTAATTCTATGCAAGTCTCTTTGTTTTGTTATGAATCCTCCGTACCACTCTATACATTATTGACCACTTTAGATGTGCTCCCGTTGGCAAGGTGAATTCTTGTTTACAAGTGGACACCTTTTATTGTGATTCTTTCTTTCTTTTGTTAAAAGCCTTAAGGATGAATAATATAATGTTGACCAAGTGACGAGCTTGAAGCAAACGAGGAAGAACAAGATGTATTTTCCGTATATAATTAGGTGGCAAATTACTGAACTGGTGCCTTAAGGAGCATTAAAAAGACCAGTAACTACATAGAAATCCATTTTCCTGACATGTGCATACTGACACTTCACTTTATCAGACTGCAGTGTTACTAGTCTCTAATCTATTAGCTAGGCATGTATACCTTATGTATTTACTTACAAGTCCAACTTCGAACTGCAAAGACTTATATCTGCCACTGCATTATGCACCAGCGGATCTAGATCTGTTCAGTTTGTTTGGAGATTAACAAACAAGATAGGTGTATTATGTACATTATTTCTACTAACAAACAAGATAGGTGTATTATGTACATTATTTCTACTAACAAACAAGATAGGTGTATTATGTACATTATTTCTACTAAGAAACAAGATAGGTGTATTATGTACATTATTTCTACTAAGAAACAAGATAGGTGTATTATGTACATTATTTCTACTAACAAACAAGATAGGTGTATTATGTACATTATTTCTACTAACAAACAAGATAGGTGTATTATGTACATTATTTCTACTAACAAACAAGATAGGTGTATTATGTACATTATTTCTACTAACAAACAAGATAGGTGTATTATGTACATTATTTCTACTAAGAAACAAGATAGGTGTATTATGTACATTATTTCTACTAACAAACAAGATAGGTGTATTATGTACATTATTTCTACTAACAAACAAGATAGGTGTATTATGTACATTATTTCTACTAAGAAACAAGATAGGTGTATTATGTACATTATTTCTACTAAGAAACAAGATAGGTGTATTATGTACATTATTTCTACTAAGAAACAAGATAGGTGTATTATGTACATTATTTCTACTAAGAAACAAGATAGGTGTATTATGTACATTATTTCTACTAACAAACAAGATAGGTGTATTATGTACATTATTTCTACTAAGAAACAAGATAGGTGTATTATGTACATTATTTCTACTAAGAAACAAGATAGGTGTATTATGTACATTATTTCTACTAACAAACAAGATAGGTGTATTATGTACATTATTTCTACTAACAAACAAGATAGGTGTATTATGTACATTATTTCTACTAACAAACACGATAGGTGTATTATGTACATTATTTCTACTAACAAACAAGATAGCTGTATTATGTACATTATTTCTACTAACAAACAAGATAGGTGTATTATGTACATTATTTCTACTAACAAACAAGATAGCTGTATTATGTACATTATTTCTACTAACAAACAAGATAGGTGTATTATGTACATTATTTCTACTAACAAACAAGATAGCTGTATTATGTACATTATTTCTACTAACAAACAAGATAGGTGTATTATGTACATTATTTCTACTAACAAACAAGATAGGTGTATTATGTACATTATTTCTACTAACAAACAAGGTAGGTGTATTATGTACATTATTTCTACTAACAAACAAGATAGGTGTATTATGTACATTATTTCTACTAAGAAACAAGATAGGTGTATTATGTACATTATTTCTACTAAGAAACAAGATAGGTGTATTATGTACATTATTTCTACTAACAAACAAGATAGGTGTATTATGTACATTATTTCTACTAAGAAACAAGATAGGTGTATTATGTACATTATTTCTACTAAGAAACAAGATAGGTGTATTATGTACATTATTTCTACTAAGAAACAAGATAGGTGTATTATGTACATTATTTCTACTAACAAACAAGATAGGTGTATTATGTACATTATTTCTACTAACAAACAAGATAGGTGTATTATGTACATTATTTCTACTAACAAACACGATAGGTGTATTATGTACATTATTTCTACTAACAAACAAGATAGCTGTATTATGTACATTATTTCTACTAACAAACAAGATAGGTGTATTATGTACATTATTTCTACTAACAAACAAGATAGCTGTATTATGTACATTATTTCTACTAACAAACAAGATAGGTGTATTATGTACATTATTTCTACTAACAAACAAGATAGCTGTATTATGTACATTATTTCTACTAACAAACAAGATAGGTGTATTATGTACATTATTTCTACTAACAAACAAGATAGGTGTATTATGTACATTATTTCTACTAACAAACAAGGTAGGTGTATTATGCTTTGGTAGATCAGGATCTTTGTTGTTTGGAGTTGAACACAACTTAAAATTGAGTATCAACATTAATTAGTTTGACTAACCTACAGTAAACATGACAGAATGAGTTTTTCATCAGTGCCTTAACTGTTTTGACTGTTTTTAGTTGCTTATTCTCAGGGATAGTTTTTGTGTTCATTAATTATTATTTGTCATGTATCCATTCCAAACCAAATTTGTACTTGTGAGGTTCTCTAATTATTTTGAACTTTGTAGCTCCTCATGGTGAATGTCGGTAACATTCCTCACAGGTTAGTTAGACTGTAATTCTATCTTGACATTTGTCTTATTAATGGAAAACAGAGCAAATATATTAGGGCATATATTTACAGTAGAAAACATTTCTTATGTATATTTGATACATCAGCTACAAATGTAATAAAAGTCATGTATTTAATACAAGCCCGTAATGGCAAACATATATTAAGGAGCAGCTCAAAAGAGCTGCTCCATTTATACAGGTAATTAGTAAGATTTAACTTGATTGTGAATGGATTGTGTTGGATGAATCCATTCATCTTACTTCCATAGGACTTTCCCTTAAGTATATTTCAATATTGTGGTAAACCGAAGTATTCTCAAATCTATCTGATCACAGATACAGTCTTTAGGCCCAAATACGAAATCTGTTTTAATCACAGATATGATGCAGTCTTTAGGCTCATATACCATTTCTATTTAATTGCAGATATGAAGCAGTCTTTAGGCCCAAATACCAAATCTAATCACAGATATGATGCAGTCTTTAGACCCAAATACCAATTCTATCTAATCACAGATATGATGCAGTCTTTAGTCCCAGATACTAAATCTATCTAATTGCAGATATAATGCAGTCTTTAGGCCCAAATAATTGATCTTGCATACTCGGAAATCAATATTCATTCGACCTCTTGGCCTATGAATTCATCCTTACTTAGAAAACCATAAAATTCCTTGTTGAAAATACTGCATGTTTCAAATTACCACCTTTGTTATCAACACACCCAAAAATTATATTTGATGAAACCCTCCTTTTTTTCTTTAGCTGTACACAAGTGCATACAGAGAGTCTGAATGATTGGGGCAAAGCTGGAGCTACCAATTTTGCAACACCCTGTGACGTCATCTTGATTCATTTACCAGATAAAGTCTCAATTTTTACTGAGGAAATAAATACTTTAACTTTGAAAATTTCACTGAAACCTCTCAATAAAACAAGTTTCTTTATCTTTTTGGATTCCCTTTCCACATTGAAACTCTTATAGAATCTTAACTCAGACAGTCCTGAAATACCCCAGATAATGCAGAAACTAATGATGTGCTCAACATACAGTTTGAGAAATGTGTTTTGTACTGTAGTCTGCCCAATCACATTGATATTAAGTGTAATGAAAGAGCATATAAATGCAGTATAGCTGTCCTGCACTCACCCATTTCCAAAGGAAAGATTCCATCTAATGATTTCAAATCTTTGTATAATTGGCCTGCTTTTTGTAGGATTTTTTTTTTTAGTTTAACATAAATTTATCACTAATTTTTGGCACATATAGGCTATATACAGCTAGCTCTATGAAGCAAGTATATTTGGTGGAGAAAAAAACCCTGGGGAAACTCCATTAAAAACCACTGATCCATACAAAGTTACTGGCAAGGTTTCTCACATTATAATCACCTTGGCTGAGCCAAGACTTGACTCCATGCTCACAGCAATGAGATGTCAATGATCTGTAACAGTCTACTACTGGGGGGTCCTTGGCAGTATGTGTCATATTTTACAAAATGAAAACTCCACAAACTTAAAAACATCAGATTCACTATTGGAAAGTAACATGCCTCACAACTGTTGATGTCTGCAGAAACAGAAAGCTAGATGTAACTTGTACTCATAAAAGTTTTCCTGGACTGAGGGTAGCATTGGTAGGATGACCAACCAACTGAAGCATATACATGTACACATATCTCTTAAAAGTCACACATGGTCTCTAGCAAAAATACTGGCCTCTAGCAAGACTACTGGTCTCTAGCAAGAGTACTGGTCTCTAGCAAAAGTACTGGTCTCAAGCAAAAGTACTGGTCTCAAGCAAGAGTACTGGTCTCTAGCAAGAGTACTGGTCTCTAGCAAAAGTACTGGTCTCAAGCAAAAGTACTGGTCTCAAGCAAGAGTACTTGTCTCTAGCAAGAGTACTTGTCTCTAGCAAGAGTACTTGTCTCTAGCAAGAGTACTTGTCTCTAGCAGGAGTACTGGTCTCTAGCAAAAGTACTGGTCTCAAGCAAGAGTACTTGTCTCTAGCAAGAGTACTTGTCTCTAGCAAGAGTACTTGTCTCTAGCAGGATTACTGGTCTCTAGCAAGAGTACTTGTCTCTAGCAAGAGTACTTGTCTAGCAAATGTACTGGTCTCTAGCAGGAGTACTGGTCTCTAGCAAGAGTACTTGTCACTAGCAGGAGTACTGGTGCTTAGCAGAGGTACTCACCCAACAGCCAATGCCACTATTTAAATTACCAGTGTTATATCTAAGGTGAAAAGGTAACAGTGTATAGAAAAAAAACTAACCATCATGAATACACATGATCTCTGACCATTCAGTCTTGTTCATAAAAAGGTATCAAATTTGCCAGAAAAACAAGTTTCCAATGTGTTCCTGCTGCAGTGTGTGCAATTATAGATGTTGTCTTTATTTTTTTTCTCAAAATTCATTAACAGTAGTTATATTGTTTGTGACCCTCTGCTAGGCACATGAGTGAAGCAACTGACATGCTGGTGAGAAAAAAAGTCATGCCCTGTATATTTCAAAGGTGTTAATAATAATAATACAAATTGTAGCCAAACTGTTAATGAATTTTGAGAAAGAAAATAAAGACAACATCTATGATTGCTCACTTGTAAATTCTAGGTGACTGAATTTGCACTTTTTGCATTCTGCAATGTAATATTGTGGTGGTGGTTGACTTTTTTTATAAGTGTAGTAATCAGAGATGTTTTTGATAACTTGATGTTGAAGGAAATTTAGGTGCCAGAATAGATTTGACAGAAGTTTGAAAAATGATTCTTTCTTGAATATTCATAACATCAATATCATTTTATAGAATCATTGTAGCATTAGAGAAATGAGTCAGTCTGTATTCTGGAATACATGTCATCTTGGTAAAGTTTCTTGATAAATGTAGTCACTGTTGTTCTGTCCAAATTGAATCTGAAGCTTAAAATATTAGTCTTGACATGTAATCTGAATTATTGTAAAATGAAGTGTTTATTTTTATACTTAATTAAGAAGACTACTTTTCCAAGAAATATCCTTAATGGCAATGCTCACATTTAGCACAAAGTCATAGTTCTGGATTGCAAATGGATTGTTTGTACAGTAAAACCTGTCTTGAGAGATCACTGCTATGAGAGACCACCTTTTTTGAGAGACCAGAATTTACACTGCATTGCACAGACATTGATTATAAAGTGTTATGACCTGTTATGAGAGACCACCTATCTTGAGAGACCATTATTTTTTGGCAGAAGGGGTAGTCTTTTAAGACAGATTCTACTGTATTGAAATGGAATCATTTTGTGTTCTAACATGCATGTAAACATTTATAATATTGTGTACACATGACAGCCTTGGTACTATTATAGGCAAAAGAATGACAGTTTTTAAATTTAATTATATACTGTACACAAATAATTAGATGAAACCAAATATCTTGGTATAGTTTGTACAGTTTAAGACTTTATCTTGCTAAAGTTAGATGTCCAGCATCATCACAAGAAATACAGGCCGCAGTAATCTACTGTGCTTTTTTACTACCCATGGCTGTCTTAGCTGAAATTTCCTTGCTTATCTGAAGGACATGTATATCAACAACACAATGTAACAATTTCCTAGTCATTTTATTGATAACAATAATGCTCATTTAGAAAGCATACAAAATCATGTTGGGTCACAGTGATAAGAAAAATTTAATTATGCTTGCAGTGACTGGTTAAGCAAGGTTATACATAGTCTTGAGAAATGTGTAAATCTCTGCCAAGATGGACATGGATGATAAAGGAGCATAGTGGAATATCACCCATTGCTTGCGACATCAAATATCAAGTTATGTTTTAGGAACTGAGAGGCCAGGTGAGATTATAGATGCAGGGAGTGTATCAACATAGAACTTTAAAAAAGCAGCATGTATTGTGGTGCACATTTGTGTTGAGAAAGTTATTTCGGAGATTAATTTTATATCCAGTCTTGTTGCATGGAAACCAGCTAAATGATGATTATTATGTCTTTTTATTTGACAGGAGTTGACAAGTGATGAAGGACCAGACTCTTACATTGAGAAACTGAAGATGAAACATGTAAGTGACACTCATGTTTCGATACTACATACCATATATACCGGATACCTGTTTGTATGTTGGGTCCAACTGAAAACTGGTTAGACCTGTTACATATATTTGATTTAAATAATTTATTTATTTTTGTCAGATTCAAATTTGACATTTTTGTTTAAAAATTCATTCATTGGGAAATTTTTATAGAAATGGATGACCTATATACTTTACGATTAAACACCAGGTGTTGACATCATTTCTGACCTTGCTTCAGGGTGTACCGGTAAACAAGCTTCTAAAATGATTAGTTGATTCCAAGGACATTAAAGCTTTATTTTAAAAATGATTGGTTGATTCCAAGGACAAAATGGAGTAAAGTATAAACATCTTTTTAATTTAGTTGGGTCATACGATGTTTGTGTGATTTCTTGAACATGAGATTGTTCTGAGAGATTCTGAGAGGTTGTGACCCCTTCTTTAAGTAAAAACAGGTATATAAGTGATGTTTTGGAGCGAGATATTTAGTAGAAGTTGGGCTTTTATAATATTAAGTTGTGTCTTCTTTTTGAGTTATTTTTAATTTCCATGTACTGGAAATTGTGTCAATTCGTTTGGAGCAAGAAGAATTATTTTATTATTTATCTAGAGATAAGTTGTGCTCATTTGAATTATTATAAAACTAAAACTGACTATTCGAGCTTAAGCACGTAACAGACCCAAATCTGCGTTTGCAGTCTCCTGGCAGATCTGGGTTTATTCAATTTGTTATGAGTGTTCAGTAGAATAAGCAACATTGACCCCAACAATATGGCACATTATGCAATGACAGATCAGGGTATTTGTTGTTTGTTGATGGTCCAGACTTGTAAGGAAGTATATATGGTATATTCCATCTTAGTTAATCCGTGTAAAAGTGTACAAGAGAAACAAGAAAATCACAACAAAAGAGCATAATTTATTTTACTGTCTTGCAGTCCCGGTACCAATTACCATTGGCATCACCTGCCTTGTGTTCATGGACATGGATCTCATTGACATTAAGTTTGGATGTTAATTTTTTTTTTAAAATTTGGCTTTTGTATTTTGGTGACGATGGATCTAGACAGGTTATAGGTTATAGTTATTAATACTGTAATCTTTTGCTCCACTATAAGATCTTATGGGATGGTATGATGGCCTTTTATCTGTAGTCCATTCATGTCTGTACAATTAGTACTTTTTTAAAATTGCTTCTCCCCAACAACTTGTAGGATTTCCATAAAACTTTACATTATAAGGTCTAATTGGTCTTGAATAAATTTGGTTCCTTGCAGACATTCAGTATGGCTACCACAATGGCCATCTTGAAAATCTCATTGCAGTTCCTTCTGAATAGATGGGCATGTCATCAGAGATGTTTCAGTCTTGTGATGTCTTGTTGGTCATAATAAAAATGATGTCCATCCAGCATCTTCAGAATTTTATTATCACTACCTCGAATGTAAGGTCATTATTTCATGGGCTTTTTCTTCAGATGACTACTTATAAATCTGACATTCCTGTCTGACATTCAAAACTGCTGACATTATGGCTTTAAAAACTAGATAACTAATCTAATTTTTAATGCTTTATTGACATTTGTGTTTTATGCTTTATTGACATTTGTGTTTTATGCTTTATTGACATTTGTGTTTTATGCTATGTATTTTTTACATGCCAATCATACTGCTGTGCATGCTGTGCAAATGATGGCAAATTTGTGCAAGTTCATGCACTCAAAAAGCAGTGATAATAAGATTAGTTCAGAATTGTGCATATAAAAATATACTTTGTGCATTGTAAAATTTTTATATAGCAACACATAACGTGCTTGTCTGGACATAAGTTGCATGTCCGGTAGAGGTCTCTTGGCGCCGGTTGTAACTTGTGAGGTTTTTTTTAGGTAGCAGCTGTTTGCACATCTGTTCTTTAGCATGATCAGACTAATTGTTAAACTAAACTGATTGGTACATCTGGAACAAGCATTATGTCATAATTTTAACCTTTTATGCATCAAAAGTATACAATTGCATAAGTAGTACTCAACAGTTTCAATTTTGCATAGGGTTAGAATTTTAAAGAAAAAGAATTTCCTCAGGTTTCCTCATTGGTTATACTGGCTTTTTAAGAAAGACTGGTATATCATAGGTATTGTTTTAATTCCCTTTTTTTGGTGTATGATTGATGGATGTAATATTTTTCTATTGTCAGTAATTAGTGTGTTCCCATCTACACTGAGAAGGGAGGATGATCCAGAGGTTGTAGGTCCATACACTTTTTTCAGGGCATTGTAGAAGTTTTTTATATCATACTGGTCTGTGTTGCACTGGATCTCATGAGCTTTGTTGCTCAGCCATGTGTCTCGTCTTGCATCTGATGAATGTATATATATATATATATATATATATATATATATATATATATATATATATATATATATATATATACATGTATGTCAATTAATGTCTATATATATGTATGTCAATTAATGTCTTTGTAAAAATAATATTCACAGATATATGGAAGTCATTTAATGCCTATACAATAATAATATTCCCAACCAATATAATCAGATGCTTGGCTCTTGTTCTGGTTTGTGAAGGTCATTACAAAAGATATTCCTTTGTATAATCAGTCATAGGAGACAGAAAAATATTGGAAATTGTTGTATTTCCTAGCACTTTGTAAAAGGTATGTTAATTGGGCAAATTTTGAATAAAAAAAACTTCACAGCGTGGTCAGAGATCATGTGCACAGTGATACCTGTTTTTTTCCCAGTACATTACTGCTATTTCAGGGTCCCTGAGTGGCCGAGTGGTCTAAAGCACTTTCCGTTAATGGCATTAAACCCAACAGCAACAACAACTGCTATTTCACTTTGAACATTGCAGTTACAACTTGTGAAATTGACTTTGGAGGTGAATATTTTTAAAATCAGACCACATGCTCACAGCTGTATGTTTCAAGTGGATGGTCATTGTACAAGTGATACCCCCAATGTAGTTAATCTCTGTAGAGCAGCATAGGCTATATTTAGCTTTCTCTTGAGTGCTGTCATCAACAGTTGTGGACATTTTCCAAAGAGCGTCTCATTAAGACAGGTATACAAGGGTACATAATTTTGTCTTGTGTTTTATTTATTGTTTTTAATGAGACAGTTTTAATAACCACAGATGGAAGGGCATGAATTTGGCAAGTTATATTGATTGTACTTCATTCAGAATAATTAATCATAGAATTCCTGACAGTATTAAGACCAGCTGCATATGTGACTATAAGAATGAAGCTAAATTTGAGACTTAGCTTTTGTTTAGACACAAATTGAAATGTAAGTATTGTATTGACACAGTTTGAGACACATGTTATGCACAGATTGAAATGTAAGTATTGTATTGACACAGTTTGAGACACATGTTATGCACAGATTGAAACGTAAGTATTGTATTGACACAGTTTGAGACACATGTTATGCACAAATCGAAACGTAAGTATTGTATTGACACAGTTTGAGACACATGTTATGCACAGATTGAAACATAAGTATTGTATTGACACAGTTTGAGACATATGTTACGCACAGATTGAAACGTAAGTATTGTATTTACACAGTTTGAGACATGTTATGCACAGATTGAAACGTAAGTATTGTATTGACACAGTTTGAGACACATGTTATGCACAAATCGAAACGTAAGTATTGTATTGACACAGTTTGAGACACATGTTATGCACAGATCGAAACGTAAGTATTGTATTGACACAGTTTGAGACACATGTTATGCACAGATTGAAACGTAAGTATTGTATTGACACAGTTTGAGACACATGTTATGCACAAATTGAAACGTAAGTATTGTATTGACACAGTTTGAGACACATGGTATGCACAGATTGAAACATAAGTATTGTATTGACACAGTTTGAGACACATGTTATGCACAGATTGAAATGTAAGTATTGTATTGACACAGTTTGAGACACATGTTATGCACAGATTGAAACATAAGTATTGTATTGACACAGTTTGAGACACATGTTATGCACAGATTGAAGCATAAGTATTGTATTGACACAGTTTGAGACGCATGTTATGCACAAATCGAAACATAAGTATTGTATTGACACAGTTTGAGACACATGTTATGCACAAATTGAAACGTAAGTATTGTATTGACACAGTTTGAGACACATGTTATGCACAAATTGAAATGTAAGTATTGTATTGATACAGTTTGAGACACATGTTATGCACAAATCGAAACGTAAGTATTGTATTGACACAGTTTGAGACACATGTTATGCACAAATCGAAACGTAAGTATTGTATTGACACAGTTTGAGACACATGTTATGCACAGATCGAAACGTAAGTATTGTATTGACACAGTTTGAGACACATGTTATGCACAAATTTAAACGTAAGTATTGTATTGACACAGTTTGAGACACATGTTATGCACAAATTGAAATGTAAGTATTGTATTGATACAGTTTGAGACACATGTTATGCACAAATCGAAACGTAAGTATTGTATTGACACAGTTTGAGACACATGTTATGCACAAATCGAAACGTAAGTATTGTATTGACACAGTTTGAGACACATGTTATGCACAGATCGAAACGTAAGTATTGTATTGACACAGTTTGAGACACATGTTATGCACAAATCGAAACGTAAGTATTGTATTGACACAGTTTGAGACACATGTTATGCACAGATCGAAACGTAAGTATTGTATTGACACAGTTTGAGACACATGTTATGCACAGATCGAAACATAAGTATTGTATTGACACAGTTTGAGACACATGTTATGCACAGATCGAAACGTAAGTATTGTATTGACACAGTTTGAGACACATGTTATGTACTAAAATGACTGAAGACAAAAGTTACGTATAGACAATATGAGACAGATATACAGGTAGTTTGCATTTCTCTTATAACAGATATTCAGCTACAATGAAGAGGACATAGAGACAAGGGAGAAGTTGGTGGAGAATTTGAAAACGGCACTTAGAACTCAACCCATGAGGTGAATGTTTTGAAGAAACATAATTAATTTGTTTTCTCGAACTTCGATAATGGTCTGTCTGTAACCATTTTTTCCTTGATATGTCACAAAATTTGTTTCTGTTGGATACCTTGAATAGGACTTGAAGTTAGCAGATTACAGTTGAATTTTGGTATGTGTTTAGTATCATCAAGACCTTGATCAGGTTTGATTTTCACCTTTTTTAATGGCCCACCACAACAATCTTGAGGGCAGATAGCATTACCATCGTCTCTCCAACTGTCCATCCATTACACTGAGTGTAATTTGCATATAGGTCACTGCAGTCACTGTAGTGGTCCATTCATATTAATGGGTAATGAATATACTTCTGATTTATTCCCCCTGTTTGACTTTGATGTTGTTGTTCTTGCATTACAAGTTTTGTTTCCATTCAGCAAGTTTGAAGAACTTTATTATCAGACGCTGAAGGTTTACATGGTTTAGGTTGATATGGGGTTTAGGTTGGTACAGGATTTAGATTGGTATGGGGTTTAGGTTGGTATGGGGTTTAGGTTGGCATGGGGTTTAGGTTGGTACAGGATTTAGGTTGGTATGGGGTTTAGGTTGGTATGGGGTTTAGGTTGATATAGGGTTTAGGTTGGCATGGGGTTTAGGTTGATACAAGGTTTAGGTTGGTATGGGGTTTAGGTTGGTATAGGGTTTGGGTTGGTACAAGGTTTAGGTTGGTATGGGGTTTAGGTTGGTACAGGGTTTGGGTTGGTACAGGGTTTAGGTTGGTATGGGAAGGAAATGTGGCATAGTTGCACATTATTAGCAGCTGTGTCACATACTACATTATGGGTCCAATCCTTAAGGTCAAGGCCATGGGTCAGTATTATAAGTTTTTCATGGTTTATAAATCACTCTAAAACGTTTAAGCCATTTGAGATTAAAGACTGAAGCTTTGTGTAGATAAATATTGTATTGGGTGTTTTGTGTACATGTTTGGTGGCTATATTTTCAGGGTCAAATCACAGGTCAGCTTTATATATTCATTTTCACACATTCCATTCTGCTTTTTACAGTCTTTTGAGGTATATAAATAAAACTTGGTATACTTGTACATTTCATTAGAAGGTCATGGGGGGTCCTAATTTCAAGGTCAAGAGCATGGGTAAATATTTTATGTTTTCCATCACACTGTCATTTTCACTCATCAACTTTGTAGCTCTTTGATATTAAGAGATAATATACTTTACCACCATTTTTCATTAGTAAGTATGACATACAATAGTTTGGGTAATATATTAAAATCCCTCTATTAGGGTTCATGGATGTAAAATAATGTGGAATAGCTTGTTGTCCAGCAAGTTGTAAGGGACCTGTACTGGAAGAATGTTTTAGCCTTACGATGCATCCTGTTATAACATTCCTAATGCAAATGTCATGCTTTAAAAGAAATTTATGAAAAAAGTTGACTTTTATATTCTAAGGATTTGACCCTTTATTGCTTTTATCTTTTTATCGAATGCCTGTTTTATTTGTACCTAATCATGCTTAGTACTATATTCATTCTGTTTATTCTTTCCCTCCCAGTTTTGTAGTCCGTTTCATGCAAGAAGATGGCCTTCAGGTGCTGCTGGACTTTTTGTCTGGAATGGACTTTAAAGTGGCACAGAGCAACATCCACACAGCCATCATTGGATGTGTCAAAGCCCTAATGAACAACACGGTAGGTAACTTCCCCACAGTCATCATTGGACATGTCAAGGCCCTAATGAACAACTCAGTAGGTAACTTCCCCACAGCCATCATTGGATGTGTCAGGGCCCTAATGAACAACTTAGTAGGTAACTTCCAAACAGCCAGTTGTTTTTATTCTATTTAGACAGTTTTGGTGTGTGTCAAGAATGTGTGAACATTTTAATGGCTGCTTCAAAGTAGCCATCATTGAATGTTTCAAGAACCTCATGAATAATTTGAAAGTTTATTTCCACATTCTGCAAAGTCATAACTGTTTGTACCATGACACTCTTTAAGAATATGGTATTGTTATTCTCCCTAGATAACCCCATTCTTGCCTGTTCCCCACTTTTACAAAATTATTTGAAATTTATATGCTTCTGGCATGTCTATGGACAGAGCATGTAGTGTTATCTATTTCTTTTTGTCTCATGCTGTCCTGGCCTGTCAGATCTCATCTAGTAACATAACATTTTTTATCATTTTCTGGCAATGTTATGGTTCGTTTTTGGTCTAGAAATATGCCTTTCTATTTTGTTTCCATTCAGTGACTAATGAAGGCTGTCATGGCATACAATTTTGGATTTACATTAAATTTCCAATGCTGCCACTATATCCAAAATGTCTTGAAGGCTGTCATGGCATAAAATTTTGGTACTAGGATTTACATTAAATTTCCAATGCTGCCATTATATCCAAAATGTCTTGAAGGCTGTCATGGCATAAAATTTGGATTTACATTAAATTCCCAATGCTGTCATTATATCCAAAATGTCTTGAAGGCTGTCATGGCATAAAATTTGGATTTACATTAAATTCCCAATGCTGTCATTATATCCAAAATGTCTTGAAGGCTGTCATGGCATAAAATTTTGGATTTACATTAAATTCCCAATGCTGCCATTATATCCAAAATGTCTTGAAGGCTGTCATGGCATAAAATTTAGGATTTACATTAAATTCCCAATGCTGCCATTATATCCAAAATGTCTTGAAGGCTGTCATGGCATAAAATTTTGGTACTAGGATTTACATTAAATTCCCAATGCTGCCATTATATCCAAAATGTCTTGAAGATTACCTCTAAAATCTCAAGTTCAGTAAGTATAAAGTAGGTAGTTGCATGTTTTCATAATTTTATTTATTATTTTGTTTTCCAGCAAGGGCGTGCCCATGTTCTGGCTCATCCTAACAGTATTAACATAATTGCTCAAAGCCTGAGTTGTGAGAACCTGAAAACAAAGGTAGCAGTGTTGGAGATTCTGGGGGCAGTGTGTCTAGTGCCAGGCGGACACAGGAAGGCACTGGAGGCCATGCTACATTTCCAGAAATATGCTGCTGAGAGGACACGCTTCCAGGTTTGCAGATAATGTTGTATATTAATTTTTCAACAAATTCTCTCAAGAAATGTCAAGCATTCTTTATGGCCTAGACCATTGCATGAGGGAAGATGCTTAAAATCATGCTCCTACATTAGAATAAATTAGTGGATAGAGCTAAACTTCTTCTTCGATAGTTTATGCACAGTTATGTCTAGAAAAGAGACTTAGGCATAAATGATGGCATCTTGGTTTCCTGAGGTTAATTGACTCTGGAAGAGGGAATGGTGTTTTTGGTTTGAGTGGTTTAATGGTTGTTTAATAATCACCTTGTGAATAATTATCAATAAATACTTTTTTAATGAAGTTCTTCACTTTTATATATCAATTACCTTTATTTTGAATAAATTCAACCTCATAAAGATTGTTTAAAACATTCATCTAAAAGGTTTCAACACACATCACTTGTAACCAGTGAAAACATGTATTGCTGTTTATTTCATGTGAATATCGATACAGTCAAGTGTTACGGCAAATTCAGAATAAAACAAGATTGATCATTTAGTAAAAGATTGACATTTATTTAGAGAATCAAAAATATGAAAACTTGTTTTCCTTTTGTATTGTTATATTAGCAAAACTACTGAAGCATGAAGCTGTAAATTCATTGCAAGTTATAAAAAAAATTTCTGTTCATCCTTGAGCAAACCTCAGCTAATTGTCCACTGACAATGTTCCCCCATAGACTGCAGGCTCTGCACCTTGCTGATGATGACATTTTTAAATGGCTGAGCACGCACTGCTCTCGATAATAATATAGCCAATTGTGGAATTTTACATTCACTTTGGAACTTCTCAGTAATGCCTGAACCCTATTTGTTAAATGAAGATTTTCATGCACCTTGTATGCCTTTGGCTTAGTTTCTTTGCTATCATTGATCACATTTGCTAATGAGTATGATAATCCACTGATTAATGTTGAATACTTTAATTACATGTACAGACAATGATCAAATAGTCACTTCTTTAGTTAAATGCCATATAACTAATTTAGTTAAATGCCATTTAACTTCTTCTTTAGTTAAATGCCATTTAACTGCTTCTTTAGTTAAATGCCATTTAACTACTTCTTTATTTAAATGCCATTTAACTACTTCTTTATTTAAATGCCATTTAACTACTTCTTTAGTTAAATGCCATTTAACTACTTTAGTTAAATGCCATATAACTACTTCTTTAGTTAAATGCCATATAACTACTTCTTTAATTAAATGCCATATAACTACTTCTTTAGTTAAATGCCATTTAACTACTTCTTTAGTTAAATGCCATTTAACTACTTTAGTTAAATGCCATTTAACTACTTCTTTATTTAAATACCATTTAACTACTTCTTTAGTTAAATGCCATTTAACTACTTCTTTATTTAAATGCCATTTAACTACTTCTTTAGTTAAATGCCATATAACTACTTCAGTTAAATACCATTTAACTACTTCTTTAGTTAAATGCCATATAACTACTTCTTTAGTTAAATGCCATATAACTACTTTAGTTAAATGCCATTTAACTACTTCTTTAGTTAAATGCCATTTAGCTACTTCTTTATTTAAATGCCATTTAACTACTACTTTAGTTAAATGCCATTTAACTACTTCTTTAGTTAAATGCCATTTAACTACTTCTTTATTTAAATGCCATTTAACTACTCCTTTATTTAAGTGCCATTCAACTACTTCTTTATTTAAATGCCATTTAACTACTTTTTTAGTTGATATCATACAGAAAACTAATTAATACATTTCAACATTGAATTAATTTTACAGTTCAACCAAAACTTCTATAAGTTGTAGATAACAAAACAATCATTATTTAAATTGTTTCTTTGCTGGCATCATAGTGTTGGCTGATTAACACTTCACATTTGACTACAAGAAAACATATCATATATATGGTGATTACACTGAAAGCACTAAAAGATCAAACTAAAATATGAACTTCACCAGTGAAGGCATATTTAATTGGTATTTATTTCTTGACACCAGACATTACCGACAGTTTATTTCTGGAAATTTTTGTCATTTACTGCAAAATTTATGATATTAATTCTAAATTTCTTGGCATTAACCACTATGAGATATGTCAAGGTTTCATTTATCAGGTTCGATAATCATGATTCTTAACGTTCAGTTCTTTGAGTATTTTCAAGAAAAGATTTGGTTCCACACCTGACCACATGTTTTAAGTGTGTTTGTGAGTTGTCAAGGAAGAGTGGTATTCCAAAGCCCCTTTAAAGATTCCCCTCATACTTGGATTGAATCACAGTGAGACAAATCATTTAACAACATTCTTGTTTGCCCCATAAACTTTGGGGTCTAGTTCATAGTCATTGAAAATTTGTGTTACAGTTATTTTTTAAACTTTTTGTATGCTCACTATAAGGTGGATAATATTATGTTATTATGTGTTCCACCTGTCTGTCTGTCTGTTATCAGTTTTTTTTCTTCACAATGACTTGAGTTCTCCACCATCTACAGTAACTGTTATAAAACTTTGTTTATGGTATGCAAATGGGGTTATGGAAGAATCCTTTCGATTTTGGGGTCAAAATGTCAAAGGTTAAGGTAACGTGTTTCAGAAGAACTGTTGTTTCCTATCAATAACTAGTGTTGTCTACCATCTACAGTTATTAACTATGTGGATGACTTTCACTTGGGTAAGGAAAAAGCTATAGAATTAGCAAAAGGTTTCCACTAAATAAGTTTAGTTTTCCATCACAGATGAGGGTCATTAATTGTCATCCACTTAGGATAAGGAACAAATTTAGGATCAAAACATAAAAGGACATAGTCGCTGTAACTGAAAGAATAAAAATGGATTCTAAACAGTAACATTAGTTCTACAAAATTTTCTTAGGCTAACCTTTGTGGGTGGCTTGCACTTGGGTAAAGTAACAACCCTGTTGAATTCAGGGTCAAAAGCTCAAAGGTCAGGATAACTCAAAGAAGTAAACTTGTTTCTGTCGAACATTTTTCTACATCACAGAACCTTGACCAAACTTTGTGGATGGCTTCCTGTGAACCTATTGAAATGTATCTTAAAATAAACAACTACCTTGTCATAATATAGACATTTTTCATGCTATAGACCCCACTATATCATATTCATTTTCATCAAAACCAACCTCTCTGTATGCAAGACCCTATCTGTAATGATCTAGTTTTATAGATTGAATTACTGAGAATGTGTTATAAAGAGGAATCACTGTAATAAGGTGGTCAGAATGAAATGTGATTGGTTCTCATTTTTTTATTATAGAGAAACACTCATTAATATAGATTCTTGAAGCATAAGTGTAATGCATTCTCTTGTCTTGGCAGAGTTTAATATTCGACATGGATCGCAGCACTGGGGTCTACAGAGAAGATGTCAGTCTGAAAACAGCCATCATATCTTTCATCAATGCTCTTCTTGGATGTGGACCAGGGAAGGTAGGTCGGCAAGTTGCTTAAACTCTTTAAGGCTTGTTGAAAGAAATAAAAGTACTATAAAATGTAATTTTTATAGTTGATGATGATGATGATGATACTAACCTAAAGGTAGATGACTGTGTATTCCAAAGTTTCATATTGTATTGAAATTTTGGTCACATAAATGACCACTTTTATCGTAGATCTTCTAAATAATACTTTTTTTTGGTCACAGATATAGTCCTTAAGACTTTAGAAGTTTAACTTACTGTGTTTAAAAGAACAGTGGATTATGCATTTTTCATTTGTCGTCTTTTTCATCCACATCATTTAAAAAGAAAATTGTCAGTGCATTTTTTTAGGTACTAAAATAAATCATGTATATTAATGAATTGCTTATATAATGAACCGAAATAAATCATATATAGTAATGAATTGCTTATATAATGTACCAAAATAAATCATGTATATTAATGAATAACTTCTATAATGTACTAAACTAAATCATCAATGTTAATGAATTGCTTTTATAATGTACTAAAATAAATCATGCATGTTAATAAATTGCTTTTATAATGTACCAAATAAATCATATATAGTAATGAATTGCTTATATAATATACCAAAATAAATCATGTATGTTAATGAATTGCTTTTATAAGGTACTAAAATAAATCATGCATGTTAATAAATTGCTTTTATAATGTACCAAATAAATCATATATAGTAATGAATTGCTTATATAATTTACCAAAATAAATCATGTATGTTAATGAATTGCTTATATAATTTACCAAAATAAATCATGTATGTTAATGAATTGCTTATATAATATATCAAAATAAATCATGTATGTTAATGAATTGCTTATATAATATATCAAAATAAATCATGTATGTTAATGAATTGCTTATATAATGTACTAAAATAAATCATGTATGTTAATGAATTGCTTATATAATGTATCAAAATAAATCATATATAGTAATGAATTGCTTATATAATGTACTAAAATAAATCATATATAGTAATGAATTGCTTATATAATGTACTAAAATAAATCATATATAGTAATGAATTGCTTATATAATGTATCAAAATAAATCATATATAGTAATGAATTGCTTATATAATGTACTAAAATAAATCATGTATGTTAATGAATTGCTTATATAATGTATCAAAATAAATCATATATAGTAATGAATTGCTTATATAATGTACCAAATAAATCATGTATGTTAATGAATTGCTTATATAATGTATCAAAATAAATCATATATAGTAATGAATTGCTTATATAATGTACCAAATAAATCATATATAGTAATGAATTGCTTATATAATGTACCAAATAAATCATATATAGTAATGAATTGCTTGTATAATGTACTAAAATAAATCATGTATGTTAATGAATTGCTTATATAATGTATCAAAATAAATCATATATAGTAATGAATTGCTTATATAATGTACTAAAATAAATCATATATAGTAATGAATTGCTTATATAATGTACTAAAATAAATCATATATAGTAATGAATTGCTTATATAATGTATCAAAATAAATCATATATAGTAATGAATTGCTTATATAATGTACTAAAATAAATCATGTATGTTAATGAATTGCTTATATAATGTATCAAAATAAATCATATATAGTAATGAATTGCTTATATAATGTACCAAATAAATCATGTATGTTAATGAATTGCTTATATAATGTATCAAAATAAATCATATATAGTAATGAATTGCTTATATAATGTACCAAATAAATCATATATAGTAATGAATTGCTTATATAATGTACCAAATAAATCATATATAGTAATGAATTGCTTATATAATATACCAAATAAATCATATATAGTAATGAATTGCTTATATAATGTACCAAATAAATCATATATAGTAATGAATTGCTTATATAATGTACCAAATAAATCATGTATGTTAATGAATTGCTTATATAATGTATCAAAATAAATCATATATAGTAATGAATTGCTTATATAATGTACCAAATAAATCATATATAGTAATGAATTGCTTATATAATGTACCAAATAAATCATATATAGTAATGAATTGCTTATATAATATACCAAATAAATCATATATAGTAATGAATTGCTTATATAATGTACCAAATAAATCATATATAGTAATGAATTGCTTATATAATGTACCAAATAAATCATATATAGTAATGAATTGCTTATATAATATACCAAATAAATCATATATAGTAATGAATTGCTTATATAATGTACCAAATAAATCATATATAGTAATGAATTGCTTATATAATGTACCAAATAAATCATGTATGTTAATGAATTGCTTATATAATGTATCAAAATAAATCATATATAGTAATGAATTGCTTATATAATGTACCAAATAAATCATATATAGTAATGAATTGCTTATATAATGTACCAAATAAATCATATATAGTAATGAATTGCTTATATAATATACCAAATAAATCATATATAGTAATGAATTGCTTATATAATGTACCAAATAAATCATATATAGTAATGAATTGCTTATATAATGTACCAAATAAATCATGTATGTTAATGAATTGCTTAATTATATAATATACCAAATAAATCATATATAGTAATGAATTGCTTATATAATGTACTAAAATAAATCATGTATGTTAATGAATTGCTTATATAATGTATCAAAATAAATCATATATAGTAATGAATTGCTTATATAATGTACCAAATAAATCATGTATGTTAATGAATTGCTTATATAATGTATCAAAATAAATCATATATAGTAATGAATTGCTTATATAATGTACCAAATAAATCATATATAGTAATGAATTGCTTATATAATGTACCAAATAAATCATATATAGTAATGAATTGCTTATATAATATACCAAATAAATCATATATAGTAATGAATTGCTTATATAATGTACCAAATAAATCATATATAGTAATGAATTGCTTATATAATGTACCAAATAAATCATGTATGTTAATGAATTGCTTATATAATATACCAAATAAATCATATATAGTAATGAATTGCTTATATAATGTACTAAAATAAATCATGTATGTTAATGAATTGCTTATATAATGTACTAAAATAAATCATATATAGTAATGAATTGCTTATATAATGTACTAAAATAAATCATGTATGTTAATGAATTGCTTATATAATGTACTAAAATAAATCATATATAGTAATGAATTGCTTATATAATGTACCAAATAAATCATATATAGTAATGAATTGCTTATATAATGTACTAAAATAAATCATGTATATTAATGAATTGCTTATATAATGTATCAAAATAAATCATATATAGTAATGAATTGCTTATATAATGTACCAAATAAATCATATATAGTAATGAATTGCTTATATAATGTACTAAAATAAATCATGTATATTAATGAATTGCTTATATAATGTACTAAAATAAATCATATATAGTAATGAATTGCTTATATAATGTACTAAAATAAATCATGTATGTTAATGAATTGCTTATATAATGTACTAAAATAAATCATATATAGTAATGAATTGCTTATATAATGTACTAAAATAAATCATGTATGTTAATGAACTGCTTATATAATGTACTAAAATAAATCATATATAGTAATGAATTGCTTATATAATGTACCAAATAAATCATATATAGTAATGAATTGCTTATATAATGTACTAAAATAAATCATGTATATTAATGAATTGCTTATATAATGTATCAAAATAAATCATATATAGTAATGAATTGCTTATATAATGTACCAAATAAATCATATATAGTAATTAATTGCTTATATAATGTACTAAAATAAATCATGTATATTAATGAATTGCTTATATAATGTATCAAAATAAATCATATATAGTAATGAATTGCTTATATAATGTACCAAATAAATCATATATAGTAATGAATTGCTTATATAATGTACTAAAATAAATCATGTATATTAATGAATTGCTTATATAATGTATCAAAATAAATCATATATAGTAATGAATTGCTTATATTATGTACTAAAATAAATCATATATAGTAATGAATTGCTTATATAATGTACTAAAATAAATCATATATAGTAATGAATTGCTTATATAATGTACTAAAATAAATCATATATAGTAATGAATTGCTTATATAATGTACTAAAATAAATCATGTATATTAATGAATTGCTTATATAATGTATCAAAATAAATCATATATAGTAATGAATTGCTTATATAATGTACCAAATAAATCATATATAGTAATGAATTGCTTATATAATGTACTAAAATAAATCATGTATATTAATGAATTGCTTATATAATGTATCAAAATAAATCATATATAGTAATGAATTGCTTATATAATGTACTAAAATAAATCATATATAGTAATGAATTGCTTATATAATGTATCAAAATAAATCATATATAGTAATGAATTGCTTATATAATGTACTAAAATAAATCATATATAGTAATGAATTGCTTATATAATGTATCAAAATAAATCATATATAGTAATGAATTGCTTATATAATGTACTAAAATAAATCATATATAGTAATGAATTGCTTATATAATGTATCAAAATAAATCATATATAGTAATGAATTGCTTATATAATGTACTAAAATAAATCATATATAGTAATGAATTGCTTATATAATGTATCAAAATAAATCATATATAGTAATGAATTGCTTATATAATGTATCAAAATAAATCATATATAGTAATGAATTGCTTATATAATGTACTAAAATAAATCATATATAGTAATGAATTGCTTATATAATGTATCAAAATAAATCATATATAGTAATGAATTGCTTATATAATGTACTAAAATAAATCATATATAGTAATGAATTGCTTATATAATGTACTAAAATAAATCATATATGTTAATGAATTGTTTATATAATGTACTAAAATAAATCATATATGTTAATGAATTGCTTATATAATGTACTAAAATAAATCATATATAGTAATGAATTGCTTATATAATGTATCAAAATAAATCATATATAGTAATGAATTGCTTATATAATGTATCAAAATAAATCATATATAGTAATGAATTGCTTATATAATGTACCAAATAAATCATATATAGTAATGAATTGCTTATATAATGTACCAAATAAATCATATATAGTAATGAATTGCTTATATAATATACCAAATAAATCATATATAGTAATGAATTGCTTATATAATGTACCAAATAAATCATATATAGTAATGAATTGCTTATATAATGTACCAAATAAATCATGTATGTTAATGAATTGCTTAATTATATAATATACCAAATAAATCATATATAGTAATGAATTGCTTATATAATGTACTAAAATAAATCATGTATGTTAATGAATTGCTTATATAATGTATCAAAATAAATCATATATAGTAATGAATTGCTTATATAATGTACCAAATAAATCATGTATGTTAATGAATTGCTTATATAATGTATCAAAATAAATCATATATAGTAATGAATTGCTTATATAATGTACCAAATAAATCATATATAGTAATGAATTGCTTATATAATGTACCAAATAAATCATATATAGTAATGAATTGCTTATATAATATACCAAATAAATCATATATAGTAATGAATTGCTTATATAATGTACCAAATAAATCATATATAGTAATGAATTGCTTATATAATGTACCAAATAAATCATGTATGTTAATGAATTGCTTATATAATATACCAAATAAATCATATATAGTAATGAATTGCTTATATAATGTACTAAAATAAATCATGTATGTTAATGAATTGCTTATATAATGTACTAAAATAAATCATATATAGTAATGAATTGCTTATATAATGTACTAAAATAAATCATGTATGTTAATGAATTGCTTATATAATGTACTAAAATAAATCATATATAGTAATGAATTGCTTATATAATGTACCAAATAAATCATATATAGTAATGAATTGCTTATATAATGTACTAAAATAAATCATGTATATTAATGAATTGCTTATATAATGTATCAAAATAAATCATATATAGTAATGAATTGCTTATATAATGTACCAAATAAATCATATATAGTAATGAATTGCTTATATAATGTACTAAAATAAATCATGTATATTAATGAATTGCTTATATAATGTACTAAAATAAATCATATATAGTAATGAATTGCTTATATAATGTACTAAAATAAATCATGTATGTTAATGAATTGCTTATATAATGTACTAAAATAAATCATATATAGTAATGAATTGCTTATATAATGTACTAAAATAAATCATGTATGTTAATGAACTGCTTATATAATGTACTAAAATAAATCATATATAGTAATGAATTGCTTATATAATGTACCAAATAAATCATATATAGTAATGAATTGCTTATATAATGTACTAAAATAAATCATGTATATTAATGAATTGCTTATATAATGTATCAAAATAAATCATATATAGTAATGAATTGCTTATATAATGTACCAAATAAATCATATATAGTAATTAATTGCTTATATAATGTACTAAAATAAATCATGTATATTAATGAATTGCTTATATAATGTATCAAAATAAATCATATATAGTAATGAATTGCTTATATAATGTACCAAATAAATCATATATAGTAATGAATTGCTTATATAATGTACTAAAATAAATCATGTATATTAATGAATTGCTTATATAATGTATCAAAATAAATCATATATAGTAATGAATTGCTTATATTATGTACTAAAATAAATCATATATAGTAATGAATTGCTTATATAATGTACTAAAATAAATCATATATAGTAATGAATTGCTTATATAATGTACTAAAATAAATCATATATAGTAATGAATTGCTTATATAATGTACTAAAATAAATCATGTATATTAATGAATTGCTTATATAATGTATCAAAATAAATCATATATAGTAATGAATTGCTTATATAATGTACCAAATAAATCATATATAGTAATGAATTGCTTATATAATGTACTAAAATAAATCATGTATATTAATGAATTGCTTATATAATGTATCAAAATAAATCATATATAGTAATGAATTGCTTATATAATGTACTAAAATAAATCATATATAGTAATGAATTGCTTATATAATGTATCAAAATAAATCATATATAGTAATGAATTGCTTATATAATGTACTAAAATAAATCATATATAGTAATGAATTGCTTATATAATGTATCAAAATAAATCATATATAGTAATGAATTGCTTATATAATGTACTAAAATAAATCATATATAGTAATGAATTGCTTATATAATGTATCAAAATAAATCATATATAGTAATGAATTGCTTATATAATGTACTAAAATAAATCATATATAGTAATGAATTGCTTATATAATGTATCAAAATAAATCATATATAGTAATGAATTGCTTATATAATGTATCAAAATAAATCATATATAGTAATGAATTGCTTATATAATGTACTAAAATAAATCATATATAGTAATGAATTGCTTATATAATGTATCAAAATAAATCATATATAGTAATGAATTGCTTATATAATGTACTAAAATAAATCATATATAGTAATGAATTGCTTATATAATGTACTAAAATAAATCATATATGTTAATGAATTGTTTATATAATGTACTAAAATAAATCATATATGTTAATGAATTGCTTATATAATGTACTAAAATAAATCATATATAGTAATGAATTGCTTATATAATGTATCAAAATAAATCATATATAGTAATGAATTGCTTATATAATGTACTAAAATAAATCATATATAGTAATGAATTGCTTATATAATGTACTAAAATAAATCATATATAGTAATGAATTGCTTATATAATGTACTAAAATAAATCATATATAGTAATGAATTGCTTATATAATGTACTAAAATAAATCATATATAGTAATGAATTGCTTATGTGCAAATTTTTATAGGACCACCTAGAGTTTCGACTTCATCTTCGATATGAGTTTTTGATGTTGGGGATTCAGCCAGTAATTGACAAGCTACGCAAACATGACAATGAAACATTGAACAGGTAGGTTTATCTTATTCCATTGTTTCTTATTTTTATTTATCAGTGGTAAGGTCATATAATGTTACCTTTATTCATTCATACATCAGCCCTTGGTTAAGCTTGGCATCTAGATCAATTCATGTATATTGGTGGGGCATCTGTGTTACATGAACATATTTCTAGTCTTAACGAAATTGTAATCATTTGTTTTTAATTAATTAATGTATGATGCTACATAGATCCTCATAAATCTTTGCATAATTAGAGGTGTTTTATCCTCAGACTGCCAATTTACAATTGCTCCATAGAGTGCCAATTTTCCTAGTTGCTCCATAGACCCTAATCTGCCATCACATGATATCATCATTTAAATGTGGTTTATCCTTAGTGTGCCAATTTTCCTAGTTGCTCCATAGACCCTAATCTGCCATCACATGATATCATCATTTAGATGTGGTTTATCCTTAGAGTGCCAATTTTCCTAGTTGCTCCATAGACCCTAATCTGCCATCACATGATATCATCATTTAGATGTTGTTTTTCCTTAGAGTGCCAATTTTCCTAGTTGCTCCATAGACCCTAATCTGCCATTACACAATATCATAATTTTGAGGTGTTTTATCCTTAGATTGCCAATTTTCCTATTTATTTTACATGTATATTTCTTTTTACACAAAATATGGATTATAACAGTTTTAATTTAAGATTATATTTGTTCTTTATAACTAATATGTATTATAATAGTTGTAATTTAAGATCATATTTGATCTTTACACAGAATAAGGATTATAACAGTTGTAATTTAAGATTGTATTTGTTCTTTACACAGAATATAGATTATAACAGTTTTAATTTAAGATCATATTTGATCTTTACACAAAATAAGAATTATAACAGTTGTAATTTAAGATTATATTTGTTCTTTACACAGAATATAGATTATAACAGTTAAGATCATATTTGTTCTTTACACAAAATATGGATAACCGTTTTAATTTAAGATCATATTTGTTCTTTACACAAAATATGGATTATGACAGTTAAGATCATATTTGTTCTTTACACAAAATATAGATTATGACAGTTAAGATCATATTTGTTCTTTACACAGAATATGGATTATAACAGTATAAAATTTAGATCATATTGGTTCATAACATGATTTTGATGAAACATTTGTCTCATGGAAAATACATTAGAGTAAAAAAAAATGTGAAAAGAATTAGTAAAACCTATTCTACCAATTTTTTCATTAAATATTTATACTTTAGAAAAGACACAAGTCCAGAAAAGTAACCTACATTTAATTTTTGCAAAAATAATTAAGATTATTGTGGTTAACTCTTTGATTGACAATGTTATATTTGTAAATTTGTGAATTTAGTGTTTTTTAAATATATAAGAGAAGGGGAAAAAAAGAAATCACTACCAAGCATGCATGATTTTGTAATGTATGATTATAAGATTATATTTGTTCTTTACACACAATATATATAGCAGTTTTAGTTTAAGATTATATTTGTTCTTTACGCAAAATATGGATTATAACAGTTTTAATTTAAGATTATATTTGTTCTTTACGCAAAATATGGATAACAGTTTTAATTTAAGATTATATTTGTTCTTTATGCAAAATATGGATTATGACAGTTTTAATTTAAGATTATATTTGTTCTTTATGCAAAATATGGATAACAGTTTTAATTTAAGATTATATTTGTTCTTTACGCAAAATATGGATAACAGTTTTAATTTAAGAGTATATTTGTTCTTTATGCAAAATATGGATTATAACAGTTTTAATTTAAGATTATATTTGTTCTTAATGCAAAATATGGATTATAACAGTTTTAATTTAAGATTATATTTGTTCTTTACGCAAAATATGGATAACAGTTTTAATTTAAGATTATATTTGTTCTTTATGCAAAATATGGATTATAACAGTTTTAATTTAAGATTATATTTGTTCTTTACGCAAAATATGGATAACAGTTTTAATTTAAGATTATATTTGTTCTTTATGCAAAATATGGATTATAACCGTTTTAATTTAAGATTATATTTGTTCTTTACGCAAAATATGGATAACAGTTTTAATTTAAGATTATATTTGTTCTTTATGCAAAATATGGATTATAACAGTTTTAATTTAAGATTATATTTGTTCTTTATGCAAAATATTGATTATAACAGTTTTAATTTAAGATTATATTTGTTCTTTACGCAAAATATGGATAACAGTTTAAATTTATGAGTATATTTCCTTTTTAGACAGAATATCGATTATAATATAGTTTTAATTTAAGATTGTATTTGTTCTTTATACAAAATATCGATTACAGCAGTTTTAGTTTAAGATTATTACAAAATCTGACTATCATTGTTTGTACAGATTGATATTGCTTCAGATAAATAATTGGTTTTTTGGGTCAGAATTTACCATGCTTGTTTACCATCATTGTTTACCATCATTGTTTGTACAGATTGATATTGCTTCAGATAAATAATTGGTTTTTTGGGTCAGAATTTACCATGCTTGTAATTTAAGAGTGTTTGCAAAATAAAATGCAACAATTTACTTGAGCAGCAGAAGGGGCGAATCAGACAACATTTTTAGACAAGTTTTCACTGAAATCACGCTTAAAAACAATGAAACCAGTGACATCAGGTCCCAAATGTGTGTGTGAATCATGGATTAGGTCCCCAAAAAAAATATGAAAAAATCAATGAAATTAATGAAATCCTCCATCGATTTTGGGGGAAAGGGACTACAACATCGTTGTCACTCACCCCTTCTGCTGCTATGGGTTAACCGAATATTTGATCCAGTCCGATACGATATCGTGTTCCAGACTTTGTCTGGGGGGCGAAAATCACTACGATTTCACAAATAGACTAATTTGTAAAACCTCCTCTTGTAAATCAATCAGATTATTAGACTGGTCAGTGAGTTTGAAATTAATTCTGGTTAATGAATTATTATGACATCGCATATAGACTGGATTCACCGGGGACTCAATTATTAAAAACCCTGGAGGAGCTGTTGGTGCAAATGAATACAAAATATATCCCTGCTGAGCTTGATTTGATCGTTCTAAATTTATTTGATAGCTTCCTTCGATCACATCACATACTAAATTGAGCGCAATCACCGTTGAAATATTCACGTTGAACGGAGCAATATGCCTGCCACCACCGTCTGGGTCATTATTGTGTTTGAGGATTTTTATTTCCGGTGATGCTGTTTTTTTCCATGTATCATGAATTATTTTGAAACCAACATCGATGGTGTCACTGAGAAGTTTTTTTAGTTCTGGTACGTTATATCCTGGTAGTTTGAATGTTGGAATATCCTTGACGGGGATTTTATAGTCTATTGCAAATGTTGTTCTCGATATGGGATTATTATCATCTAATATATCCTGAATAATTTTCAAATTAAATGTTTCCATATCGTCGATAATTTTATTGCATGTTTCTACGACGCTGATAAATTCATCTCGGGTGAGAGAGCCGGATTTAAGGGATATTAACAACAGTGAAAAATCATTATTCATTGCTGTGAAATTGTCAACGATTTTAGGTTTGTCAATAAAATGATATTCCTCTATTTCCTCCTTCCCTTCCTTCTCTCTCCCAGTTAGTTGGTATCCGATACCAAAAAACTCTATAGTAAATCTATGATCTTTATAACTCTTTATTGGATTATCAGGTTTTATTCTGTCGGTGATATAATCAGATTTTTGTGGTTTTGGTAAATCAACGGTTTTTCCTCCGGGTGGGATTTCAGGTCATCCCAGTACGGTTCTAATAGAACTTTGATAGATATCTATGACATAACCCTCTGTGCTTATTTCAATGGCAGATGATAGTGTTGGTTCATGAACTGTTATAGCTATTTTTGACTCTACTCCAGTAATCGATTTTATTCTACGCGCGAATTCATTATTGATTTGTTCGATTTGGTATGATCCGGTTGGTATGGAAACAACATTCCAGTCTGGGGTACCGTCTGGTTTATTCTTATTTGCAAATACCAGTGAATTATTGGGTTGTTGACCACCAAATGATTTTGACCTAATATTTGGCCAACTGTGGTATACTCGTAATTTTGCTAGCGCTATCTCCTTCACTGGGACCGGAGAGGGGAAATTCACACTGAATTCTGGATTCGTTGAGGTTATTGAGATCATGCTTGTTTGTACTGGGTTTGTGTTCTCCACTATTTGTTGAAGTAATTCCATCGGTGTTGTCATTGTTATTATACTCATGTTTTTGTACTTCTAATTTTGACATCGCAGAATCATATATATCTACCATCGCTGAAAACTCACTCTCTGATATAATTGTATCATCGAGCGATGACGATATCAATGAGGATAATTGCGAGTATGCAGTAGACACAACATGAAATTGAATTATGTAGTCTTGTAGTTTCCGTTGGCTGCATGAGGATATTTTTTTTGTGATTATTGAAATAATTCCAGCGATTGTTGTTGCCACAGAAATGCAAATTGGAACAGCTATCGGGGCCATCATTGTCACTGAAGACAGTATAATACCGGCTCCGGTGATTACACCACTCACTGAATACACAGTAACATCAATTGCGGTAATTCTCCTGCGATATTTTTTAATTTTCATTGCATACTCCTCAGACAGGGTTTTGAGTCTAGTTTGATATTCTCTGACCTGATCATAGCGATATTGCGATGATGAAATCATTTTTTTATTTTAACAACGCTAGCGTTTTCAATTGTGAAATCCTTTCAATTTATTTACTTAAATCCGCTACGAATTCCACATACCAGGTTGCTGAAACCCTAATCAAATTTTTATCATTAGTTGTTATAGTGAACTTTTCAGTTGTATCCTTGTCGATGATCGTTGAAATCGTATTATTGACCCCGGATGAACTCGACGATGATATATTAAATTGAGTCAATGGTGTTACTAGTGTTAATCGATAAATACCCTTGACGGTTGCAGTGATATCTAATTTGTTGTTTGTAGGTGTCCACGCAAATGATCCGTGTTGGATTGTATATACTATGTTGTTGGTTTTCTCATGAGGAATTTTTGTTTTTTCAATGATTGTTATCATCCTCGAAAAATCACCTTTGACGGCTTCGATGAAGTTTTTCGTCTCATCGATGGATTTTTTAATATCAGGGAGTTTTATTTCAATTTTATCTAACGGGGTTCCAATAAATTTATCAATGATATTTCTATGAAATGATATAAACTGTTTTATGTGTTCTTCAATTCTAGATTCAAGTGTTGTTAGTACAACCACAGAATTGTTTAACTCATCGTTGAGAATTTTTAATCGATCTGTAATCGTCGAAACGAGTACACCCGGTTTGAGTTTACCCTGATCGGAAAATAACGCAACGGTGTTCTCGATTGCGTTTTGTTGTTTAACTAAAATATCATCCAGAGAAATATTACTGGTTTTCAATTTACCCTGATCGGAAAATAACGCAACGGTGTTCTCGATTGCGTTTTGTTGTTTAACTAAAATATCATCCAATGACACATCACTGCTTTTCAATTTACCCTGTTTGTCTTGAAATACAACTATTTCATTAGGATCAACATTTGTTAAGTTCAACGTCTCAGCTATTTCATCTTTGATTAGTTTTTTTACATCCTTGACAGAATCAGGTGGTGCAGTGTCATCGGGTTTGGGTTTCAAAGATCTCCCCCAAATATCAATCATGTTATTGTAAAACTCTTTCTCTCTCTAAAAAGCGATTGCTGGTGTAGTCATTTACGACAATATGAGGTGGTTTTCTAGATGCTGAAATAGCGTCAAGGACATTTAATACTTCACTGCCGCATATTGGTGGGTCATTGATTTGTTGTGTTGGTAGCGTAGAATACCAAGTCTTCATTGGAAATTGTTTTATGTAACGCATAAACTCTTTTGGTGGGGCTAATCCATATGAATCAAAATAGACAATCCCACGTGGATCAATAGCGTATGCAACCCAGTGAGTTCAAGGTCCCGGTGCTGTTATCGAGATTAATAATACCTGTTTCAGTTTTGTTTGGTTGATGTGGTAATTGATCTTTCATAAAAACACCTCTGAAATTTTTAATCACTAGTTTTTTAGCCGCATCCATTAAATCAAAATTGGACATGGGAACCATAGATTCCTCAATTAATAAACCGTTCCTGGTAGTCTCAGGCCTGATCCGTGAACGGATCTCCCGCTGTACCATGAATACGGGGTCCCTGGTAGTCTTAGACCCTTTCCGCTGTGCCACGAATACGGGGTTCCTGGTAGTCTTAGACCCAATCCATGAACGGATCGTCCCTTTTTTTTATATCCTTGTCCAGCTGCCTTTTTCAACGCCATTCCTGCTGCAGTACCAACGGCTCCTAACGCCGCTGCTTTAGCCACCGCTGGGGCTGCTGCTGCAATCAATGCTGGTATTGCAGCTAACAATGGAAATATACCACCCGTTTTCATCATATTTTTAATAGCAGCCGCAGAAAGAGTAATCTGGACCCCTTTTTTGGCTGCAAGTGAATCATTGAAATGTTTTATTTGACGAGTTGTCAGTGATAATTTATTTGCACCACCAGTCATTTGGTTGGGTTTCAACGTGATTGTGGTTCCACATTTTTTAGCCGATTCTGATTGCTATTTTTTGATTTGACCAGGAGTTAACGTAACACTAATAACACTATATGACATTATATATAATTGATTGATTTTAATTCAATGAAAAATCGAGAAAAATCGTTCAAAGATTTTCTACTGGGGCATCTACCACTCTCATTCTTCCACCAACACCTTCGAGTAGCATTGATTTATCACTGAGAATGACAGCAACCGCTCTATAATCAGCAATAGCAGCACCACGAGTCACATTAGCTCTAAAGTGTATATCAACAACAGATTGTCTCATCAAATCGAGATGTTCCAGTGAGAAGTAATAGATCGGATACAGATTTTTAAAATCATATTGTGATATTTGCAAACCGGTATCCACATTTTGATCACGTGCCATAAATGACAACAGACGATGATAAACTCGTGCAATATGATTTTCTGTGTAATTAAGTTGTATATCCTCAGATGGTTCCTGTTGGCCGTTTATTCTCAGTGAGACGTCTTTCACACCTAATTGATCAAATATCATATGACTGGAGAGTTGATTGCCAACTCGTGCGTTATCCTGTAACGCAATAAATATATGACGTGGCGCAGAAACGCCTTGTTTTGATGCTAGGTTCCAAGTGAATAACCCGTTGATATTTGATTGTTTCACATCTGTACTCACGGTTAGCCAACTTAGTAATGATTTTCCTCCTTGGTCCATAAATGATAGTAATCGTCCTTCTGCGGTGATTGCTGGAGTCAACACTGGCATCCACAATGATATTTTTGTTAAATCGACTCTACCGGCATCAGCATTGGGGGCTGCAGCATCTACTGGAATCCTCCAAATTGCATCATTATCATCACCCTTTCGTACAAGCGATACTGTATGCTTCGCCCCGTAGATAACTTTTCTGACGTTTCTACAGAATCCAAATATGTGATGCAGTGGAATCGCGCATGAAAATGATTTACGCTCTCCTTGCAACATTGAGTTTCGTGTTGCAGCTCCTAGATTGAAATTAGCATCGTTGTTTATAATCATATTCTCGACATCAGAATCACTATTATCACGTTTTTTTGGTCGTCTTACAACAAATGGATTTCCACCAGCGGTATTCTTACCATCTTTTGCAAACATCATAGAAGGTCCTGCTGATCTTGTTTAATCATCAGAATATCTCGCTAACCCGATTATTGTTGTGGCCACATCAACATCACGATCTATGGACTCAATTTCTTTTCCATCAATGAGATATCTAGCACTCTCAAATAGCGCCATAATACCATTATTGACAAAACCGACTTGAGTACCAGCTGGATACGGTGCTGGTACAGCAGTAGTATCAGCAGCTGTTACAATTTCTCCTTCTACTTCAATAAATGCTTCACAGGGTAAAAAGTATTTACTGGTATCATGGACTTGAAGATCAATTCTTGCTCGACTATTTGAGTTTATGGCATGATAGGCGTAATATTGATAATTGCGTACAGAATCATCCTTGCCAACTGGGGCGTCTATATCAAATGCTGGATCAGATGATTTTTTGAACATTTTATTCTATTTATCAGAGTCTAAATAGTGAAATCGTAAACGATTTTTCCATTTTCATCGTCGTAGTTTTTTAAAGCCACTTCCTGCTATCATGTTTGCAATATTGCTTTGGTCTCCTTGATTTACCATCGACGCTAATTTTTCATCTACTGCGTTATTTATTATTTTACTAACACTTGGAGGCATTTCTTCTGTAGACGGTAACGGTTTCTTTTTTCGCCTCACTAATGATGTTATTTTATCCTTCGCAGTTGAAAACGCTTTCCCGGCAAGATCTCCAACAGTACTAATACCCTTATCACGAATAACATCAATGGCTTTCATTGATAATTGTTTAGCTAACGGCATCACTTTTGGGGCCATTCTTGAAAAGAATCCTAAAATGGTATTGCCGAGGCCATCTCCATAGTATGCTCTATAAACTGGAAACCGTGAATTAACTACATAGACGGGGGTTGGTTTATCATGATTGTAATGGATGATCATTATTATAAAAACAATAGTGTTTTCAATTGTTATTTAATCACTATGATACCCATTTGCTAACTCGTCAATAAAATCTCGATATGTTTTGATATCCATGATACCGCCGGCAAATAACCGTCTACAGATATCAGCTGCTTCATTAATTATTTCTGGAGAGTTATTTCCAGCTCGGAACCCTCCTACAAGAACATCTAATCGTGATATATCATTGATAACACTATCAGGACATACCCCACTTAGGGGTCCACTGGAATATTGCAGTTCACTTCCGCTATAACCAGCTGCTTCATCTAGTTTTTCTAAACCCGTTTCTTGTAAATAATCATCATCATCATCATCATCAGGTGGTAGTTGTTGTTTTTTAGGAGAGAAAGATATTTTCTTTGCAGGTTGCTGTCGCTTTCTTTGCAATTTTGGCGGTTTTTGTTGTTGTTTTAGTTCTTCATATTGATTATACACGTGATCCACCATCCTGATATATTCAATGTATGATGCACTATCTGTCTTTTTTTGACTTTTTCCAGTTTTGATTTTGTAGAATATATCAGCCCAGTGAGTGAAATTCTTAACAAACTTATGATGTTCTGGTTTCAACATTTTTTTTCTGTTTTCATAAGAAGTAACAACAAGCGTAGGAATTTCTGTTGGATCAGTCTCATCAATTGCTGCTAACCCTTCTTCGTTAAATCTCATGCGTAAGTCCTCTACTGTTCTCTTTGATTCTATTTGTTTTGTTTGTTCAGTTTTTGCTGCTATTTTTTCAAGTTCACCAATAACAGATTTCCCCGTCTCGGGAACATCTCCCAGTAAAGCACGCTCTACCCCCTTCGTTGCTGTGGTTACTGGTTTAAACAACTCTTCAGACCCCAGAGCAAAATCAGTTTGTAAACTCTGTCGTTGTTGCAGTTTATTTCTTACAGAGTCACGAATTGGTATAAATCTCCTGATTGCATCCAGTCGTTCACGAGCCAATCGGGTTGTTAATGCTTCATTGACCATTATTTGAAATCGCAAACTATTTTTCAATTGCAAAACACTTGACATGTCGGATGATTTTTAACACAGTCATGGAAGTGTTATTTCATCGTGAGACACCTTCTATCATTGATGGAGAAAGTATCAAAATTGTATATAAATAAAATAATACTGATAGTTTCTCCACTTTTTTGACATGTCGGATGATTTTTGATATGGTCATGGAAGTGTTATTTCATCCTATAACAGCTTCTATCAGTGATGAGGAAAGTCACATAATTGTATATAAAATTAATAATACTGTGACTTTCCTCACTTTTCCATTGACCATCCATTAAAGGTCCATAGATTTTTTATTCACTGATTTTGACATTTTCAATCAAAAAATGCTAAAAAAATGAAAATCTCTTGAGGGTCGGAATGATAAAATGGTCGGGCAATCAATGGTCGGGCAATCAATGGTCAGGCAATCAATGGTCGGGTAATCAATTTTCTTGAATTAATGCTCGTAGGTTTCTAATTTTAGAGTTGACTTCTTTTTTCAATTCGTATTCGTACCCCAATTCTTTTCGTATTCCCTCTACGATAGTATACAACGGAACGAACACACTGATGTCACTGGAAAATGAAAGAGAGTCTTTAATAGAATTCTGAATTCTTTTGATGAGTGCATACTTCTTGGGTAGCATATATTTGTTAGTGCTAACCCCGTATTCTATATACTGAAAATCAGACACAATTTGATCAGGATTTAACCCATCTGATAGTTTGATATCCTGATTTTTCAATTTTGCTATTTCAACTATGATGCTATTCATGTTTTCAGAATTCATTATTCTATAAGAATGACATATCTCTAATTGGAAATTATGACGCATTAGACATAACTAAATCGAATTTTCTGTCCCGTCTTTTTTGAAATAGCCGATCGATAAATCCCCTCTACAACTCTTCGTACTGAAGATCGACAAATATTGAAATACTTACCGGCTTCATTCATTGATTGAAAAATCATTTCTTCATTAGTTGTTGTATTCAAAGATGTCACAGGTCTCTTCCCAACCGTTTTGCAAGTGCCAGTCTCCCCTCTTTTCAAATTCTCACTCTGTGTGATAGCTTGCAGATTGGATAAAGAATTGTTTTTCGGATTAGAATCCTTGTGATCGATAACAAAACCATCTTTGATCAATCCATTAAAACATTCAAATGCGAAACGATGATTGAGATAAGTTTTCTTTTCTTTTCCTCCGCCAACAGTAAACATCAAGTACCCGTGATTATTCACAAAACCAACTGATTTTTTTAGTCTACGGTTTCTGACAGTACCATCACTGGATGCTTCATATTTTGTAATCACTGGATGTGGTCTGAATTCTTGGTTCATATATACTATTCTATTGTTTGTCTAATTCAGTGTTTGGTTCAATAATTACATCACTGGAAAATCTTTCGATATAGTCTTGCGGAGTTCTTATGATTTTGTCAATGACGTTTTCAGGGTCAAAGACTTTTTCAGGGTCATAATTTCTGATGGATTGTCCATTTTTTATTCTTTTATCATAATAACGCTTCAATTCCCTATATCGCTTACCACCACAATCAATACACAATTGTGATCTTCCCTTGACCCCAACCCCACATCGAATACAGGGTAACGGACCAAGACTTCCACGTCGAAAACTTTGCATATGATACCTACAGTACTCATTTTTTCTGCATGATTTGTTACACGGGGTTACATTTCCCATCATGAGCCATTTGCAGTGATTCATTATATATAAAACTTTCATTTAAATGTTTGTTTTATGTATAGCATGAAGGAGTTCAAGAGATTGACTTCGAAAAATGCTAAATTCAATGCTGATAGAGAGTTCAAGAGATTATTGAAAATCAATCCTAGATTTAATCTCGATAGACCAAAAAAACGTCCAATAGACGGAAATATGAAAGAGTTTAAGAGATTATTGAAAATCAATCCTAGATTTAATCGCGATAGACCCAAAAAACGTCCAATAGACGGAAACAAACGTAACAAACGTCCAAGAGACGGAAACATGAAAGAGTTTAAGAGATTATTAAAAATCAATCCTAGATTTAATCTCGATAGACCCAAAAAACGTAACAAACGTCCAATAGACGGAAATATGAAAGAGTTTAAGAGATTATTGAAAATCAATCCTAGATTTAATATCGATAGACCCAAAAAACGTAACAAACGTCCAAGAGACGGAAACATGAGATCACCATGGAAGGATGCTCAATTCAATCTTGATATAGTTTCTAATACACCCAAGAATAAAATTCTTGATAAACCCATCAGAGACTGTTTTAATGAATTCAAGCGTGATGGGGCATCTTATTGTTGGTCAACATTTCGAATTGATGGTGTTGTTGACGCTACCATGAATGATGAAAAAGCAGCAGTGATCATTTCACGTCTTGGGAAAGAAGGAAATATTTTTCGAATCAAATTCGTTATCCGTGAAGATGACAAATGGATTATTAGGGATAAATTTGAACCCATTCTCAGGGGCAAAAAAACTGTCACCGTGAATCAAGATTCCAAACCGGGAATTTTGACTGGAATTGATAAACCCTACTACGAAAGATCTTATCCTGTCACAGCAGTTGTTTACAGGATCTATCCGCTCAATGAAAAACCTGATATTTCAAAACTAGCACCCATGAAATATTCGACAGGGCTCAATTGTGTAGCAGAACGAATAATAGAACACTTCACAAATGCGTCCCGGGGAAATAAACTCACTGATCTAAGACGAAAAAAAATAACCGAGTGGGAGTTCACGGTAAAAGAGCATGGGGCAACAATTCAGGATATAACTAAATTAGAAAAATCATTAAGATTTCCAATATCGGTAAGGACAATCACCGGTGAAGTATTATACGAATCGAAATATAAATCACAGGGAGCCCCCATTGAAATTATTGATCATAACGCGCACGCGTGGTCATCTGCAGTAACAATATTCCCACGGGATAGAACCGTAAGATATCTATCCCAAACTCTGTTTGGAACCGAAGAGTTTTTTTCAGAGCAGAAATTATTTGATGCTATTTACCATTTGAGTAAAAACGATCCTGTGTCAGCGTGGCTATTTCATAGTAATTCAGACGAGGAATGCAGATTTGATCAGTTTGTAAGGCCTAACGGAGAATTATACCGTACTGAAGAGCTGCAGAATCAAATGAAACAACTAGCTAGTGAGTTTTCTGGGGACGGGGAAGACAACAATCAATTATTAGCAAACTGTTTTACAGTACCATCCATTGCAGCACATTTTGCTAGAAAGAAAAACGCGTGGAAACCAACACGAAGTGAGTTTTTATCAGATGTCAAATTATCCTGTCTTGAATACAGCCACGGCGGATTATGGAACACAAAATACACCGCTGATACCGTTATTTCAGTTGATATGATTGCGTGTTATCCAGGAAGTTTTCTTGGGTATGGAGAATGCGAGAAATATTTCAAACGATTTGGACACCCCACACACGAAATGACCCGTGTTGCTATTAATGGACCACTTCCTGATTTTGATTTAACCGGATTCGCTTGTGTAGTATCATTTGAAATGGCTGAAGGACTTCATCCGTGTAGTTATCTTTGGATTGGTAAACACATGTCTGAAAAACACTGGATGCCAATAGTGTTATTACGGTATATGCTTGATTGTAAGATGTTAAAATCATTAATTGTCAGTGAAGCAATTATATCCTATCGAGCACAGAAATCAGTCTGGTTACCCCAACCTGATCTAGAAAAAATAATTAGCGAAGAGCGAAAACTGTTTCCTGATTTTAATGAACAACAAATCATGGATTGGTCCCAACAGTTATTTGAAATCAGAAACAATGAAGCAAAAAATCTTGGACGAAGAATAATCGGTAAATTTACCCAAGGTGGCAAAGATGATAATACGAAATATTCTTCACGATTGATTATAGACAACGCTGAATACGATTTTGTAATCACGGATTTAACGAATAAGGGCCTATATGTCAATCGTAAGGACGCATTTATGTCCGATGGAACCAAATTGGGTACAATTGTTACCTACAATGATGGATACCATCCGCAGTACACACATTTGAGAGCTTCTATGCTCGGTTATGCTTCTATCAATCTGTTTTCAATGATCAATAGATTTCCTACCACCGCAGTTAGAGTTGCCACTGACTCATTTTACATAAATAGCAAAATGGCTGATTTTAAGGCTACTGGCAACGAGAAATGGGGATCATGGAGAATTAAGAAAGAAATGATTCATGATTATATTCAATCAGCAGATGTTACCATTGAAAAAAATTACTTAGAAAGCAATCAGTGTTCAGAATTTTCTAATGCTCCACCGATTTCTGATCCAATATGCCTGTATAAAACAGTTTATTTAAACGGTTGTGGCGGGTCAGGAAAAACAACCCGGGCAATTGAGTTATTTCGTGTTTCCAATCCAAACATGATTGTGCTAACACCAACTCATAGACTTGCAATAGAAATGATACAGAGAGGGGTAAATGCCTGCACTTATCACAGCTTTTTCCGATGGAAGGGAGATAAATGGACTCCTGAGCGCATGGGAGAGAAATTTATTCCTGAAATTATCATTTGGGATGAAATAGACACAGTGTCAGAAGATGTCTTAAAAATATTTCTTGAGTGGTTGTTATTGAAGAATACAAAAGTCGTCATGTGCGGTGATCACGGGCAACCACCACCATTTGTCGGTGCATCTCCACATGAATGGCTAAAGGGTTTTGTAGACTATTATGAAGAAATTGATACTGATCATAGATCACTTGATAATGAATTAAAAGAATTGAAGAAACTAATTAGATTACAACCGGATAGAATCCAGTGTGAAATAACCCGTGAAATAATTTCGGAAACTCCCATGAATGAGTTTTGGGAAGCGTGGAGACCAAATGATTTAATCATTGCAAGTAGAAAAATAGTCAGGGACACACTTCAGATGAAGTTATTTGAATTGCATAAACAAAAATTTGCAACACTTCCAGTACCGTTATGTTATAGGCCATCGGATACGCGAAAACAGAATATTGAAGTTGATATTCCAGGCCTGACAGAGTCAGGGCGTGAAAAGAAGATTCTCGTATTAAATGATATTGTGCTGGTTGATATCAATGTCGTTGAAGATGCATTGCGTGCTAATAAATCCCCATGGACGCTAGGTTATGCAGCAACAATACACTCTTCACAGGGATTGACTATATCGGATACAATTGTTTGGATGGTGGATAATCGCATCGAATGGTCAAATTTAGTCTATCTTTCAGTATCCAGAGTACGAAAAATAAATCAACTTCGAAGAATTGTCCTGACAGAGTCAGGCGATGATGAAATCATTGGCGATGATGAAATCATTGGTGTCGATAATGATATTATTGATAAAAAACTCTCCGGTTACAAACAACAGGACAAAAAAAAACAACGAGAATTTGATATTGATGCTGAATTAATAATCACTTTGAAGCAACAACAGAATAATCACTGCGCGAGTTGCAATTGTATAATGCGTTGGCAGTATTCGGATAAGGATCCTCGCCAATTCACCGTAGACAGAAAAAATAACAATCTCGGTCATGTCAGAAATAATGTGATGTTGACTTGTCTTGAGTGCAATAGACGCAAGGGTGCTAGTTAAGCCCATGCGGTGGTAATTGAGTATCCTCAGGTATCACTTGTAATTGTTGTCTAGTAAAACCCCTTTGAGGGGCAGTTGAATCCAGTTTATAGATTGGAGGTCTACCCGTAGATCGTGTTATACTAGATATCTTATGCGTAGTGACGCTCCAAATAGGATCAGTAGCCCTTTTTCTACCCCCTTCAAGCTCTCCTGGTTCGTATAAGTACCTCACAATGACATTACTACCAAGAATTGGTTCTTTGAAATCTTTTTGTGGTTGTACGGGTATTGACTTCTTTTTAATCGCGTTGATAGGTTTCATGTTGATGGTTCTAGTAATCTCGTTATTCAGTGCGGTAACTACACCTGGTAATCTCTTAACCCATTCACGGGATCTTTTTTCTTGGATGAATTCTTTTGCATATTGATATCCAAATAACCGCTCAGCAAGAATCCGATTAAATCGTTCTACAATGGCCTGATCACGATGCAGTGCAGTATGCCCTCGTCTGATAGCGACATTGTGATATTTCATTGTAGATAACACTACACCCTGAAATTCCTTGCCCGGGTCAACTTGTAACAGATTTGGCCAGTGCAGAGGGCTCCTTCGATAAATCCTTTCAAATGCAGAAGCCACTTCAGTGGCTGATTTTGTTTTTAACGGTTCTGCTTCTTTGTATCGACTTGCAATATCAACTACAGTTAACGCATATTTGTAACCACGATCATGTGGCAGAAATAATATATCAGCCTGATGAACTTCATTGGGTCCGGTTACATCAAAATGCGAGAATTGAATTTGTTTAGGCGGTGGTAGATAAATTTGCCATAGTGCCTGTTTGGATAACCAATGAGCCGCAGTGGTTTTTTTCACTTTTGCAGCACTAGCGAGTTTACTGATTGCAGCGTTACCCTTCCAGTATCCTCTTGGGGAATAATAAATAGATTCCATGTTGTTATTAATTACCAGCACCTAACATCAATTTACTTTTCATTGCCGATTTTATCAAAAAGGAAGCCAATTTTTCTTTGAAGGATTTATCAGTGATAGAATTCAACGCATGAATTAATTTCACATCTGCTAGATGCCTGTGTTGCAAATTGCTACTTTTATAAGCAACATCATGAAGGTGACAGGCCTTATCAATAGCGTTTATTGGTTCCTCACCGGGTAGGGGCTGATTTTGATCATTGAGTCTGATATCAAGTCTTGTTCCCGGTCCACAATAACTATACCCTGGAAGGTGTTTTTCTCCGGGGTATTTTGTCCATGGGGTTCCAGGGAGTTTTGCTAATTTGGCAGCGATATCACCTCCTCGTTTTTTTTTAAAGGTTCCTTGGGTTCCTTGGGTTTAGAAACAAATCTAAATTTCTTTGTACTACATTGTACGCATTTACCAGAAAGCGCTGATCGGTTATTTTTAGTTGTAATCGTCGTCAAGTCATCTGTGCCAGTACGCGCCTTACACTTCACGCAATATAGATCCATAATTTATGTATAGAGATATGAATATAATTGATTTTTCAGCGACTAAAACAAGAGAACCAGTGAAGCATCATGCAGCGCTACCAAACTCTATCCGCGCAATTATAATCGGACCATCTGGATCCGGTAAAACGCAATTGTTGCTCAATTTAATAATGAGATGGATGAAGTGGGATAAGTTGTATTTAATTGCCCCTAGCGTAGACGACCAACGATGCTATGAAGTGCTAAAAGATTTTAATGAAAACGCTTCAGAGATTGCTGGCGAGGATGTTATTGAATTTATAACCGATATTGACGAGGCGCCATCCGTGAATGACCTCGATGGAAGTATCAACAATTTAGTTGTATACGACGATGTCATGTTAGATAAACAAAAAAATCCTGCTAGAATATTTTCCCGAGGCAGGCATAAAAACACGGACGTGATCTATGTCACTCAACGCTACACTCAGATTCCAAAAGTGATTAGAGATAACTGTAATATGCTTGCTGTATTCAACGGCGTTGATACACATACGCTACGAAATATTTGGCAGACATGGTGCTCCGATATGGACTTCAATCAATTTAGAAATTTCTTTAGTCATGCTCAGTCTGCCCCACACGGATTTGTAACAATAAATTTACATGACCCTCGAACACGATATCGTATCGGACTGGATCAAATATTCGGTTAACCCCAACTGAAAGTTCTAGTGAGTGACAACGATGTTGTAGTCCATTTCCCCCAAAATCGATGGAGGATTTCATTAATTTCATTGATTTTTTCATATTTTTTTTTGGGACCTAATCCATGATTCACACACACATTTGGGACCTGATGTCACTGGTTTCATTGTTTTTAAGCGTGATTTCAGTGAAAACTTGTCTAAAAATGTTGTCTGATTCGCCCCTTCTGCTGCTACTTGTCAGTATGGTTCTCATCTTTACAGTGTAATAACATTATGCATGTATAGTGTTGGGGGTGGGGCATAGCTGCATGTTAGTTAAGAGTTTTAGGTGATTGCTGATGATATTGGTAATCAGATAGATCATTACAGAATTCATGTATAGTCCAAACTGTGTTCAGAAGTCACTTCATTGAAGAAGAAAGAGTGTCCTGTTGAATCAAGGGACTGCTTAGCATAGGTTTATTTCTTCTGAAATAATTTTGTTTCAGGTATATCAATTGGCAGGTTTTAATACATTGATTGCTTGATAATGGTGAACAGTAATTTAAAGGCAGGTTTTAAGACATTCATTGCTTGAATAAGGTGACCAGTAAGGCATTGAATGCTTGATAAAAGTGACCAACCAATAAGGCATTTATTTAAAGACATTGATTGCTTGATAAAGGACGGTGGTTGTTAAGCCAGGTTTTAAGAAGGATTGCTTTATTGAGGTGACCAATAAGGCATTTTTTATGAGATTGATTGCTTGATAAAGGTGACCATTAAGCCAGGTTTTAAGAGGGATTCCTTGATTAAAGTGACCAGTAAGGCATATTTTTAGACATTGATTGTTTGATAAAGGTGACCAGTAAGGCATTTATTTAAAGACATTGATTGCTTGATAAAGGTGACCAATAAGACAGGTTTTAAGATTCTTGATAATTTAATAAGGCTTGTTTTAACTATTTATCAATTATGCTATATTGCATTTTGCAGGCATCTGGATTTTTTTGAGATGATGAGAAATGAGGATGAGAAGGTGCTTGCCAAGAAATTTGAGGGTGTAAGTAAACATTCTATGATGTAGGGATGAGCCTAAAGAAAAATGGTGATGATCTTCAGTCCAGTATTGCCACCATTTCAGCCATCTTGAAAATCTTGTCAGGACTTTTGAACATAAATTCATATTAACCTAGGATTTTCAGAAGAAGTCTTATAGTGTCTGTTTGGTTATAAATAAAAATGTTCATCCAATATGGCTTCTGTGGTAGCCATATTGGATGAACATTTACTATTCACTATTCCTGAATGGAAAGTTGTTTTGACACGTTTTTCACAAGAAGATGTCGTATAATATCTACTTGACCCAAATGAAAAGGGTGCCCATCAGGCCTCCAATATGGCCACCACAGCAGCCATCTTAAAATCTTCTTGTCACTAGTTCTCCTAGATGTTATATTAACATGGATTTTTCACCCAATCCAATATGGCCACTATCATAAAAATCTTGTTAGCGCTACTCCTTTTCAGTGGAAAGTCATATCTATATGGGGTTCCACTAGAAGATTCCTTATGATATATAGTTGATTCAATCTTAAAATGGTGCCGATCAACCTCTTTTAATCAGTCTATTTATCTGACTATCTTTAGATTAGGTGGTTTGGCTTTTACTTTATGATCGCATCACCATAAACGTTTAGGTAAAGATCACAAATTATAACACTTTATTTTCTCAGTTGCACAATACGTTTGTGGATCTGCATAATTTTGAAGTAGTAACTTATATTTTTTTAAATATGGCCTTAGGAAGCTCTTTGCTTAAATGTCAGAGACAATTAATTTGATGACTGACTCCTGTCTGACTCTGGATCAGACTTTATGTATGGCCTGCACTTAGGGTAAGAAAAAGTCTTTAGGGTTGATAGTTGAAAGGTCAAGGTTACTGAGGAAAAATAGTTTCTACACACAAATTTCATTTCACGACCATGTATCTTCCCCCAAAGATTGTGAATGTCTTCCCTATTGGGTACAAAAGAAGCCCATTCACTTTTGAGTCCAAAGGTCAAAGTTGTTATGTTCAAAGAAAAATAGGCTTTTCTAAATGACTACTGTTTTTGATTACACTATTTGACTAACCTAGAGTATAAAGGTCAGAGGTGATGGTCATGTCGAGTCTGATATGAAAATAAGGGTTTCAACATAGTAAGTTAGGTTCAAGGCCACATAGCTTGATGAAAGCTCTTTGGCCATTGAGATCTGTTGGTTATTGTTGAGATCTCGTCAATGTTGAGATCTGTTGATCAGTGTTAGATCTGTTAGTTAATAATGAGATCTACTGGTCAGTATTGAGATCTGTTGGTAAGTATTAGATTTGTTGGTCAATATTGAGATCTGATGGTCTTTATAATCTATTGGTTATTATTGAGATATGTTGGTCAGTAATCTTAAGAATTAGCCATGCCTTATGAGTGCCAATGTAGGGGACCATTTAACATCAGGGATGCATAATTTGCTGTTATTTTTTTTTATTATTAGGTTCATATCGACACCAAAAGTGCATCTGTAATGTTTGAGATTCTAAAGAAGAAATTGACTATGTCGGCTTCCCACGCCCAATTGTTATCCTTGCTGTACCACCTTCTCTTGCTGCCATGTAAGTATTACATCTATTTTTCTAGCAGTCTGTCAGTTGTTAGTTTATACTTTTTATACTTTATATTATTCCTTGATACTGTATTACAGGCAATGCTATAGCTGTCAGTTGTCAATATTTATTTTTTATTCCTTTATACTTTGCTATGTTTATTGCTATAGCTACCTAACAGTTCTCAATTTATCCTTTTTATTCCTTTATTCTTTACTGTGTGCATTGCTATAGTTATCTGTCAGATGTCAATTTATACTTTTTATTCCTTTATTCTTTACTGTGTGCATTGCTATAGTTATCTGTCAGATGTCAATTTATACTTTTTATTCCTTTATTCTTTACTGTGTGCATTGCTATAGTTATCTGTCAGATGTCAATTTATACTTTTTATTCCTTTATTCTTTACTGTGTGCATTGCTATAGTTATCTGTCAGATGTCAATTTATCCTTTTTATTCCTTTATTCTTTACTGCGTGCATTGCTATAGTTATCTGTCAGATGTCAATTTATACTTTTTATTCCTTTATTCTTTACTGTGTGCATTGCTATAGTTATCTGTCAGATGTCAATTTATACTTTTTATTCCTTTATTCTTTACTGTGTGCATTGCTATAGCTATCTGTCAGATGTCAATTTATCCTTTTTATTTCTTTATTCTTTACTGTGTGCATTGCTATAGTTATCTGTCAGATGTCAATTTATCCTTTTTATTTCTTTATTCTTTACTGTGTGCATTGCTATAGCTATCTGTCAGATGTCAATTTATACTTTTTATTCCTTTATTCTTTACTGTGTGCATTACTATAGTTATCTGTCAGATGTCAATTTATACTTTTTATTTCTTTATTCTTTACTGTGTGCATTGCTATAGTTATCTGTCAGATGTCAATTTATCCTTTTTATTCCTTTATTCTTTACTGTGTGCATTGCTATAGCTATCTGTCAGATGTCAATTTATCCTTTTTATTTCTTTATTCTTTACTGTGTGCATTGCTATAGCTATCTGTCAGATGTCAATTTATCCTTTTTATTTCTTTATTCTTTACTGCGTGCATTGCTATAGCTATCTGTCAGATGTCAATTTATCCTTTTTATTTCTTTATTCTTTACTGCGTGCATTGCTATAGCTATCTGTCATATGTCAATTTATACTTTTTATTCCTTTATTCTTTACTGCGTGCATTGCTATAGCTATCTGTCAGATGTCAATTTATACTTTTTATTCCTTTATTCTTTACTGTGTGCATTACTATAGCTATCTGTCAGATGTCAATTTATCCTTTTTATTTCTTTATTCTTTACTGTGTGCATTGCTATAGCTATCTGTCAGATGTCAATTTATACTTTTTATTCCTTTATTCTTTACTGCGTGCATTACTATAGCTATCTGTCAGATGTCAATTTATACTTTTTATTCCTTTATTCTTTACTGTGTGTATTACTATAGCTATCTGTCAGATGTCAATTTATCCTTTTTATTTCTTTATTCTTTACTGTGTGCATTACTAAAGCTATCTGTCAGATGTCAATTTATACTTTTTATTCCTTTATTCTTTACTGCGTGCATTACTATAGCTATCTGTCAGATGTCAATTTATACTTTTTATTTCTTTATTCTTTACAGCGTGCATTGCTATAGCTATCTGTCAGATGTCAATTTATACTTTTTATTCCTTTATTCTTTACAGCGTGCATTACTATAGCTATCTGTCAGATGTCAATTTATACTTTTTATTCCTTTATTCTTTACTGCGTGCATTACTATAGCTATCTGTCAGATGTCAATTTATACTTTTTATTCCTTTATTCTTTACTGTGTGCATTACTATAGCTATCTGTCAGATGTCAATTTATCCTTTTTATTTCTTTATTCTTTACTGTGTGCATTACTATAGCTATCTGTCAGATGTCAATTTATACTTTTTATTCCTTTATTCTTTACTGCGTGCATTACTATAGCTATCTGTCAGATGTCAATTTATACTTTTTATTTCTTTATTCTTTACAGCGTGCATTGCTATAGCTATCTGTCAGATGTCAATTTATACTTTTTATTCCTTTATTCTTTACTGCGTGCATTACTATAGTTATCTGTCAGATGTCAATTTATCCTTTTTATTTCTTTATTCTTTACTGTGTGCATTGCTATAGCTATCTGTCAGATGTCAATTTATACTTTTTATTCCTTTATTCTTTACTGTGTGCATTACTATAGTTATCTGTCAGATGTCAATTTATACTTTTTATTCCTTTATTCTTTACTGCGTGCATTGCTATAGCTATCTGTCAGATGTCAATTTATCCTTTTTATTCCTTTATTCTTTACTGCGTGCATTACTATAGTTATCTGTCAGATGTCAATTTATACTTTTTATTCCTTTATTCTTTACTGTGTGCATTACTATAGTTATCTGTCAGATGTCAATTTATACTTTTTATTTCTTTATTCTTTACAGCGTGCATTGCTATAGCTATCTGTCAGATGTCAATTTATACATGGATTTCAAGCTCATTGAAAGCAGTAATTCTTGAATTCGTTACATTTCTAGAAAGCTTTAATCTGAAAATGGTGTGAATTACAATTTTTGTTGTTGAGCAGAATTGTTAAATATGTTTACTTGTATTGTAATGCAGAAATAATGGCATGTAAACTAAAACCCAAGTCTATTACTAGACACAAATATGAATGGAAAGTAGTCATTTTCAGTCTATTACTAGACACAAATATGAATGGAAAGTAGTCATTTTCAGTCTATTACTAGACACAAATATTAATGGAAAGTAGTCATTTTCAGTCTATTACTAGACACAAATATGAATGGAAAGTAATCATTTTCAGTCTTTTACTAGACACAAATATGAATGGAAAGTAATCATTTTCAGTCTGTTACTAGACACAAATATGAATGGAAAGTAATCATTTTCAGTCTGTTACTAGACACAAATATGAATGGAAAGTAATCATTTTCAGTCTTTTACTAGACACAAATATGAATGGAAAGTAATCATTTTCAGTCTATTACTAGACACAAATATGAATGGAAAGTAATCATTTTCAGTCTTTTACTAGACACAAATATGAATGGAAAGTAATCATTTTCAGTCTTTTACTAGACACAAATATGAATGGAAAGTAATCATTTTCAGTCTATTACTAGACACAAATATGAATGGAAAGTAGTCATTTTCAGTCTATTACTAGACACAAATATGAATGGAAAGTAGTCATTTTCAGTCTTTTACTAGACACAAATATGAATGGAATGTAGTCATTTTCAGTCTATTACTAGACACAAATATGAATGGAAAGTAATCATTTTCAGTCTATTACTAGACACAAATATGAATGGAAAGTAATCATTTTCAGTCTATTACTAGACACAAATATGAATGGAAAGTAATCATTTTCAGTCTATTACTAGACACAAATATGAATGGAAAGTAATCATTTTCAGTCTATTACTAGACACAAATATGAATGGAAAGTAATCATTTTCAGTCTATTACTAGACACAAATATGAATGGAAAGTAATCATTTTCAGTCTATTACTAGACACAAATATGAATGGAATGTAGTCATTTTCAGTCTATTACTAGACACAAATATGAATGGAAAGTAATCATTTTCAGTCTCTTACTAGACACAAATATGAATGGAAAGTAATCATTTTCAGTCTTTTACTAGACACAAATATGAATGGAAAGTAGTCATTTTCAGTCTTTTACTAGACACAAATATGAATGGAAAGTAGTCATTTTCAGGGAGATTTTTTTTAAAACACCTAAACATGAATCTTTATTCCACCATTGTATATACTCATTTACAAGTCCAGTCCAACTATGAACTGAAAAAACCCATCTGCCAGCAGATCTTGTGTTTTGCAGTTTGTTAGGAATACTCAGTTGAACAATCAACATAGACCCAAATTTGAGGGTGAATTATGTGATGGCAGACTAGGGTTTGTTATTTCCAGTTGGACTTGACTTACAAGCAGGTATATACAGTTAGATAATGTATTTAGTAGTTGATGATAAATAGTGACATTCAAAATCAAGAAATCCCTAATCAGTCAGAAAACATTTTAGGATTGCAGATAGTTTGAAAGTGCATATAAATAAGATTGCTAAGTAGCAAAATCTTTGCCCCTCTCTCGGAAGTTTATGAAATTGCTTAGAATGTATATTATTTCATGATAAGTAAGTTTAGTAAAGAAAAGAATGTTTCAGAATTACAGGAGCTTATCTGTGTAATGTGCATGTGTTTCAGATGGGAACAGCAACCATGTAATGGGAGCATGGCAGCTGATTGACCGGATTGTGCAGCAAGTCGTGCTGCAGCTAAAAACAGGACATGATACTGATGCAGCCCCACTTGAACTCAGTGTCAAAAATGTTATAATGAGGTGAATACTGTCCACAGCCTCTTTCCTAGCAAGCTTATGCAAATCCAAAAGAATTATTGAAAATCCCAAGAATAAAAGCCAAAAATCAATAGAAGGCACCTAATTCAATTTTATATATATATATATATATATATATATATATATATATATGAGGGTTGTTCACACCATTACTAGATGTTGAACATTGACCTGCTCAATTAACATTTGATGGATGATAGACACTTTGAAATGTATTTGCATGACATCCACAAATTTTTCATTCTGGAACAGCCCCTGCTGTTATTTGTACACTTACCTTTCCCTCAATAACTTAAGACCGCCAAGGTTGATAAACATCACCCAGAGTTATGGTGCAAACACTTTTTGGTTAACACAGTTGTGTGAGTATGAGTGGGTGGGTGGGCATTGCATGCAATTTTCATTGATACTTAAGAATAATCAATGTCCAACACTATTATTCATATAACAAATTTGTTATTATGATGTATGATCCAATAGAGTTCATAAAGTGATGACAGACTTTTAACAAAAATCAAGTGGACATGGCACCACTTGGTACACTAATTTGTGTACATGTATCAATAAATTTTAGTTGCCATCCTCTCAATATCAAATCATGTGTAAACATAACAAAGACAGTTTCATAATTAGAATTACATTCATCAACCAAAAGAACCAAATGCATCAATACAGTTACACTAGCTAATTCATCAAGATTGAAAATGTCACTAAATCATTGTCAATAACAGATAGAAATGACTCATTTGTATTGATATACACAATCAGCATATGGTAGTTGTGTTACATCCGGATCTAAAAAAACCAAAATGGATCCAAAAATAGATAAAGGCAGATATATTAGAACTTGCAAGTCATTTTCATTATCACTGCACAGTTAGCCAAAGGCACTTAGACATTGTAGACAGGGTGTGATTTGTTTCAAGAAAATATGGTGCTTTTGTGCTGTTAGCACCAGTTTTCTGACTGCAATCAGCTATTCTGTTAATTAGGTTTTGTAATTATATTGAAATACCAGTTCTCAACATTTTTGTCAGAATAAAGCTGGTTTAATTAGGTTTTGTAATTATATTGAAATACCAGTTCTCAACATTTTTGTCAGAATAAAGCTGGTTTAATTAGGTTTTGTAATTATATTGAAATACCAGTTCTCAACATTTTTGTCAGAATAAAGCTGGTTTAATTAGGTTTTGTAATTATATTGAAATACCAGTTCTCAACATTTTTGTCAGAATAAAGCTGGTTTAATTAGGTTTTAAAAAAACTACTTGAAGAAAAACTCACCGTGAGTCATTTGATTGTTGTCACATTTGCATGGATATCACATTTATGATTATTACACTGAGACCCATTTAAAAGATCAAATTAAGCACAAATTTCATTCAACAAAACTACTTTAATTGGTATTTATATTAAATAGTTTATTTAATCAGCATTTAATCATAAATATTGTGTTCTTTATAGAAAAAAATAAATTGTACAGAAAAGCATAAATGTATGAACTTCTTGTTAAAATTTGTAAATTTCAACGATCTCAAATTTCTATGCACTGTCAGACGTTTTCAATATTAAACAGGCGTATATTTACTAATTTGCTTGTAACTTTTTAATGTTAAGCAAATAGTAGCCTGACTTTTGCTTTCATTAGGAAATAAATTGTGACCCATCCTGCTTTTATTATAAGCAAGTTTTAGTTATTTTGGGAAATGAGGATTCACATGCTAAAATGAATTATGTTATTCATGCAAACATGAGGATTCACATACTGAAATGAGTTATTTTTGGGCATGCAAAATGAGGATTCACAAGCTAAAATTAATTATGTCAGGCATTCAAAAATGAGGATTCATGTGCTGAAATCATTTATTTCAGGCATGCTAAAATGAGGATTCACAAGCTAAAATTAGTTATTTCAGGCATGCTAAATTGAAGTAGCACTGTACATTGTGTATTGGTAAGATTCCAGTAAAGTTGAATTTTGATGACTCTTCTTTTATAATAAAAATTATTTTTGTGAAAACTTTACTTATAATAAGCCTATGGAGTGATGACAATATCCCATACTCTTAAAACCTTGCCTGCATTCTTGAATAAGAGGTTGATGGTTTGTTTGTGACTTGCAGACTGACAAATGAGGAGGACATCAAAGGGTACCAGCAAAAGCTGAGGGAATATGAAAAAGCCACAGAGGAACTTAACTCCAAACTGGCAAAGAAGGAGAGGGAGTGTGAAGCAAAGTCACAGGAAAAGGTCAGAATGTCCAGTCTTAATACTCACCATACATTGCTGTTAAGTTTCTTTAATTTCTTGCTTGTACTTCATTGAGAGAGAATATGAAGCAAGGTTAGAGGAAAATGGTCATACTGTCGTGTCGTCTTTCTTGTCATCTGTTGTTCATATGGTTGGTACTGTAGTGTATTGACATTTTACATTGCTTACATTGGACTACAAAGCAAATGAAAGCTGCTGTTTATGAAGTGGGAGAAAGCATCAGGTTTTCAGATGAAATTACATGAACAGAGACTGCTTGTAGTTAATTTCCTTAATTTTGAAGAGAAGAAGATATTAACCCTTTGAACCCTAATCTCCCCCATATTTCGGCACAATAACCAAGCCTCCCTGGCAATTTTTGACAATTTTATAAAAAGTAAAATTTTGCAAAATAAAAGTAATATTATGCCTTAGAATGATAATCCACTATGATATAACAGCTAATATCAAATTCTCTTTTCAAACATGCTTATAAAATGCTTTTTTATTACTATGACTATGTAACAAACCGTCTCGAAATTTCTTCATACATGTATTTCATATTTTTCATATTTTTTCTATATTTCACTGACCATCTAGCAAATAACATAACACAGGCCGGTATTCCGGCCTTTTGGGTTATGACGGTAGATAGCTAGGCCGGTATACCGGCCTTTCGGGTTATGACGGTAGATAGCTAGGCCGGTATACCGGCCTTTCGGGTATATACACCGTTACAACCGGCCGGTAAACCGGCCTGTCGGGTTCAAAGGGTTAAAGGTGAAACTCACCAGAACAGTTAAGTATGAAAACCAGCATCTAACTAAAGTTAAAACTTGCATAATATCATTACCTCTATTTTTCAAATTCATGGCATCTTAAATATCACAGCCAGAGTTTTATCTTTGATGTTGAGGTCACCACTGAACTTTCTTTTTCTTTTCTGCACTTTTACTCTAAAGCCATTTGAAATGTACACTTGATTACTGTCCATATTCTCTGTTATCATTACAAATGTTATGTTCTAAATGGTCTTTTTTTACATTCAGCAATTTGTTTGGTGACTTGAAAGAAATACTGAACATGACATTGTATTTTTTTTTGCTAGGTATCCATTGCAAAAGAAATCTGAATTTATTGGTTGCTGGTATTTAAATTGAATTCATCAATGTCTGACAAATTCATCAGATATACATCAAATGCATTTCGTTAAATGTTGATTTTATGATAGGCAGTCAATATTTTCAACCAATAGAAAAAGTAGTAGCATACTATGTCCATTAAATTTGCATAAATAATTTGACAAAGTATGCAGGGTCATGAATTTGACATTAGCGTGTAATTGTATTATCAGGATGAGCTGGTGACAACTGTCAGCAGAATGAAAGCCAAATTGGAAAAAGAATTGGCTGGATATGTGGAGACCAAACAGCAGTTGGCTGATACGAATGTACGACTGGAAGAAATTCAGATCCAGGTATACTTTCTCTTTTAAAGTTCTTGTAAATTTTCTTAATGTAGGACTAGTAATTTTCACAGTTTGTGTGGATCTATGACAATAATTACACCAAGAACAATTTATTAATTAGACTTAAATAATACAAAATCAGTTGGGATAAGCAAAAGCTGTCTCTATAATTGTCACAGAAAATTGACATTTAACCAGGACCTGGTACTGAACTATTGCACAGTATAAACCAGACCTGCTAACCCTGACAAGGCCATCTCAGTCAGGCAGTTGGTTTTTTCCTGTAAGATTGACCAGTGTTTAGTAAGGTATAACAAAATATAAATAACTGCTATTGTGAAGCTGTAAAATGTATTTTAAAGTTCAACGCATCGACGACAAATATTATGTTTGACTGATACGGTTTAATTTAAAGTATGAGTAGAATTTTATTTACCATTAGTACAGATGCACAAGCTCTAGTTTCAAGCCTTATGCAGCTAAATGTCTTGTTACTATCTCTCAACTTTACTTAATTCTTGGAAATTCTTTTTCATTTCACATGACAACAGCAATCATATTTCATGCCACGAGACATACTCAAATTGGCATGTGATGTCCAATAAATGTGATTGTGCCCTTTCCAGCTTTTATTAACAAATTGTGCGGTAGGGGAATCCAAACATGCTTGCATTGAAGTGAGGTAGTGACAACAAAGCATGTTTGCATTGAAGTGAGGTAAGGACATCAAAGCATGTTTGCATTGAAGTGAGGTAGAGAATCCAAACATGCATTGAAGTGAGGCAGTGACATCAAAACATGTTTGCATTGAAGTGAGGTAAGGGAATCCAAACAAGCATGTACTATTGACTTTGAATATCATGACTATATGTTGTGAGATGTACCATAGTCACATCTCCCAGTGTCACGGTCAACACCAGGGAAAATGTATCTCAGTGACTAGATATGTCTACAGTACAGCTTTTGAGATTTTAATGAAATCATCCAATTGTATGTCATGTACAGATGATGTATTACATATCATGCTCACAACCCTCAAGGCTGAGGTCACAGCAAGATTTTTTAAATACATTTTTGACTTGTAACCTTGTTCAGAGTATCTTTTTGAACAACAGCAGATATTAAACTTTGCCCAAATAATTATCACAATTTGGGGTGGGGATCATGTATCATAGCCATGCCGCCTCTGTGCTTCATGGTGAAGGAAACAGCAAAGGAAAAGTTAATTTTGTAATTTGTATCCTTGTCCAAACTATATCAAAGTATATATCATGCAAGTTGTGCCAGTTACCATGGGTAGACAGTGTTGCATACCATAGTAACACAGCCTTCCTCAAGGTCAAAGTCACAGCAAATGAAAGTGTCACCCAAACCAGTATTGACCCTTATCCTTGCGTGAAGATATATAACATTTGAACCAATGAAGATATTTTAATAAAACTTTATCCTTGTATATATCTTGACACTTTCTTTTGTATTCAGGTCTCAAGGTCAAAGTGGTCCAAGTGTTTATTGTTCACCTGAGATGTGGGAGGGCATGGCTTAGTATCCCAGCCAAGTCATATCAAATACATAAAAATGGTATTAACAACTGCCTTGCTTGGCACTCAGCATTAAGAAGTTATTGTTATGACTGGTCAGCCTGGTGTCAGGATAATGTGACTGGGTGGGATATGATGCTACATGTCAATGGCATGATTTTCCAGTGCTAGACATTTCTATAAACTGCCACACTGAGACAATGTAGCTCTATGACTGAAAAATTGTTAGAGGTACATTAAAAATCCAAATCACACACACACACACACACACACACACACACACACACAGAGTCATGGTCACTTCAAAATATAGACCAGTGGTCTGTTTCTTTATTCAGATTGTAACTTTTTAAACCCTAAATATATTATGATGAAAATTAAACACTTTGCAGGACTCCTCATACATTAGTAAAATCACTAGCTCAAAGGTCAGTGTCATTTGTAGGGAAAATGCCATGACACTAATGTTCTCAAACATAGTATATTTCTTTGAGTTTGGATATTATGTTAATTTTTTTGCTGAAGTTAGTTAACAACCAGGACAAACGCATGTTAAGTATGAGTGTGTTCATAAAGAAATACCAATCTTTCTTATCTTTGTTCTGTCATCCACAGCTGGAGATGGAGAGAAGGGAACATCTAAAGCTGCAGTACCTGATAAAGACAGGAAGTCTTCCTGATGATGCCAAGCTTGGAGTATCCAATGTATCAAGCCTGATCAACATACCCTCTACCAATCTGCAGACCTCTACCCCAAGAGCAACTTCAGCAGTTCCACCTCCACCTCCACCTCCACCCATACCAAATGCACCCCCACCCCCTCCTCCAATTTCAGGTGAGTTATGAGCTCTAGGGCCATAGTGTTGTAATGTATCAATATCAGTGAACTAAATTTCATATGCCTAGGGCCATAGTGTTGTAATGTATCAATATCAGTGAACTAAATTTCACATGCCTAAGCCAGAGTAAAGTAATGTATCAATATCAGTGAACTAAATTTCATATGCCTTGGGCCAGAGTAAAGTAATGTAACAATATCGGTGAACTAAACTTCATATACCTAAGCCAGAGTAAAGTAATGTATCAATATCAGTGAGCTAAATTTCATATTCCTAGGGCCAGAGTGTAGTAATCTATCAATATCAGTGAACTAAATTTCATATGCCTAGGGCCATAGTTTAGTAATGTATCAATATCAGTGAACTAAATTTCATATGCCTTGGGCCAGAGTAAAGTAATGTAACAATATCATTGAACTAAATTTCATATGCCTAGGGCAGAATGTAGTAATGTATCAATATCAGTGAACTAAATTTCATAAACCTAAGGCCAGAGTAAAGTAATATATCAATATTATTGAACTAAATTTCATATGCCTAGGGCAGAATGTAGTAATGTATCAATATCAGTGAACTAAATTTTATATACCTAGGACCAGAGTGTAGTAATCTATCAATATCTTTGAACTAAATTTCATGTCTAGGGCCAGAGTGTAGTAATGTATTAATATCAGTGAACTAAATTTTATATGCTTAGGACCAGAGTGTAGTAATGTATCAATATCTTTGAACTAAATTTCATATGCCTAGGGCCAGAGTGTAGTAAATTTCATATGCATAGAGCCAGAGTGTAGTAAATTTCATATGCCTAGAGCCAGAGTATAGTAACATTCAGATGCCTAGAGCTAGAGTGTAGTAAATTTCATATGCATAGAGCCAGAGTGTAGTAAATTTCATATGCCTAGGACAAGGTATGGAACATAATCAATCCATTTCACAGCACATTACTGTGCCATAATAATTACATTCCTGAAAATGAATCTTGAGGAGTGTTTCACAATGATAGCAAAATGTTGATCACTGTAACCTTCTGTAATGTATAACATTCATGTTTAGATGAATTTTTTAACCTGTTGCATATACAGTCATAAAACTGTATATAAACATTCATGCTTAGAGATACTGCATTGCAATATGAAAGAAATATATCTGGTATCTGAATAAATTTGTTAGGTGAGATTTCTCATCTTCTCAAAGTTTCAGTTTTTGAAAATTGTACTTTCCATGCCAGGCTGCTTTGAATTTTTGTTTAACCCCATGTAGTCATATGTAGTGTTGTTCTGATTATCGATTATAATCGATCATCAGTTGGTTGAGCAAATCAATAAGATAATCGATTGTGAAACTCCATAATCGATTGTGTGCAAAGGGAGACTACTTTTATGTGTATGCAAAGCACAAAGGTTAGTGAAACTCCCAGCCACTAAAGTTGACCTGAAATTTATTATTCCCTTCACAACTACAAATAAAAAACTTATGATTAATAATTAGGAGTATATAGTTATTATTACTAAGGCATAACCGATTAGTATTTTTCTACCGATTTCTGATTCCGGATTTTGGGCATGAAATTTTTCCGATTCCGGATACGACTCAATTAGGTAATCGGAAATGCTAAATCCGTATTTTTTTTTCCAAAAAATTTCATCTTCCGTTTTCGGGTTTCTGGTATCTGGTTTTGCAGTGTCTAGCATGTTACTTAGTACTTTACCATATCCGGCTTCATTTCCGGTTTTTGCCCGTCAGTTCAAATAGATTGTCTCAGCGTGGTTGTGTTGACCATATTGGACTTTTCTGACTTCTTATTTAACTTTATTAACGCAATATGGAATGACACGCAGTGTTAGACACGGTGCTGTAGAAATTCAACTTTATTATTTTTATTATCTGAATCGGTCGTTCCTGCCTTGTCCGACTCCGATTAATTGGAAGTTCATACTATCTGGTGGAATCCGATTTCTGGATCAAAAGTCGGTTATGCCCTAATTATTACATGGTCAAGTTGTTAAATTGTTAAGTTAATAAATTTAAACACATTTTGTTGATTTGTTTCAGTTAAGTTGCTACATCTTTTGTAGTATTTATAAACAATGACAAACAAGAAAATCATGTCCTTCTATACTTTAAATTATAGACACATCACATATGAATGAAAGAATTTCGGGGGATTGTAGCAGTATTTCAGTTACATATGACTGATCAGCCATAAAAAGTTGCGTTCATTTAACAAAGTTATAAAACAAAAGTAACACACAAAATGTAATATTATTGTCAAGTTAAAGAATACATGTCATTAAAAGAGATTACTCCTGTACATTTATAAACATATTGAACTCTTGATCAAAGAAATAACTAACAAAAATTTTAATTTGCTCTTAGTAACCGATTATAATCGATGATCAGTTGGTTAAGGGGAACCGATTATCGATTATGAATTTCTGACCGATTCCCATCACTAGTCATATGTAGTTTGCATTTTTCTTGTCACTTATGCATTCAATGCCACACCACCTATAGGTTTTGTAAACCCCAAGCGGTCATATCTAGTTTGCAGTTTTCTTGGACTGTTTGTGGATTGCAAGATAATCATTGTTAAACTTGAGAGAAAAATAGAAATATGTTTGATGCCGTGCTTGCATATATTTTATTTTGCTTCAGGTGGTTTACCCAATATTGGAAATCATCCTGGCATAGCTGTCAGAAACAAAAATGTGCCACAACCATCACAGCCACTCAAGTCTTTGAACTGGACCAAACTTTCAGAGGTAAATACATGCATCCCAAAATGGCAAAAAACACATGATCAGTATAAAACATACTGTAGATGTCTTACAGTTATTCCAAACTATCAGCAAATTAATGTAACCAAATACATTGTTAATAAGGACATAATCTTGTATGTTTTCTAATTTCATGGTGTTTGTTTTTGTTTTTGTTTTTTTGTAGTCATATCATTATAGATGGTGTAAAGCACTTAGAGCTTCTAAAGATTAGGTACTATACAAAGTCCTCATTATTATTATTATTATTATTATTATTATTATTATTATTATTATTATTATTATTATTATTAATCTGTAAATAATTGTATCATATATTTTATTTTGTGGGAAGTTGAAATTAATTAAGATATATTAGCAGTTTGTTGAATTCTAAATAGTTTGAATGGAGCAGTTAAAATATAGACATTTAAATCTGAAGGTCTCCATTATCACTTCTTTTTTCATTTGTTGGACCAGTATTTTAGAAATGCAAAGCATATTATGTGTTTTGTCTATCAAATTGTCTTAAGTGTATACAGTGGAAAACATATTATTGACAGTTTTAGTGCAAAGTATATAAAGTATTTTGTCTAGCAAGTTGTTGTAAGTTTTTACAGTGCACAGCATTTCAAGTATTTTGCTTAATACATTACATTAAGTGTTCATCATGAAAAATAAAAAGGCAACCTCAGTCTTCATCTGTAACAGCAAGCTGTTAAACTTTTTTTTTATTTCAGGGTACTCTTTCTGGAACTATCTGGTCTGAAATAGATGAAAGTAAGGTAAATAACAGTATTCTTTGTCCTTGATGGTCTGAAATAGATGATGGTAAGGTAAAGAACATATTTTGTCTTTGATGGTCTAAAATGCTCACCAATGACATCATGGACCTGGAAACATTGCATACATTGATGCATAAACTTATTAAATATAATCAGTGATGAATTCAGAAGCTATTCTTTGTAAAATCAATGCTGCTGTGCATCATGTTGATGCTAGCACAACCCCAAGCATTACCTCAATGGTCACTTTCTCATCAACAAAACCAGAATTTTATGTGACTTTTAATACATAGCCATTCAGCCACGCACTCAAGATCACACTGGTGTCATTACATATTTATTGTAGTTGGCCTAACATTCATTTGTGGATCTTTGGGGGTTTCCTCACACACTACTCACTTACACTTTCACCAGAGGGTGGTTGAGAAAGTTCCTGAATGTTAATTGACTTTCTGCAGGTGTGTGCAAGATTGAATCAATGTTTGAAGAGATCTCACAGGATTTCCTTGGTGATCAAGCACAAATCTAAAATCTAGATATGCAAACCTTAGCCCACACTTGGTTCTGCTGTTTCAATGTCCAACATACATAGTTGATATTGCATTGTCATTTTTGAGAACAGTTATTGGATGGCCTGAAGATGTTAATGAGATTCCAGTGGAATTCTGCATGTGGCACCCTATGATACCAGTTAAAATATGTGCCAATTGGTGTTCATAGCAACACCATTTGGAATTATTGTCAAAGGGATGTAGAAAGTCTTGACATAGATAATTACCAGTAATACTAATAAAGACCCCAAAACCCTATTATCATACTACTTCACTGCATTGAGTCAAAGGATTTTTCAATCTAATCTGATCTTTTTCTTTCTTTTCATTTTGTCATGGATGGGTGGGTGGTATGCTGTTTGACTTATTAAGTATTCATAAAAAAGTCAGATTGCATGTTCTGTGCACCAGTTACATGTTTACAATTGTTTATATTTATCCAGCTATATTAATATATTCTTTTTTCTTACTAACAGATATACCATCTGCTTGATTTGGAAGATTTCGAAAAAACATTTTCAGCCTACCAAAAAAAACAAATTGATGGAGACAGTGAAGACAGTAAAAGTACCAAAATGAAGACAAAGGAGTTGTCTGTGATAGATGGTCGAAGGGCCCAAAACTGTACAATCCTTCTTTCCAAGCTCAAGCTTTCCAATGAAGAAATAGCTCGAGCTATTCTTGTCATGGACGAACAGGAAGATATTCCAAAAGATATGTTAGAACAGGTTAGTAGAAAGTAAATTGTCTAAGCTTTTTAATAATCGCTTATAGCAAGCATAATTTTAATTAAATAACAAAGATATAAACATTTTAAATATCTTAGTGTCAGTGCCTTAACACAGTTGTATCAAGAGATTTTTGTGTGAAAACAAAAATTGATGAACTGAATGCCAGGTTTTCTAATATTTGGTAACTATTTTTTAATAGAATTAAAATATTTGACCACATTAATATGGGCTGTCAAAATCTCTACTTTTATTTTGTCAAAGGTTTTTGTTGTTTCTGTTGTTGTTATTGGGTTTAACACCATTTTTCAGCACAAGATAAGCTGTATATGGTGGCCAGTATAAATGGTGGAAGAAGAACCCGGGGAAAACACCGGAATGAACCACCAACCGACGATAAGCTACTGGCAAGCTTTATCACATACCCATGTTGTCTGAGCCCAAGACTTGAACCCATGCAGACTGAGGTGAGATAGCATTGATCCGTAATGGTGAGTGCTTTAGACCACTCTGAATTTTGTCATAGGTCACTTGAAATGTAATGAGCCCCAACCCATCTGTTGAAGCTGTATTGAAGGCGCTGTGAACTCACTCATCTAAATAAAATTAAATGACAGTTTAGGAGTCCAAAGCAAACAAGAAGTGGAGGATTGAGACTAAAATAAAAAAATGAATAAATGACTGTAGATGTTAAATTCCCTGATTAACTTCATATTCTTTTTAAACAAATATTCTTGCAGTGAAGAACATGGATTATAAGAGAAGAAGGGAAGTAACTCTTGAGTACAAGTTCATTTAACTGCAGTGAAAATCTCACAAAAATTGTCAGGGAAGTTTAAATTGCAATGACATGTGGATAAATAAATTGAATTAAGTTTTGATGCCATATTTGGTACATGATGGCTTTGTTTGACTTTAATATGACCTCTGTTCTGTAAAGCATAATTGTTATCAACTGGCTGTATTACACATTATCTTTTCAAGAGCACCTGAATGACAAAGAAGAGTGTTTTAAAGACTGTAAGCAATAGACCTATTCCTTGTTTGGATATTATGATTACCTTGTGAATGGGAGTGTACATTTCAGGTGTTTTATCAAGTTGTTACCTTTTGAACTCATTCAGCATTGCATAGGTTACATTTAGCTTAACTTCGGTGAAAGCTTTATTTACTATGTAGTAATATTATTCATGTTTGATAATGTTTTTGACTTTTTAAACACATACACAAACAATATAGAGAGTGCTAACCTAAAGCTTTTGTCCTCAAACTAAGGACTTCATCAGCAGACTGATTTAATCTCTACTGACTGTTAACATTGCTCAGTGGAATGTGTGTCCATTTGTCTCAGTGGAATGTGTGTCCATTTGTCTCAGTGGAATGTGTGTCCATTTGTCTCAGTGGAATGTGTGTCCATTTGTCTCAGAGGCTTGATGTAGTGCTCACTTGGTATCAGTGTGTGTCTGTCCCAGAAACTTGTCATGGTGCTCAGTTAGTATCTATGTGTGTCCATCTTTACATGAGGCTCTCTTGGTATCTGTGTTTGTATCCAGCTGTCCCAGAAACCTGTCAATCTGCTCAATTAGTATCTGTGTGTGTCCATCTTTCCCTGAGGCTCACTTGGTGTCTGTGTGTGTTCATATAACCTGTTAAGCATTTTACTTTCATTTTCAGTGATATTTTATCATACCATCTTCAAATTTGGAATACAGCTGCATTATGCACTCATCTGGATCTAGCTAGATGAAGGTAGGGGTGGGGCTTGACCTGCAGGCTAGGACTAGCTTTTGTTTTTGCTTCTTATCAGACAATCATAGGAAAATGTTTCTTTGAATTTTATTTCAATAATTGAATTAACTTTGTATGTCTCAATAAACAGCTTCTGAAGTTTGTGCCCAGTAACGAGGAGATTCAACTGCTGTCAGAGCTTGGACATGACATTGACCAGATGGCCAGGGCTGACAGGTTTCTGTACGAAATGGGGAAGTAAGTACCGGTAGACAGTATTTTATCAGGACAGTAAAACCTTTTATGAAAAACTGTCCCTTTATTCTATTTTGTTATTACTTGTTCTTGCTAAAGGATTGTATGCATTCATCTAAAAACAAAATTATATAGCAATAAAGATATACTTCTATCATTAAACATGAAATAGTGTTTACATTTGAAGATCACATGTTTTGGCATAAGAAATTATTTGTGATTTATTCTTTTTCCTATATAACACACTAAATTTGATTTACCCAGTTTTAAACCTCTGTTTGTCTAAAGTGCTCTCCGTTACGGATCACTGCCATCCCACATGGGTTCAAGTCTCAGATTCGGCCAGTGTGGGTATGTGAGAAAGTTTGCCAGTAGCTTCTCGTGGTCGGTGGTTCTTTCTAGGGGTTCTTCTGGGTTCTTCCTCCACCATTAATACTGGCCGCCATGTATAGCTTATCATGTGCTGAAAAATGGTGTTAGACCCTACAACAACAACAACAACAACAACAGCAACAACAACTTGCTTGTCATTTGGGTTGTGTCACCATTCAGTGGACAGATAGCTTGGATAACTATCTTTTCATTGGGACTGTGTTGCCATTCAAAGAGTATATAACTTGGATGACCAGGTTTTTAATGGGGTTGTGTTGCTTCTCATAGGACATGTAACTTGGATGACTAGCTTTTTGCCATTTTGGTGGTATAAGTGGTTAGAGCATCCACCTCAGATGCAGGGTGTCGCAGGTTCATACCCTGGCTGAGTCAAATCCAAAGACTTTTTAAAAACATGGTACTTAGAGCTGCCTCATTAGCATTGTACAGTTTAATGACTAATCATTCATTGATTCATCACCAATAGCTAATATTGCAATGTTTTTTTATGTCAAGAATATCAGAACTGGTTTAAAAATAGTTAAAAAGAATTAAAGGACAGACAAAACAGGCTAATCTTGGATTCTTAAAACTTGATTTTGGCCAGTAGAGTTACTTTTGTTTTGATTCTTTTTCAATTTCTTCTTTGCATATCATATGTGCTCACCCAGTTGCAAAGGATACACAGACCCAGATCTGCCATTATATGTTGCACCAGCAGGTCTGGGTCTCAGCAGTTTGTTAAGAGTTATCAGTAGAACAAAAAACACATGCGTGTGTTTGTTACCGTTACAGCAGTTTAGGGTCTTTCTTTTATTTTCAGATGTACTTAATTTATAAGTGGGTAACAACAGTACTGTTTTTTATTAGTAGGTTTTAATCACTTTTTTTCGAATTGCAAAAGCTAGTTTAATCCTACTTTTCAGGATTGCCCATTATGAAGAAAGGGTCACTGCTCTATACTTCAAAAAGAAATTCCAAGATAGAATGCTGGACATTAAGCCCAAAATAGGAGGTAAAATGGTTCTTGTTCAGACAAAAAATTTCTTATGGAAATGGAATATCCCCAGTTATGTACTGTACTCAGTGCAAAAGAACACATTTCATTCAGTATAATGTGTATGTGGATGTTTAATTATTTGGAAGTACTTTAAATGTTTAGAAAGTTTTAAATTACTCATTTTATGTATGTATTTGAAAACAGTTATTGTTACTGTGTATATTTTTCTTCTCTGTTTTCAGCCTAGGGTGAAAGATTGGTGACACAGTTTAAGATTTTTGATACTCCTATCTGCTCTCAGTTGGTAAAAGGGCAATTTTTTTCTATGCCAACCTCAGTCACAAAGACATTTTGTTTACCCTTTATCTCAAAAAACTTTGACAACAGGCATACTTGAGCTGAAAAACAGTGGTTCTTTTTAGAGAGGTTTATCACATTTAATTAATAATATGTACCTTTCGCTGAAGAAGGGGTCACTGTGCAATGTAGATGTCATATTATGTGCCATACACATGCCGTGCTATGTCCCATACACATGCCATACTATGTGCCATACACATGCTGTGCTATATCCCCTACACATGCCATACTATGTCCCATACACATGCCATACTGTGCCATACACATGCCATACTATGTGCCATACACATGCTATGCTATGTCCCATACACACGTCATACTATGTGCCATACACATGCCATACTATATCCCCCACACATGCCATACTATGTGCCATACAGATGCCATGGTATGTCCCATACACATGCCATACTGTGCCATACACATGCCATACTATGTGCCATACACATGCTATGCTATGTCTCATACACACATCATACTATGTGCCATACACATGCCACACTATATCCCCCACACATGCCATACTATGTGCCATACAGATGCCATGGTATATCCCATACACATGCCATAGTATGTGCCATACACATGCCATACTATGTGCCATACAGATGCCATGGTATGTCCCATACACATGCCATACTATATCCCCCACACATGCCATACTATGTGCCATACACATGCTATGCTATGTCCCATACACATGTCATACTATGTGCCATACACATGCCATACTATGTGCCATACAGATGCCATGCTATGTCCCATAAACATGCCATACTATGTGCCATACAGATGCCATGCTATGTCCCATACACATGCCATACTATGTGCCATACAGATGCCATACTATGTGCCATACGGATGCCATGCTATGTCCCATACACATGCCATACTATGTGCCATACACATGCTATGCTATGTCCCATACACACATCATACTATGTGCCATACACATGCCATACAATGTGACATACAGATGCCATACTATGTGCAATATAGATGCCTTACTCATACAGACAGGGTTGTAAAGATTGATCACAGGCCTTGATGTAAGAAAGAGCTGGGCCTCTCCCAGTTCTTGTTCAAACAAAAAATTTCTTATGGGCCTGGGCTCTGGAGATATATCCCTTGTTGCCCCCTCCCCTTCCCCTCTGCCCCGGTCGTCCCAGCATACAGATGCTTTACTATGTGCCGTACAGATTCCTTACTATGTGCCATACATATTACAAAATAGTGAAATAAATGGAATGTGCAGTATTTAACATGAATTTTCACACTGGTTTATAAATATCTATTCATTGTAATTCACATAACACCTATCACAATATTTATAGTTTTCCTGTTTTTCTGTAGCTGTATTTGAGGGCTCGAAGCAGATGTGCAGAAGTCGGCAGTTGAAAAAGCTTCTTGAGATTGTGTTGGCTTATGGTAATTACATGAACCGTGGGCAGAGAGGGAATGCTAGAGGTTTCACCCTCCGCAGCCTCAATAACCTGGTAGACACAAAGTCCAGCATCAGCAAGAATGTCACCCTTCTCCACTACTTGGTGGAGGTTTTAGAGAAAAAGGTGAGTTTTACCTAGCTTAATCTAAACCACATACTGACTCCAAAGTTTCAGTTGTTGCCTATTAGGCCCAAGTGATATCTTTGAAATATAATTTTACCTTCTCTCAATTAGAAGAGATTATGCGATGGCCTATCATATCGATAAAGGATTTTCACCAGATGTATGTCTTTATTTGGTAGTGTTTTGAATGGAAAGTCATATTGATATAGGATTTTCACCAGATGTATGTCTTTATTTGGTAGTGTTTTGAATGGAAAGTCATATTGATATAGGATGTTCATCAGATGTATTTCTGTTTTTGGTAGTGTTTTCAGCAGATCAGCACAAGAATAGCTGGTTGTTTTTAACTAAAAGTAAATGTTAAAAGATTTAAAAAATATTTGCACAAGAGAAACCCATGAAATAGAGTAGAACCTGTCTTGAAAGACCACCCTATTTTGCCAAAAGTCTCACAGGACATGTCAAAACACTATATAATCATTAAATTATCTGGTCTTTCAAGACAAGTGGTCTTTCAAGATGGTTTCAGTACACAGCTGTTAGAAAAGATTTCCAGAAATTGTTTTCAGCAAGTAGAGTGTTAAACCCTTCAAAAGTCTTGTTATTTTTGTTTGTTTCATATGCCCAAATCACAGGGGCTATCATTTCATTGTCAATATCATATTGATCTCAGTTTATATTCTGCATGATAATCAGTGTTTACTACTGCTATTTGACACTGCTAAAACTTTTGTCGATACAAGTTCTATAATCATTTTTTTCAAGATACCATAGTCTTTGTTTTACAAAAAAAGTCTTCTTTCAGTTTCCAGATCTTTTAAAGATGGAGAATGAAGTTGAAGATGTAAAGATGGCAGCTAAAGTAAAGTGAGTTTATTTGTTCTCAATTGAATCTATGTAATTTTATTAATCAGGTGTGCAAATTTGTAACTTCATTTTCCTGATTAAAAACAGTTGCTTTTTTGTTATTGGTCTTAGTGTAGTCAAAACTGCATTATGTGCAGTTTAATAAATATGCAGAACTGAAGTTTGTGTTTTATTTGGATTTTTAACATAGCTTTAAAACAATTCAGTCACATCGCTATAGTGTAAGCAGTGTGACAGTTTATAGTGATGTCTAGCATTGGGGTATCATGCTATGACATGTAGCATGAGGTCTCACCAAAGTCACATTATCCCGACACCAGCATGAGCAGTCCTCATACTAACCTCATAACGCTGAGCACAAGCAAGACAGCTGCTTGTACTAATGTATAAGTCTGACTTCGGTTAGGTTTCAATACCACAACCTCCCACATTCTAGGTGGACATTCTATCCAAAAAAGGTCACTCAATTTTTCTAATGAAAAGATGAGATCTGGCTCCATGTATACAAAATGCCTCATCTTGGGGATATACTAAAATGTTTGATTATAGACCTATTCCAGATATTTTGCAATTGTGTTGAATCGTATGCAGTAAGAGTTCGGTCAAATGCTGGCACAAGCAAGCTGTCCATAATATGAGTAAGGAGTCAATTCTGTAATAATATGCTGGACATTAATTGCTTCAACTATATTCTTTTAGCTTATGAACCTTATCACCCTGTGAGGCCTTATTATCTTATTTTGACTGGACTACTGCAATGAATGTATGGCTTATGTATTAATTATCATATTCTGTTCATTTTAGCATCAGCATTGAGGTTAAGATTAATATGTCATATTTTCAGATGCTGCTGCATATAGAGTCTCATGATTTGGTATATAAATGTTTCATGATAAATGCTACAGCTATTGGTAACAATTATATCACTGTGACCTGTATTTCATGGTTCAATAACTTTTCTTTACCTTTGCATTAAGCTCAGTTTCTCAAGATTTGAGTTTGCATTTTAGTCCTTTTCTGTCAACTTTTGCTTGTAGAGTCACATAAGTAACCGTTTCATGAATACCAGTGTACCGTTCAGTCAATACTAAATCACTTTGACCTATGTTTCATATTCAAGTTAAATGCAATGATCATTAGCTCTGTTTCTCAGACATTGTCATGCAGAAAGATGTAACTTGGAATGTAAATGTATCATGAAGATTGCTATGCATTCCAGTCCAAACTAGGTCACTGCAATTCATATTTCATTCTCTAATAACTGGTATTAACATTTGCATTTTGTTTAGTTTCTTAAACAGTATTGTAACATGGTACATGGACAGAGTACCGCATCATTTATACAGAACAAAGTTTCGCAATCTAGTTATGCTGTTATTGCTGCTTTTTCATGCCGAAACTTGTTTCTCCTTTGAATATGTTCCCCGATCACATTACTTTAGGGATATTAGCTTGCTACCTCGCGAATCCAGCCCTACCAAAAGACGAAAATTCGTCTTTCCTGTCTATGTCATATAGACAAAGGGCAATAACTCTTGCCCCTTACCTCCCCTTGCTACCCGCTAGGTGTCACTTCTTTAGTTTTTTAGCTTCGCTGGACGTGAAAACACGTACAATTAGACCTCCAATGAATCCAAGCCATCTTAGTGTAAATTCTGGCCATCCGAAGTTAAATTTGGAATTACTGTGTTGGATAATCATTCCTCTACAGGTTGTATACATTATTTTACAATATTTTCCGATTTGAGTGACTTTGTCACCTTTTCTAGACTTCGGACCAGGTTGCAACGTGGTCAAAAAGCACGCTTATGGCGGTACTAGCATGTAATACATGTAGCACTCAATAATTTCGCTTATTCCGTATGTAACGTTTACGATATTAGCGACTAATAACATGCTGCATTGATAATTTGTGCTTTATTTATCTTCTTTGACGTTTCAGTAGACTTCAAAAAAGTCTTTGAACGACCAAGTTGCGACTATTTAATGGCGGACTTCGTGTTGTAGTCACGAGTTCACGCGACACTTAATCATTTCGCTTCCTCCGTTAGTTACGGTTATGGTAATAGCGACTTAATAGCGTGCTGAATTGCTAAATGTGCTTTGTTTATCATCTTTTTCGTTTCAGTAGACTTAGTCTTGAACGACCCATTGCAACACGCTCACGGCGATAACTAGTGTGGTCATTAAGAGTTAACATGGCACGGAATAATTTGACTACTCCGTTAGTAACGGTTATAGTATTATCGAATTAATAATATGCTGAATTTTTTAATTTGTGCTTTGTTCTCTTATTTTGTCGTTTCAGTAGCAAAGTCGACAACGAAGGCATGAATGGCAAAATGGGTGTTGGCAATGTGGAAATGGAGGAAATTATGTTGACATGGTTTAGGCTGCCCAGTGGGTGTAAATTTCACCGCAGGTCCGTGCATGGCTTTCGGGCCTGTAAGTCCGGACGCATGGAGTCTATGCTGGATCAATTGGATCCATTTTATTATGCACTTTCGCCGGCCGTCCAGCCATTCGTCCAGCCGACACCGTCAGTTCAGTTGGCACTTCAGCAGGCACCAACCGGCACTAGCCGTACATCCGGCACCGTCCGTTCAGTCCAAATGACACCGGACAGCCAGCCGACCTTCCAGCCCAAATGGCACCGGACGTCCAGCCGACCTTCCAGCTTGCATCAACAGGCACCGGCTGTTCAGCCCAAATGGCACCGGCTGGCCAGCCGACCTTCCAGCCTGCATCAACCGGCACCGGCCGTCCACCCGGCAACGACCGTTCAGCCCAAATGGCACCGGTCGTCCAGCCAACCTTCCAGCCGGCATCAACCGGCACCGGCCGTCCATCCAGCAACGATCGTTCAGCCCAAATGGCACCGGTCGTCCAGCCAACCTTCCAGCCGGCATCAACCTGCACCGGCCGTCCATCCGGCAACGACCGTTCAGCCCAAATGTCACTGGTCTTCCAGCCGGCATCAACCTGCACCGGCTGTACATCGGATTTACGGAGATTATAGTGATGTACCCATCAGTCAATCTGTACTACTGGTTACATATCACTACCATGAGAGAGATGTTATAGATGAATCTCCATCCAATCAGACCATTCGAGAGGCAGGTGCCGGTCATAGCCGGACCTTCGCCGACATTCCGGCCGACCATATACCAGACAAATCAGTCGGTATTGCCGGTGTACAACTCCCGTCACGTCAAATACGTGACGGTGTGATTTTAAAACAAGGGAGAATTAGTGACATTATCAGAGATGACAGAATTGAGTTATCTATGCCACTTGGTATGCGCTACCCAGATATGGCAGCTTTACCAGAACAGGACTTTAAGGCCGACCATTCGCCAGTTCAATCAGCCGTTAGTGCCGGCCGTCCATATGTTCACGCCTTCTCCACAAGGGAGATTTAGTGAAAGTGTCAATTATGACAGAATTGCGTCATCTAGGTCACCTGGTATGCTGTACAGATATGCAAGCTGTACCAGAACCAACATTCCCTCTGAGCGAATGGTAGATGGGCGCGCAGTGCAGGCAGCACTACACAAGCATTATGGAGATTTATATTAAAAATGATGACAATTCCGCTGCGAATGGATGCTTGAGTTGACCAGAACACGACTCAGCACACAGTGAGTGTGACGAAACACTTTCAGCCGTCCACAGATCAGGTCATGGACCGGACTGAGCTTAGCGCCACGGCCGCAGAATAAAAGATTTATAGGTTGTTGGGAACTTCAGAATGCCCAAAACCTCCTACTGCAACTCAAGACTACACAATTCAGGCACCTGTAGATCTTGAATGAGGAGGAAGAGACGATGTCCTTCCTGCTTCTTCGCCAGTCAGGAAAGAATAAAAAAAAAATAAAAAAAATCCAGGAAGCTAACTTCCAGCGACGTTCTAGTGTAGCTGGTACAAAAACTCCATCAGACGCCTTCAGTACTGATCTCAAATGCCACGTCAAAGCTAGTCCGAAACGTAGTCGATACGTCTTCATTGTTAGACTTGACTTCACTAGCCATTTTTTATTCCAACTCCCTAGGCAAATCCAGCCATGACCACGCTTGTGAAGTGAAGGCCTGGATTGCTAGAGTTGTTAACAGGGCAGCTCACCATTCTATGACCAATGCGTTGACTGCTTCTGACAACTTTGATCTGATACGACGTGACGTCTGTAGGTGGTCCACGTCGCGCAGGCCCCATTGTACTCGGATTTTCGGATGTCTCAGTTTGGGACACCTTTACACTTTGGGGGAAAATTGAAAAAGTTTGGAGACAGGCAGCTCAGGAACTGCCCCTCCAACTCGTCGCCCAACTTTCGCAGGCGTTTCGAAACAATCATCCCCTGACACAACGGAGGGATGATGGGCGGACCGGGGAAAAGGGATCCTTATAATCAAATGTATAATATAGATCCCAACCCAATGCTGGGAGTCAACAGTCTAATCAAGCTAGACGGCAACCATACAGAGGCGGTAAGAACCAAAGTTTCTCCGCCTTCACGCCTCCTAACTCTAGACGTTGACATACCCTGCCCACTGCCAGCGGACTGCCTACCTGTGGGCAGCCGCCACCTGCAATTTCAGGACCACTGGACCACTTTATTACCTTAAAACATTTGGGTGATTCAGGTCATTTCGGAGGGACTTGGGACTTCATATATATATCCCCTCCTCTGTTCTCCTCTCCCCTCTTCATGGATGTATCGTCAGACCGGGAGAAGGATGCCTTTATATATATATATATATATATATATATATATATATATATATATATATATATATATATATTTATATCTTAATAAACCTGCAATAGCTGGGGTTTTATTCATGGCTGTTTCTTATCCAGAGGCCGTTCATCGACCTGAGCCGCCTCAACCACCCTGAAAGTCAATGTGGCGATGGCGTGATCAAACCATCCGACGGGTATGCTGTCAGTCTAGATATGACCGACGCACATTTCACGTCCCTATCCCACGAGTAGTGGACATTTCTCCGTTGTGCTTGTCGGGACTTGGTTTATCAGTTCCAGGTCATACCTTTTGGCCTCAACTTAAGCCATTGGGCTAGTACCAAGGTTATGGATTACGTCGTCACCCTGTTCCGCTCGACTTCATCTATGGCGTCGGCAGTATATTTGGAAGACATCCTCCAGAAACATCTGTCAAGTTCTACTCTGCTCAAAGGCAGAAACGATCTTATATCACTTTACATCATATAGGCTTTCTCGTGAACTGGATAAAGTCTGATCTCTGTCCAATCCGGATTTTTGGTCCATCGGGGTGTGGAGTTTCTCCCGATCTGAATCTGGTAAGGCTTCCTCGAGTTTGCGATCATCCAGATAATTGCACTCGTAGAGTCCGTTTCCAACAGGATGCGCATTTAGCAAGAGAGTTGCAGATCCTCGGATTATTCAATGCGGCAGCAGACTTGATTCCGCTCAGCCGTCCTTTTATGCGCCCTTTACAAAGGACGTTGCTAGCGCAATTTCGCCCTTTTCAAGTCCCTTCGATCCCACAGTCATGCTCACGCCAGAGATACGATCATTCTTGAGTCAGTGGCACAACCCCTGTGGGCTGTCCACAGGGATTACTCTGGAGATACCCCAAGCGGGGATAACGGTATGTTCCGCCACTAGTACCTACGGTTGGGGTGCCCACCTGTTGCCGGACTTCGATACTGTCAGCGGCACGTGGGTGCCAGGGGCGAGCCCTTTCCACATCAACCTTTCAGAAATAACGGCTGTCATCAACGCCTTTCATTTCGGGCAGGATCAACTCTTATTACAAACTGCCCTCATTATGTCAGACAACTTTGTGGTGGTGCCTTGCCTCAAAACATGGGGACACCAATCACCAGACCTGTGCAATCTGAGCTGGCAGTTTATACATTGGTTCGACAATCTCCACCTCAATGTACAATTCCGACACATTCTTGGCAGACTCAATGTCTTGGCTGACACTCTATCTAGTCATTCACACAGAATGGTCACTCCATCAATCGGACTTTCTTCCAATTGACACACTTTGGGGACGTCCGATGATTGATCTTTTGCAACAAGGTGGAATCGCAAGTTGTTCACCTTTCATCTCACAGGTTCCAGACCCAGAATCTTGGGTCGTGGATGCTCGATCAATCAGCTGGGAAGGGTTGAGGTCATTCTCCTACCCTCCCATGGTCTTGGTACTGAAATTAATCCAGAAGTTAAGGGGTCAGAACTGTCAGATGGTTCTGATTGCCCCTCTCAGATGGAACAATTCCTGGGTCTCCAATCTACTCAATCTAGGCGATAGATCTACCCAGGAAGATTACAGTCAGCACAAGTATTCACAATCAACCGCGGCCAGGGGTGTTCCATCCCCTGTCCGGACCGTCTTTATGTTCAAGCTTGGCTCTTGTCCAGACAGCCTTGCAAGACAAACAATTTAAATCTTTGATTGCGGAGAGAATCTCGAGAGCAAGAAGGCCCTCTACTCTGAAGGCTTACGAGGGCAAGTGGCATGTTTTCAGGGACTGGTACCATATCATTCACATTGTTCCTCTGAGTGTCACAATCCCTCAACTGGACAACTTTTCTCTGGCTTTTCGAGGAGAAACAGCTGGCTCCAGTTATTATCAAATGCTACCGCTCCATGATATCAGACACATTCCGCCATTCTGGTACATGTGCTATCAGTCATGACAAAGATTTGTCAGATCTTTTAGACACTTTAAAAATTCAATCGACTTATATCCCTCACCCTGTTTCCAAATGGAATCTGTCCTGGGTTTTAACATGACTCAATTCAGACAGTATTGAGTCTTTAACCCACAATTAGTTAAAGCTACTATCATACAAATTGGGTTTCTTGATAGTCTTAGCTTCAGCATGCAAAGTGAGCGAGTTACATGTCCTTTCTAGTGACCCGAACTCTCTTCCGTTCCGATCAGAGGGTTTGATGGTCCTCTTGACGCAGCCAGGCTTCGTAGTCCAAAATAGATTACCATACATTGGCGATCAACGAGTCGTCATTAGCTCGCTTTCTTTATAGATAAGTCAGGATCAACAGCCATGTAAGATCCTGTTTGTGCACTCTAGCACCATTTCAATGCATAGAGGTGAGTCAGGTCACATACAAGCACCTCTTTCTTCTGGTGATAGCTGGGATATGAGATATCACCATTCAAGCCCTTGCTTCATGGCTGAAGTGGGTTATACGCTCGGCGTACTCTGAGGATTCACAAATCAGTCACCTTATAGAAGCTGTTGGCTGACATGCAGAGTCAACCTTCTACAGTTTTATCTTCAAGTTTGTACTCGCAGAGGCAAACATTGATTCTAGTAGGTCCGGTGTTGGCAGCCCAGACGCCCACCAGACCCATGTGCAACAATCAGCACAGCCTATTAGCTTCGCTGGATTCACCAGATAAATTTCTCCTTTGAATACGTTCCCCGATCACATTACTTTAGGGATATTAGCCTGCTACCTCGCGAATCCAGCCCTACCAAAAGACGAAAATTCGTCTTTCCTGTCTATGTCATATAGACAAAGGGCAATAACTCTTGCCCCTTACCTCCCCTTGCTACCCGCTAGGTGTCGCTTCTTTAGTTTTTTAGCTTTGCTTGTAGTGTGCAAACACGTACAATTAGACCTCCAATGAATCCAAGCCATCTTAGTGTAAATTCTGACAATCCGAAGTTAAATTTGGAATTACTGTGTTGGATAATCATTCCTCGACAGGTTGTATACATTATTTTACAATATTTTCCAATTTGAGTGACTTTGTCACCTTTTCTAGACTTCGGACCAGGTTGCAACGTGGTCAAGCACGCTTATGGCAGTACTAGCATGTAATACATGTAGCACTCAATAATTTCGCTTATTCCGTATGTAACGTTTACGATATTAGCGATTTAATAACGTGCTGCATTGATAATTTGTGCTTTATTTACCTGCTTTGTCGTTTCAGTAGACTTCAAAAAAGTCTTTGAACGACCAAGTTGCGACTATTTAATGGCGGACTTCATGTTGTAGTCACGATTTCACGCGACACTTAATCATTTCGCTTCCTCCGTTAGTTACGGTTATGGAATAGCGACTTAATAGCGTGCTGATTGTTAATTGGTGCTTTGTTTATCTTCTTTTTCGTTTCAGTAGACTTAGTCTCTGAACGACCAGTTGCGACTATTTAATGGCGGAATTCGTGTTGTAGTCACGAGTTCACACGACACTAAATCATTTCGCTTCCTCCGTTAGTTACGGTTATGGTAATAGCGACTTAATAGCGTGCTGAATTGCTAATTGTGCTTTGTTTATCATCTTTTTCGTTTCAGTAGACTTCGTCTTGAACGAACCATTGCAACACGCTCACGGCGATAACTAATGTTGTCATTAAGAGTTAACATGGCACGGAATAATTTGACTACTCCGTTAGTAACGGTTATAGTATTATCGAATTAATAATATGCTGAATTTTTTAATGTATGCTTTGTTCTCTTCTTTTGTCGTTTCAGTAGCAAAGTCGACAATGAAGGCATGAATGGCAAAATGGGTGTTGGCAATGTGGAAATGGAGGAAATTATGTTGACATGGTTTAGGCTGCCCAGTGGGTGTAAATTTCACCGCAGGTCCGTGCATGACTTTCGGGCCTGTAAGTCCGGACGCATGGAGTCTATGCTGGATCAATTGGATCCATTTTAATATGCACTTTCGCCGGCCGTCCAGCCATCCGTCCAGCCGACACCGTCAGTTCAGCCGGCACTTCAGCAGGCACCAACCGGCATTAGCCGTCCATCCGGCACCGCCCGTTCAGCCCAAATGGCACCGGCCGGCCAGCCGACCTTCCAGCTTGCATCAACAGGCACCGGCCGTTCAGCCCAAATGGCACCGGCCGGCCAGCCGACCTTCCAGCCTGTGTCAACAGGCACCGGCCGTCCACTCGGCAACGACCGTTCAGCCCAAATGGCACCGGTCGTCCAGCCGACCTTCCAGCCGGCATCAACCGGCACCGGCCGTCCAGCCGGCAACGACCGTTCAGCCCAAATGGCACCGGTCGTCCAGCCGACCTTCCAGCCGGCATCAACCTGCACCGGCCGTCCACCCGGCAACGACCGTTCAGCCCAAATGGCACCGGTCGTCCAGCCAACCTTCCAGCCGGCATCAACCTGCACCGGCCGTCCATCCGGCTACGACCGTTCAGCCCAAATGGCACCGGTCGTCCAGCAGGCATCAACCGGCACCGGCCGACCATCCGACAACGACCGTTAAGCCCAAATGGCACCGGTCTTCCAGCCGGCATCAACCTGCACTGGCTGTACATCGGATTTACGGAGATTATAGTGATGTACCCGTCAGTCAATATACACTACTGGTTACATATCACTACCATGAGAGAAATGTTATAGATGAACCTCCGTCCAATCAGACCATTCGAGAGGCAGGTGCCGGTCATAGCCGGACCTTCGCCGACATTCCGGCCGACCATATACCAGACAAATCAGTCGGTATTGCCGGTGTACACCTCCCGTCACGTCAAATACGTGACGGTGTGATTTTAAAACAAGGGAGAATTAGTGACATTATCAGAGGTGACGGAATTGAGTTATCTATGCCACTTGGTATGCGCTACCCAGATATGGCAGCTTTACCAGAACTGGACTTTCAGGCCGACCATTCGCTAGTTCAATCAGCCGGCAGTGCCGGCCGTCCATATGTTCACGGCTTCTCCACAAGGGAGACTTAGTGAAAGTGTCAATTATGACAGAATTGCGTCATCTAGGTCACCTGGTATGCTGTACAGATATGCAAGCTGTACCAGAACCAACATTCCCTCTGAGCGAATGGTAGATGGGCACGCAGTGCTGGCTGCACTACATAAACATTATGTAATTATTATTACCTTACAGCCGGCACCAACCAGCACCGGGCGTCCATCCGGCAATGACCGTTCAGCCCATATGGCACCGGTCATCCAGCCGACCTTCCAGCCAGCACTAACCGGCACCGGGCGTCGATCCAGCAATGACCGTTCAGCCCAAATGGCACCGGTCGTCCAGCCAAGCTTCCAGCCGACACTTGCCGGCACTGACCGTCCATCTGGCTCCGGCCGTCCAGCCCAACAGGCACCAGTCGTCCAACCGTATGGAGATTTTAGTCATATACCAGTCCGTCCGACTGTACCGCTGTACCAGCACGGGGACTTTTATCATACCGCAATCCGCACAAATCGGATTGACGAAGATTCTAGTGATGTTTCCGTCTGTCAATCCGTACTACCGGTTACATATCACTACCATGACACAGATGTTGGCGATGAATCTCTCGATCCAACCAGACCATTCGAGCGGTCGGTGCCCGTCATAGCCGGCCCGTCGCAGTCATTCAGGCCGAACATATGCCAATCAATTCATTCAGCATTGCCGGCCGTCCATAGGCTAACAGCTCATCCACAAGGGAGAGTGAATGCCTTTATCAGAGATGACGGAATAGAGTCATCTATGCCACCTGGTATGCATTACCCCGATATGGATGCTTTACCAGAGCAAGATTATGCATAGTGAGTGCGATGAATCGCAGGCAAATCAGCTGTATACAGATCCAACTATGGAACAGACTGAGTCCAGCTTCAAAACCGCAGTGGAGGAAATTTATAGGGTGTTGGCCCTTTCAGAAAGCCCTCCACCTCCTGCTGCCATTACCGACTATAAGGTTAGAGCGTCGGTCGATCTGGATGAGGGGGGAAGAGACTCTATCCTTCTGCCTCCTTCCCCAGTCGACAAAAATTAAGGAAATTATGACCGTCTGTCGACACGTATAGGGGATCCAGGAAATGCTAAGGCGTTCTTTTCTGAAAGCCAAGTACCAGCGTCGTTTTCAGGTCGATAGTACAAAACTCACTCCGATGCGTTCAGTACTGAGGTCCCGCTCTGGATAAAAACATGGCAGCAGTCCATATGTCTGCTCCATTGTCTTATAAAGTGGACAAAACTGTGTTCAATGCCAAGTCCAAGCTGGTTTGAAATGTAGTCGCTACGTCTTCACTGTTAGACCTAGCCTCCCTAGCCATTTTCAGGATCGCTGAAAAATCTGGCAATGAACATGCTTGGGAATCGACGGCTCGGTTAGCTAGGGTTCTTAACAGGGCAGCTCACCATTCCATGGCCAATGCGCTGACTGCTTCTGCCAACCTAGACCTGATACGTCGTGACGCATGTCTAAAGGGCATGTCGCTTAAACCCCATCATAAGCTGGCTAGATATGACCGACGCACATTTCACGTCCTTATCCCACGAGTAGCGGACATTTCTCCGTTGTGCTTGTCGGGACTCGGTTTATCAGTTCCATGTCATACCTTTTGGCCTCAATTTAAGCCCTTGGGTTAGTACCAAGGTTATGGATTACGTCGTCACCCTGTTCCGCTCGACTTCATCTATTGCGTCGGCAGTATATTTGGACTACATCCTCCAGAAACATCTGTCAAGTTCTACTCGGCTCAAAGGCAGAAACGATCTTATATCACTTTGCATCATATAGGCTTTCTCGTGAACTGGATAAAGTCTGATCTCTGTCCAATCCGGATTTTTGGTCCATCTGGGTGTGGAGTTTCTCCCGATCTGAATCTGGTAAGGCTTCCTCGAGTTTGGGATCATCTAGATATTTGCACTCGTAGAGTCCGTTTCCGACAGGATGCGCATTTTAGCGAGAGAGTTGCAGATCCTCGGATTATTCAATGCGGCAGCAGACTTGATCCCGCTCAGCCGTCCTTTTATGCGCCCTTTACAAAGGACGTTGCTAGCGTAATTGTGCCCTTTTCAAGTCCCTTCGATCCCAGAAAACAGTCATGCTCACGCCAGAGATACGATCATTCTTGAGTCAATGGCACAACCCCTGTGGGCTGTCCACAGGGATTACTCTGGAGATACCCCAAGCGGGGATAATGGTATGTTCCGCCACTAGTACCTACCTGTTGCCGGACTTCGATACTGTCAGCGGCACGTGGGTGCCAGGGGCGAGCCCCTTTCCACATCAACCTTTCAGAAATAACGGCTGTCATCAATGCCTTTCATTTCGGGCAGGATCAACTCTTATTACAAACTGCCCTCACTATGTCAGACAACATTGTGGTGGTGCCTTGCCTCAAAACAAGGGGACACCAATCACCAGACCTGTGCAATTTGAGCTGGCAGTTTGGCTCGACAATCTCCACCTCAATGTACAATTCCGACACATTCTTGGCAGACTCAATGTCTTGGCTGACACTCTATCTAGTCATTCACACAGAATGGTCACTCCTTCAATCGAACTTTCTTCCAATTGACACACTTTGGGGACGTCCGATGATTGATCTTTTGCAACAAGGTGGAATCGCAAGTTGTCCACCTTTCATCTCACAGGTTCCAGACCCAGAAGCTTGGGTCGTGGATGCTCGATCAATCAGCTGGGAAGGGTTGTGGTCATTCTCCTACCCTCCCACGGTCTTGGTACTGAAATTAATCCAGAAGTTAAGGGGTCAGAACTGTCAGATGGTTCTGATTGCCCCTCTCAGATGGAACAACTCCTGGGTCTCCGATCTACTCAATCTAGGCGATAGATCTACACAGGAAGATTACAGTCAGCACAAGTATTCGCAAGCAACCGCGGCCAGGGGTGTTCCACCCCTGTCCGGACCGTCTTTATGTTCAAGCTTGACTATTGTCCAGACAGCCGTGCAAGACAAACAATTTAAATATTTGATTGCGGAGAGAATCTCGAGAGCAAGAAGGCCCTCTACTCTGAAGGTTTACGAGGGCCAGTGGCATGTTTTCAGGGACTGGTAGAATATCATTCACATTGTTCCTCTGAGTGTCACAATCATTCAACTGGCTAACGTTTCTCTGGCTTTTCGAGGAGAAACAGCTGGCTCCAGTTATTATCAAATGCTACCGCTCCATGATATCAGACACATTCCGCCATTCTGGTTCATGTGCTATCAGCCATGACAAAGATTTGTCAGATCTTTTAGACACTTTTAAAAATTCAATCGACTTATATCCCTCACCCTGTTTCCAAATGGAATCTGTCCTGGGTTTTAACATGACTCAATTCAGACAGTATTGAGTCTTTAACCCACGATTAGTTAAAGCTACTATCATACAAATTGGATTTCTTGATAGTCTTAGCTTCAGCATGCAGGGTGAGCGAGTTACATGTCCTTTCTAGTGACCCGAACTCTCTTCCGTTCCGATCAGAGGGTTTTATGGTCCTCTTGACGCAGCCAGGCTTCGTAGTCCAAAATAGATTACCATACATTGGCGATCAACGAGTCGTCATTAGCTCGCTTTCTTTATAGATAAGTCAGGATCAACAGCCATGTAAGATCCTGTTTGTGCACTCTAGCACCATTTCAATGCATAGAGGTGAGTCAGGTCACATACAAGCACCTCTTTCTTCTGGTGATAGCTGGGACATAAGATATCACCATTCAAGCCCTTGCTTCATGGCTGTAATGGGTTATACGCTCGGCGTACTCTGAGAATTCGCAAATCAGTCACTTTATAGAAGCTGTTGGCTGACATGCAGAGTCAACCTTCTACAGTTTTATCTTCAAGTTTGTACTCGCAGAGGCAAACATTGATTCTAGTAGGTCCGGTGTTGGCAGCCCAGACGCCCACCAGACACATGTGCAACAATCAGCACAGCCTATTAGCTTTGCTGGATTCGCCAGATAAATTTTCGTAGGTAAGAAGATTTCAATAACTATCTTCTTAACCGTATAAAGGGGTCACATATCACGTGACCCTGGGCTGTGTTGCTGATTGAAAATTAGGAGACCGGGTTATCATTCACATGGGGAATCCAGCCATCATTCCCCAGAGGATACCCGGGGTGGAGGTCGGATGCTCCGCATTCCCTCCTCCTATTACTTATTCTCCTAAAGTAATGTGATCGGGGAACGTATTCAAAGGAGAAAGCAAATTTTTTAGTAAATTATGTTTCTCCGAGAATACTTACCCGATCACATTACTAAGAAACCCTCCCAACCACCCCGCCATGCGAGCATCCTCGTGTTTTATATACCGCTCAGCTTAAAAAACTAAAGAAGCGACACCTAGCGGGTAGCAAGGGGAGGTAAGGGGCAAGAGTTATTGCCCTTTGTCTATATGACATAGACAGGAAAGACGAATTTTCGTCTTTTGGTAGGGCTGGATTCGCGAGGTAGCAGGCTAATATCCCTAAAGTAATGTGATCGGGTAAGTATTCTCGGAGAAACATAATTTACTAAAAAATTTGCTTTTCGTAGGTAAGAAGATTTCAATAACTATCTTCTTAACCGTATAAAGGGGTCACATATCACGTGACCCTGGGCTGTGTTGCTGATTGAAAATTAGGAGACCGGGTTATCATTCACATGGGGAATCCAGCCATCATTCCCTAGAGGATACCCAGGGTGGAGGTCGGATGCTCCGCATTCCCTCCTCCTATTACTTATTCTCCTAAAGTAATGTGATCGGGGAACGTATTCAAAGGAGAAAGCAAATTTTTTAGTAAATTATGTTTCTCCGAGAATACTTACCCGATCACATTACTAAGAAACCCTCCCAACCACCCCGCCATGCGAGCATCCTCGTGTTTTATATACCGCTCAGCTTAAAAAACTAAAGAAGCGACACCTAGCGGGTAGCAAGGGGAGGTAAGGGGCAAGAGTTATTGCCCTTTGTCTATATGACATAGACAGGAAAGACGAATTTTCGTCTTTTGGTAGGGCTGGATTCGCGAGGTAGCAGGCTAATATCCCTAAAGTAATGTGATCGGGTAAGTATTCTCGGAGAAACATAATTTACTAAAAAATTTGCTTTTCGTAGGTAAGAAGATTTCAATAACTATCTTCTTAACCGTATAAAGGGGTCACATATCACGTGACCCTGGGCTGTGTTGCTGATTGAAAATTAGGAGACCGGGTTATCATTCACATGGGGAATCCAGCCATCATTCCCTAGAGGATACCCGGGGTGGAGGTCGGATGCTCCGCATTCCCTCCTCCTATTACTTATTCTCCTAAAGTAATGTGATCGGGGAACGTATTCAAAGAAGAAAGCAAATTTTTTAGTAAATTATGTTTCTCCGAGAATACTTACCCGATCACATTACTAAGAAACCCTCCCAACCACCCCGCCATGCGAGCATCCTCGTGTTTTATATACCGCTCAGCTTAAAAACTAAAGAAGCGACACCTAGCGGGTAGCAAGGGGAGGTAAGGGGCAAGAGTTATTGCCCTGTGTCTATATGACATAGACAGGAAAGACGAATTTTCGTCTTTTGGTAGGGCTGGATTCGCGAGGTAGCAGGCTAATATCCCTAAAGTAATGTGATCGGGTAAGTATTCTCGGAGAAACATAATTTACTAAAATATTTGCTTTCCCTTCCAGTTCTTATTTATTATCAACTAAAGGAATATTTTATTACAATTATTCTCATTACAGTTTTACAGAATTGAACAGAGATTTGACAGTTCTTCAGACAGGGTTGAAAGATATTGAAAAGGTATGTATAGTGCTTATAAAAACTAGCAGTTCCAAAATCAGCAAATTTGTAAAACAATTTCAAACAAATTTGACTGAAAAGTTCTTATAGGAGATACCATGCATAAACTTGATCAAAAGAGAGGGAATCATGGCATGAATGTCATTAATTTTTATACAAATATTGCTTATCAGATATCAGTTATGGCATTTCTAAAAAATAACGCTGTGTTAAAAATCCAAACCACACACACACACACACACACACTCATACACACACATACATACACATTTTTAATATATTCAAAATCCTTTAAATTAATATTTTTTGAAAACTGCTGGACAGAATTTATTAAATTTATTAGAAAGCATTTTCTTAAGGCCAGAATGTTTATCCAGATTAATTTAGCACTTGGCATAATGTGCAGAGTCACAATTTCAAGGAAATGACAATGTTCAGCTATCATTGCTTATTTGTTTTATACATACAAGTGAATATTTTTTCAGGAACTGGAATATTTTAAGGATAAACAAGTTACTCCTGGGGACAGGTTTGTAACAGTAATGACAGAGTTTGCCACTGTAGCGTCATATAATTTCTCAGAGGTGGAGGAATCTTTTGCCGAGATGAAACAGAAGGTGAGTGTAGTGTTCTAGAAGCAGTGCTATACGGTACTGTAGACTTTCCCACTGCTGAATCAGTATGTTAGGAATTGGAGACAAGGCTGACAGATAGGGTGTTAGATGTAGGTCAGACAATCAGATATACTCTGTATGTTATGGAATAAAGAAGTGTTTGTAGAAGCAGTATTTTTCCTCTCTCATTATAAAAACCTAAACATTACAATGGCGACGAGGATATTGCTAAAAACAAAGCTGAGGATAACAGGGGAAGAATAAGGACAATTGAGTCATTCTACTCAGAGAATTATTACAGACCTGCTACCGTGTTGCACACTTGTAGTGAACGTCTATATCTCTGATAATGGCAGCAAGTTTGCCCATTTTCCCACCATTCTCTGTCCATGAAAATGCACCTGATGTTCGATGGAAGAAGTGGGTGAAACGACTTGATAACCTTCTGATTGGAATGGACATCAGAGACACAAAACGTCGACGTGCATTACTTTTGCACTATGCAGGAGAGGAAGTAAACGACATTTTTGAAACCCTCCAAGAGACAGGAGAAGATTATCCAACCGCCGTAGAAAAGTTGACAAACTATTTCGCACCAAAGAGAAACAACGAATTTGAAATCTACAAATTTTGGCAAGAAAGACAACAAAATGGACAATCGATTGATGATTTCCACACCAAGCTAAGGCAGCTTTCAGCAACGTGTGAGTTCAATGATGTCGACAAAGAAATAAAATCACAAATAATTCAAGGATGTTTGTCAACACGTCTTAGACGTCGTGCACTTCGTGAAGAGATGGACCTAACACATCTTCTTACACTTGCCCTTGCCATGGAACTCTCGGACAGACAAGCAACAGAAATAGAAAAATCCGAAAGAGAGAATGCCAATGCCATAACGAAACGAAGGACACAGAGTCATCGTAGAAACAAGAGGCATTTCATGGAGACAGCAAAAGGCACCAACAAACAACAATTCAAAAAAGCCAAACATGCGGAAATTGTGGTGGTGAATATCCACACAAAGATAGACAGTGTCCTGCAAAAGGGAGACAATGCAATTTTTGCAAGAAGAAAAACCATTTTGCTAAAGTCTGTAGATCAAGACTCAAGGCAGAAAGCAAAGTTAATCAAGTAGAAAGCCAGCAAGATAGAAGTACTATGTCTGAGAACTCAGATGAAGAATACACTTTTGGCCTGCGAACTCGAGATAAGGTCAATTCGTTAAAACCAAAACAACCTCACACAATGGTAGAAGTAGATGGAACAAAAATAGAGGTACTGATTGACACAGGATCAAGCGTTAATGTCATGGACGAACATACATTTGCAAAGCTGAAATCTAAACCTAAACTGCAGAAAACAGACACAAACGTATTTGCCTATGGATCCGAAACGAAACTAAATATAGTTGGCAAATTTCAAGCCAACATTGAGACAAAATATAGGATAACTACAGCTCCATTCTATGTAACCAAAGGAAGTTTTGGAAACCTATTGAGTTATGAAACAAGCATACAGTTGCAAATAATTCCAAGAATCTGTGCTACAGTGAAGAGCAAGTCTGAAGAATTGTGTAGAAAGTACCCAGATATCTTCAAAGGAATTGGAAAACTAAAAGACGTGAAGATACACCTTCACACTGATGATACTGTAATCCCTGTAACTCAACCCCATCGACGTATTCCATTCCACATTAGGAAGAAAGTTGAAAAAGAGTTGGCAAGACTTGAAGAATTAGACATTATCGAAAAGGTGGACGGACCAACTCCATGGGTATCTCCAATTGTGGTTGCTGCCAAACCCAAAAACCCTGACGAAATTAGAATCTGTGTTGATATGCGTTTGCCCAATGAAGCAGTACTTCGCCAGAGACACATCACACCAACAATAGACGACCTTATAGCAGATCTCAATGGTGCAACTATATTCTCCAAGCTTGACCTAAATTCAGGTTACCATCAACTAGAATTGGATGAAAAATCAAGAAATATTACAACATTCTCAACTCATATTGGACTACGAAGATATAAACGTCTCATTTTCGGAATATCATCTGCAGCGGAAATATTTCAAAATACACTCTGTACAACACTGGAAGGACTAAAAGGCACCAGGAATATTAGTGATGACATTTTAGTATTTGGTCGCACGCAGGAAGAACATGACGAAAATCTAGAAGCTACATTCACTCGCATACAGCAAAAGGGTTTGACACTAAATAAACACAAATGCGAGTTCAACAAAGACAAAATTGAGTTTTTTGGATACATTTTCAGCAAAGACGGAATTTCTCCAGATCCAAAGAAAGTGGAAGCAATCAAAAGTGCCAGTACTCCATTAAACACATCAGAAGTACGCAGTTTTCTAGGTATGACAAACTATGTAGGGCGATTCATCCCAAATTATGCAACAATTAATGAGCCTCTTCGAGCTTTAACCAAGCAAAATCAACCATGGGAATGGACTGAAAAACACGAAAAAGCGTTTGATAAACTCAAACAAGACCTAGCTAGTAGCACCATAATAGCATATTTCGACCCTAACAAGGAAACACACTTAATTGTAGATGCAAGTCCTGTGGGTCTAGGCGCGTTACTAACCCAGAATGGAAAGGTTATTGCCTACGCCAGTAGAGCACTTTCAGATGTGGAAAAACGATATTCACAGACGGAACGTGAAGCACTAGCAATAGTCTGGAGTTGTGAGCACTTCCATCTGTACCTGTTCGGTCATACGTTTAAACTAATTAGTGACCACAAGCCCTTGAAAGTCATTTTCAACAATCCAAAATCACGACCCCCTGCAAGAATCGAGAGATGGAGATTGAGATTACAAGCATACAATTTCAAAGTAGTTTACAAGCCAGGTAAAACAAATGCAGCAGATTATATTTCACGACATCCCAAGGCTGGAACTGAATGCTGTAAACATTCTGAAGTTGCAGAAGCTTATATTCAATTCATATTCGTCAATGCCATACCCAAGCCATGACCATTGAAGAAATTCGGACAGCTACTTTAGCGGACCAGGACCTTCAACAAGTTTTCAAATTAATAAAATCTGGAAATTGGAAACAGTCTTACAAACGAAACAAAACCTTGGAAACATTTTCAAGACTCAGACATGAGCTCACGATCGTTCCAGTTACAAACGGTTTTGTACTACTGTGTGACAAGAAACTAGTAATACCAAAAGGGCTGCAAAACAGAGTGATAGAGCTAGCACATGAAAGCCATCAGGGCATAGTCAAGACAAAACAACTTCTTCGTGAGAAAGTATGGTTTCCAGGTATTGACAAACAAGTAGAGGAATTCTGTCAAAGTTGTATACCATGCCTTGCATCAACGCCAAAACAAACGACAGAGCCACTAAAAATGACAGTTCTACCAGACAACCCTTGGAGTCATATTAGCATGGACTTCAGTGGCCCTTTTCCATCAGGAGTCTACTTAATGGTACTTGGTGATGACTACTCAAGATATCCAGTAGTTGAAATTATTAACTCAACGTCTGCAAAAACAGTCATTCCGCAACTTGACAAAATATTTTCAATGTTCGGAATACCAGAAGTTGTAAAGACAGATAATGGACCGCCATTCAATGGATACGAATTTACAAAGTTTGCAGAATACATGGGTTTCAAGCATAGGAAAATCACACCTTTATGGCCTCAAGCTAATGGCGAAGCAGAAAGGTTTATGAGGACAATTGGAAAAATAATCAAAGCAGCTAATGCAGAATGCAAAAGCTGGAAACAAGAAATATACAACTTTTTACGCAATTACAGAGCCACACCTCATGCAATAACAACAAAATCTCCAGCAGAAATTATATTTGGACGAAAAATGAGAACTAAACTCCCAAGTATACAAATAAAACCAGATGACAACAAAACAAGGAAAACCGATAAGGAGAAAAAGGAAAAGATGAAGAGTTATGCAGATCAAACTAGGAAAGCTAAGAAATCAAATTTCAAAGTTGGAGACAGTGTTCTAGTAAAACAAGAAACGCGAGACAAGTTGTCAACTCCATTCGACCCCAAACCATATGAAGTTATTAACAAAAAGGGATCAATGATAACAGCGAGAAGAGAAGACCGTCAAATAACTAGAAACTCTTCATTCTTCAAGACAGTAAAGAATTCACCACATATTCCACCATCTGACGACCAGACATATGATACAATAAATCTAGAGAAAGATGGAGATAAATGTGACACATATCCATCATCTGACCTAGCGTTAAGGAGATCATCCCGAATCAGAAAACCACCAGACTATCTAAAGGATTATGTGTGTAAAAAAATAATATAAAACTTTTAGAAGCTTTACCACGTGTAATGTGTAATACCTGTAAACTGTTCTGTAGAAGTAGATAACTCAGAACTCAGATCATTATTAGGACTATGCTGCGAGAACTGAAAACCGACTTTACCCAGTTCTAAGTTTACCATTTGTACATTATCAACAAGAAAAAAAAAATCACGACGCAAGTTTTATTGTACTCATGAATTTCTATTATATGAATTTCGGTTGTTAAGACATACATTATTATTACCATTATGACTAGTTCGAAATATGGTGAACTGATTTTCAATTTAAGAACAAATTTTAAATCTGAAAGAAAAGGAAAAACAGTGCTATACGGTACTGTAGACTTTCCCACTGCTGAATCAGTATGTTAGGAATTGGAGACAAGGCTGACAGATAGGGTGTTAGATGTAGGTCAGACAATCAGATATACTCTGTATGTTATGGAATAAAAAAGTGTTTGTAGAAGCAGTATTTTTCCTCTCTCATTATAAAAACCTAAACATTACAGTGAGTTACCTCCCTTTGCTTGCCTGTCAGCTTATGTCATATTCAGACAGCTCTGCTTTTACATTGTTATACATCATGATAAAAGTGACAAGCATTTATTAAAACTATCAGCGGAATGTCAGCCTTTTTGCATGCATCAAAACTATTGCTCATGCGTCATGTTGGATCAGATGTCTCAATGCTATGCAACTTCTTTGTGATTAGGGTCATAAAGCCCTTCTCATACATACATGGTTTGAAGCAGGTTTATGTAATAATGATCCAAAATATTTTAAACGTCATACAATTCAGAATTCTTTAACAACTTTATATGCCTGCGCTGAGAAGGAGCTTTTTTTTGTTACTATGTTGTCTTCCTTCTGTCTGCCTGTTATCAGTTTCATTTCTGCATGAAAACTTTGGTTGTCCTCTATTGACAGTTGTCAAACATTGTGGATGTTATTGTGGATGCAGTAGGGGTCAGAAAACACCATATGAATTTTGGGGTTAGACACTTACAGGTCAAGGTCATTGTGAATGGAAGAATATAAATTATTTCTGCAAAATAGCTCCAGTTCTCCATCTTCAACAGATACCAAACTTTGTAGATGACTTGCACTTAGGTTAAGGAAGAAATATGTTGATTTGGAGTACAAAAGTTCAAAGGTCATGGTCACTGAGACTGAAAAAACCCAACTTGTTTCTACACAATGACATTGTAAATGATTTGCACATAGGGTAAAAAAGAACTTAATGGATTTTGGGATGAAAAGATTAATGTCACTGACTGAAATAAAAATTATTTTGACAAAACATGTTCAGTTATCTGCATTGCGGAGTGTTAAGCATGGTTTAGGCATATAATGTGCTGTTCACATTAAACATGTTTTATATGTTTGATTATTTGTGCAAATAGTCATCATTGTTATGTTTTGCTAATTGTAATTTTTAAGTGTAACTTATTGTTGAGCTGAAATAATATAATGTTAATATGTTTTACTGATGAGAAGCTGATGAAAAGATTTTTTTTGTATCCCTGTCTCGCAGGAAAAGGGGATATTTTTTGCTAAACACATTTTCAATGAAATTTATCATTGAGCTGGAAAAATGAACATACAGTATTCAAGATATATTTGGTACTGAAGCTTAAGAAATATGCACTGTATATGCCCTCTCTCACAAATGAAGGATGTGATGATGACAGTGATTATGTAGATAATGATAATCATTATTGTTATTATATCATTTGCTGATATATATATATATATATATACACACACACACACATTGGAGCCTCGTTAATCCGGACACATTCAATCCCAGTGAATATGTCCAGATTAACAAATTTTCCAGATAATTGAAGCATTCACAATTTTTAGTTTTTTGCATATTTTTACATATTAATATAAGTTTAGACAATTAACATATCGAACACATCAAACTATGAACCTGTACATGTATGTCATTACGGCATCTCTACTTGTATAAGCTTTTTTTGATGGTGTTTCCATAATATATGTAATAAGTACAGCGAAAACAAACTGTTATCTTGCAGTTAAATGCATTATGGTAAACTAATAAAATGTAGTCATTTATATAAGTCGTATTTTACAGCTGTTACTGTTGCTATTGATTGACGTCTTCATTTTATTCGGAAAGGAAGCCCTATACTGTCCACAGCTCAAATATGTCAACTGTATTTGTACAGGCATCAATACACTGTGATTGTTACATGCAATTGGTAAACAACAAAGAAGCTTAATGACACTTTTAATTTATTTCCCATATGTTATGTCAAAAAGCGTAGACGATTTGATCCCAGTGTGTTTATTTAATTATTAACACCCCCTGTCGGCGACTAGCTAAAACAGACACTGCTGATACAATCGCTGGTTACAATATGGTCACGCTACTTAGTTATTGATAGTGGCCATAGATTCTCAAGGGCTTCACTATTGTGTTTTCTGTATTATTCTACTGACTGTATTTTCATGTATGATTTTTCGAATTTTCTTATTTTTGGACAGGTTATTTCCGGATTATCGAGACATGTTTTAATGTAATTTTACACTTTGGTCCCCAATTTTGATTTCCAGATCTGGAACGCGGATTTCTTGATTAACGGAGCAAATTAACGTTTAGGAATTCTGTTCCTGTTGAATTATGTCCGGATAGCGAGGTTTCCTGATAAACGGAATCCGGATTAACGAGGCTCCACTGTATGAAAAAAAACTATAGCTAATTTCTAAACTTAATTCAAAGAATTTTCGTTGTTTCTCAAATATAAAATACATAATTTAAATATAAGAATTAAAATCCATGAGTAATACAATGAAAATTTATTTGAATTTTACATTTGATACATTAACAATAAAAAAGGTTCCTGCACAGTTGTAGGAATGTATCTTTAGTACATCTATTCTTCATTTGTGGGATTTTGTATTTTGGTTATGTTTTGGGGCTCTTTAATATAAATAATTAAGATGAAACTAAAATTATTTATTTCCTAATCCCATAACACTATCATTAAATTTTTAAATTTCAGTTTAAAGGTTTCAGCAAGTTGCATCTCTGATTCCGAAGGAACACTTTAAGAGTCTGAATTACACATATTTCTGTGTAATATTTTATATTTTTAGCTTTGTTTTGGCTGTCTTGGGCATAGGGTTCTAAAACACAACTATGCACCAGTGTCTGTTTATTGGAGGTGCAGGTGCTCAGTGATCAGCATGCAAAACTCACAATGGGAAGGTTGGGGGATGAAATTCTACCATGTTGTCAGCCATGGTCAGCTACCATGGTATGACCATGGGTAAGGTGTCCCTACGCTAAATATCCTATTATCTTACTGTGCCTAAAAACACAAAATCAGCAACTCATTTCACATGAAGGTTATCAGCCTCTATTTATGATAATTTATTTCTCACTGCCAAATTGAGTGATACTCATATACATGTGGTACTTAAATGAATGATACTTCTACAACTTGTACAAGTGATACTAATACAAGTGATACTTATACCTACTTGTACAAGTTATAGTTAAGAGTGATATTTGTACAATTGATACCTATAAGAGTGATACTTGTACAATTGATACCTATAAGAGTGATACTTGTACAAGTGATACTTATAAGAGTGATTCTTGTACAAGCGATACTTATAAGAGTGATACTTGTACAAGTGATGCCTATAAGAGTGATACTTGTACAAGTGATACCTATAAGAGTGATAATTGTACAATTGATACCTATAAGAGTGGTACTTGTACAATTGATACCTATAAGAGTGATACTTGTACAAGTGATACTTATAAGAGTGATACTTGTACAAGTGATACCTATAAGAGTGATGCTTGTACAAGCAATACTTATAAGAGTGATACTTGTACAAGCAATACTTATAAGAGTGATACTTGTTCAAGTGATACTTATAAGAGTGATACTTGTACAAGCAATACTTATAAGAGTAATACTTGTACAAGCGATACTTATAAGAGTAATACTTGTACAAGTGATAATTATACAAGTGATACATGTACAAGTGATACTTATAATAGTGATACTTGTACAAGTGATACTTATAAGAGTGATACTTGTACAAGCGATACTTATAAGAGTAATACTTGTACAAGTGATAATTATACAAGTGATACATGTACAAGTGATACTTATAATAGTGATACTTGTACAAGTGATACTTATAAGAGTAATACTTGTACAAGTGATACTTATAAGAGTAATACTTGTACAAGTGATATTTTATGAATGACACTTGTATGAGTGATGATTATTCAGCTGATAACTATGCAAATGATACTTATACCAGTGAAATGTATATAAGTGATACTTTTACAAATGATACTTGTATGAGACAGTGATACTTATAAGAATGATAATTGTACAATTGATACTTGTACGATTGATACTTGTAATTTGATACTTATAAGAATGATACTTATACAAGTGATACCTATACAGGTGATATGCATATGAGTGATACTTGTATGAGTGTGAGTGATACTTGTATGAGTGATAATTTTACAAGTGATACTGAAAATTTAAATGAGTGACACTTATACAAGTGATAACTTGTACTGGTGATATTTAAATGAGGTGTACTTACATGATTGATACTTATATCACTTGGATCCCTGTGTTTTTTTAATTCACTTGATATATGCTTTTTTATTGCGTAGATTCATTATAAGTTAATGTCTGAGACACCAAAACTAATCCAAGAATATTCTTGAGGAATCAAATTCCACCCAGGTACTTAAAGACTAAATTTTGTGTGAATTTGAGGTTAGAGAGACTTTATTCTTTATTTTGTCTGGGAATGGAATAGTCATTCAATGAAAAGTAAGAAAATGAAATTTCAGGTGCACTAGTTAGAGCTTTATTTGTGTGGGCTCTTTCACTGGTTATATAGTTTGACCAAAACTCAGAGTGTCCACAGTAAGCAATGCTGGACTCAAGACTGAAAGGGAATTGTCTAGAATCCTACTATTGGGTCAGTCTGGGACAGCTACCATGGTCTCTCTTTGGGCAAGGCCAATTTTCTCATTGCTGTGCAGTAAAGCACCAAATCAAACCAAAACTCTTAATATAGTTGTAGTATGTGTCTCAGAAACAAATCCTGGTTTTTGGTCTATTTGGCAAGAGCCCCATCCACTAGTTCAGGGATGTAAAATGCCCTCTCTCTATCCTCCTGTATGTCATGAGGGACAAATAATGGAGGCAGGAGCTGTGGTGACTCAGTGGCTAGCATGCTGGACTAACATCTGAAAGGATGTAGGTTTGAATCTTACTATTGGATGAGCTACTTATATCCTGGGCAAGTCACTTTACTGTAATTATCTTGGCACTAAGTAACCTACTTATTTGCTGTGACATAAAACAAATGTCCAAATTAAACTATGTGACATTAGAAATTTAAGCCTTGCCCACTGAAGTATATATCATGTAAGCTGTATGAATCTACATCATATAAGCTGTATGAATCTACATGTCACAGTACTCAACTCAATATATATCATGTAAGCTGTATGAATCTACATCATGTAAGCTGTATGAATCTACATGTCACAATACTCATCTCAATATATATCATGTAAGCTGTATGAATCTACATCATGTAAGCTGTATGAATCTACATTTCACCATACTCTACTCAGTATAAATATATATATATCATGTAAGCTGTATGAATCTACATCATGTAAGCTGTATGAATATACATATCACAATACTCAATATATATCATGTAAGCTGTATGAATCTACATGTCACAATACTCAACTTAATATATATCATGTAAGCTGTATGAATCTACATCATGTAAGCTGTATGAATCTACATATCACAATACTCTACTCAATATATATCATGTAAGCTGTATGAATCTACATGTCACCATACTGTGCTCTGTCTCTGGCAATCAAAATAAGATGAGAAATAAAAGCATATGAAGCAGAGTTACAGATATCTATGTGAATTATTTGAGTCTCTTGAGCAATGTGTCTCATACTCCTGACTAATCTGTTTCAGTTTGAATTCACCTTGAAAGCATTTGGAGAAGACCCAAGTAAAACTCAACACCCAGATGAATTTTTCGGGCCTTTTGTTACCTTTCTGTTGTCAATGAAAGATGCTGTGCAGGATAACGAAAAGCAGCGTAGACAGAAAGAGGAAGAGGAGAAGAGAGTACGACTGGAGGAGCAGGTGGGGTATATAAAGTACAAAATTACAAGGGATTAAATGGATTAAACTAGATAGAGATATCAAGAGACACAGTTTAGCCCACCTGACCCTAACTCTGTATGTCTTCCATTGTAAATTTAAGCAAGGGAAGTCACCCATGATAATGACTCACGAGAATCATAGACCTAAGTTTGACAATATGTTCTTGTTTAGAGTTAAACATCATTTCTCAGCATGATAGGCTAGGCATGGTGTCCAGTATATCTGGGGAAAAGAAGAAATCATAAATATCCCAGAAAGGTATTCCAAACAACAAGTAGCTACTGGCAGGCTAGCAAAACCTGAAACTTGAAACCCACATGGTACGAGGTGAGATGTTGTTGATCTGTACAGGCAAGTGCCTTATTACACTCCTCTACCCATAGTCCTTTCGTTGATTAACAAATAAAAATATGCAAAATAATAAATCCTGGGGATTCAAATAAATGGTGTTGGAAAAATATGTAATTGCAGGCTAGCATAAACTATGTGAAGTGTTTTAATCATAATTTCTTTACAGAGTTATTGATATTTAAAAGTAATTATATGTTTTTATTTTCTAACATTAAGTTTGCTTCAGTAAGAACATATTTGTTGCAAACACCCTGTTGAGTGAATAATTTATGTGCTGATAATTATTTCAAAAAACTTGTCTTGAATATATGGAAGCAAGTTTGATGTGTTTGGTGAAATAGAGTTCAACATTTGCTTGGATTATGATATGTAAAATGCTAAAACATTTGTAATCTAAAATGTTAATGTAATGCATTGAGAATTATTTTAAGGCATTTCATTCCTGTTATTCCATGCTTTTACTCACCAATTATTTGAAATTTATATTTTTTATTTGAAAGTTTAATTGAAAAAATACACCATTATGCTGTATCAGGAAAAACTTCAAGATATAAAAGTAGGTCAAAGATCAAATCAGAGTGATATAAATGTAGTCTACACAGGTTGTGTTATTACAAAACTATATAAGCTTGCTTGTTGACATGGTCAGCTGGTCATTTATGCATGATGTGTGACAATTGGATGTCTTAATGTCATTTACCAGCTACATATGACAAGTTTATGCACATTTGTTAATATAGATTCATCATAGATTTTGTTTTTCCTGAATGTTACAACATACTCCTCAGAGACTTTTTTACTGTTAGTATTTCTGTAGCTATTCTAACCATATTTTCACCACTCTTATCATCATTATTATTATCTACCCGATTGGTCTTAGAATTTGTTTCACTTAACAGCAGTGCTAACATATATTGTGCATCATGAAACTGACTGTTTGGTCTCCTTTTCAGCTACGGGCTGAGAGGGAGAAACAGAGGCTAAAGAGAGGAGCTAGCTCATTTACTGGAGCAGATCATAATGAAAAGGTTGCCAATGGAGATCCTAAAGGTATGTTAGATTTAGGTGGCTTTCTACAGTTTCATATTTTGCATAGGGTTAGATTTGTAAAGAAAAGATTCATCAGGTTTTCCTCACTGGTTATATTGGCTATTTAAAAAAGACCTTGGGTATTATTAAAAGAACTTATTATTCCCTTTTTTGTGTATGATTGATTGGTATAATTTGGGTTATAGAGTATAGAGTATAATTTGGGTTATAGAGTATAGAGTATAATTTGGGTTATAGAGCTTGGCCCTCATAAAAAACTGCTATCTCTGCTTTATCAGTTTTGCTTACTAGACTTCAGAGGTAATATGTGAATAAAGAAAGACGCAATAACTTTTTGTTACTTTTTATATATTTTGTAATTCATTCTTTGCCTTTTTAAAAGCTGGTATTGTCTAGTAGGGCAACATTTGTTTTAACTATTTCAATAACTGCTAAAGATAATATATGTTTTCCGATTACATGGGAGCAGCCATTTTGGTTAGCTGTATACATAACACATAGTGATTTTTTACAAGTACAATATCCAAAGAAATTTTAGCCACATTACATGAAAGTAACATAGCTTTATGCTAACATTCTCTCCATTGTGCATGTGAAAAGTACAAACACCTTCACATTACACCTGTCACTGTCTCAGAAGTTCATAGTTTGTAGAGTGCCCTCTTTATATTTATAATTAAGTTTTTTTAATTTTTGCATTTGTTTAGTTTGTGTATATTTTTGTAAATGTGTGTTAAATTATATTTTTATTTGTACATCTAGTATATTCCATGTTAATATTTAACTGAGCTTGTGTTGATTTTGATCTTTCATATTTTCCATTTTGTCTTGCAGGGGAGTTTGATGATCTGATTTCAGCTCTTAGGACTGGGGATGTGTTTGGAGATGACATGGCCAAAATGAAGAGAAATCGCAAGAGACTTGGGGGAAAAGTAGAAACTTCCTCCAGAGAAAGACTTGGACCTAGTATTATTACATGATGATGTTCAAGGAAGTGTCAAAAAACTAACAATACCCTCAGTGTTCAAGTGTTACAAAGAACCTTTCATACATAGCAACCCATTCTTGTATCAGATGCATGATGATGGTATGGCATCATAAAATATTGAATACCTATCTACAGTGTTGTATAAACTGATAGAGCTAGAGTATCCAATAATGTTTAAAATTTATGTTTTATAAACTGATAGAGCTAGAGTATCCAATAATGTTTAAAATTTATGTTTTATAAACTGATAGAGCTAGAGTATCCAATAATGTTTAAAATTTATGTTGGAAGTTGTGCAGAAAACCATTTATATCTTTATAATCATAGTATGATTCATCTTATCTCTGGAATTCACCATGTTTTTAATGTAAATTTGATGCTGGAAAGAACAGTTAAAAAAAAGTTTTTTTCTCAAAATACAATGGATGCTAAATTGGCTGTATAATGGGTTACTGCACATGTACTGATAATATGTGTATTGGGGTTACTGCACATGTACTGATAATATGTGTATTGGGGTTACCGCACATGTACTGATAATATGTGTATTGGATAAGACTTTCATTTTATGAAATGATTCTTATTCTTCCGTTTAAGATATTTTGTGTTGTGTGAAATTATTTAGCAAGAGGTTTTGATTTCTTCTCAGGTTTTTGTTTATGTGTTATCTGGATTCTACATTATCACTATCAGTTCTTTTTATCAGCAAAGAATGTATATCTAGTGTAACATAGTCAAAAAGTGATAATTGTATTTTCCTGTTGGCTTAACCAAAGTCAGTGAATCTTACTTATATATCAACTTATCGACTGTAACCAGTATCCTATCAAATATGCAATGTACCCTTGTAAACAAATTTACATGGAAAATTACATGTGCTATTTTTTTGTACTCTGTATAAGTAATTACCGTATTTGCCGGCCATAAGATGATACTTTGTGACACAAAATCTAATCTTCATCTTATACTCTGAATCGACTTATGGAAAATAATTCTCCAAGAGTATGAAAAATATTTGATTTTGGGAATAGATATGTATGAAAAAATATAGTGAGTATTTTAAACAAGTAAATGATCGTAAGTATTAAAAATTAACATAGATCAGTTGTAACTGCTCAATAGTAGCATGCACATGTAGTGTCTGTTGTTTAAATTTGATTATGTATATGTACATGTGCATTAGAATTGACAAGTTAGAATAGGGGCCCTGAGTTATCTAAAGTGCTGTCCATTAGGGATCACTACCATCTCACCTCTATCTACATGGGTTTGAGTCTCAGGTTTGGCCAATGTGGGTATGTGAGAAAGCTTGTCAGTTGCTTCTTGTGAGTCGGTTGTTCTTTCTGGGGCTTTCCCGGATTCTTCCTCCACCATTTACACTGGCTGCCATGTATAGCCTATCTTGTGCTGAAAATGGCATTAAACCCTACAACAACAACAAGTTAGAAGATGAATAACCATAACATATTCCATCACAATTTTTTCTTGTACCCAATGATCAAATAAAACAATTGCGCCACTAACAAATAGACAATGTTGTAAATCTATATTGTTCACTTACCTGATGATTGATCTTACTCATGTACTTGTGCAATACCATATTCCATTATCAATTAATACCACTAGGTAAGCAGTTCCTTCTAGTTTTTGTTGCCATTTCCATTTATAGAATAATCCCATGGCTTTGTAGTGGTATTTACATTTCTAATTAAATATGCTACAGCTGTACTGAGTCATTCCCATCTTTCACCTGTTTTAGGTTGAGATTTGGCAGACCAGTTCAGATCAGTGAGGCTACCAATAGGGATATGAGTCTACGCATGGGTATTATATATACCTTACTATTTAAAGAAAGGAAATGCCAGTTGGCTACTCAATGACATCTACATTTCTCAGCTAGTGATAATTTTGTATTTGCTGACAGAACCAAAATCAATTTAAAGTACATCTAGCACGAGCAAAGATCAAAAACAATTGCCACCTAAGTACAAGAAGAGTAAGAGCCCAGAGTGGCTGAGTGGTCAAAAGCACTTTACATTACTGATCATCTCAACTCTGTCAGCGTGTGTTCAAGTCTAAGATTCAGCTGATGTAGTTATGTGAGAAAGCTTGCCAGTAACTTCTTGTGGGTCAGTGGTTCTTTCTGGGGGTTTTCCCAGGTTCTTCCTCCACCAATAATACTGGCCGCCATGTATAGCCTATTTTGTGCTGAAAAATGACGTTAAACCCTACAACAATAACAACAACAAGAGTACATACACTTTATTAAACATCCTATTTGTTTGGAATGGATAGGTCTTTATACTTGCAAAGAAAATTAGCATGCAAAACGGCCATTCATGAGATTTAACCTAATGGAGTCTATGTGGATATAAATATTGTGAATATTTAAATCCTGAATGAGTATTGGATGTATTTATCTAGTTTCATTTATCAATGTTTTTTTCTCATTGATAATAGCTTCAACAGCATGGTGGCAGTAAGGCAAAAAATATAATTTTAAAAAACCTACAAAGAGCTGAACTTTCTCTCTCTCTCTTATATATCGGACCATATTTTATTTTGCTCATGTGGTGCAAGGAGAAAAATGCGATGGAATACATATGCATCATTCTCTCTTTATCTCTCATCCCCCCCTGAACAAAAAACTACAAAATAACTGGAAAAGCATTTTAGTATTAATGATGCAATTTTCCTATTGATGGTAATCTGAAATGGATAAACAGTGATACTTTTAATGTTTATGAAACCGGAAGTTTTTTAAATTTAATTCCATATAACATCATGGGTTTTATCCTTTCTGTAAGTCAATACATTTTAAGGTCATCATCATGATATGTAGCTAAATGTACATAATACATTTAAATACATCATGTCAAACAAATTAGGTACTTTTACTTACATTTAATGATCTTGACTGGAAAGGTAACACAGATAGGGTAAAATTAATGATGTTGTATGGAACAAAGTGAAAAACACATTTCGAGGTATTTATCTGGCCTCAGCTAATACTCAGCATCAACTTGTATACAGATGAAGGATGGACAATTTGCCAAATTTGCGGATTTGTCTTGTACTCTGCATCGACTTATTGGCTGGCGAATACGGTACAACTTCCTGAATCATTGTAGAGAGTATATGGTTGGAATCAGAATACTTTACATTTATTTGACAATAAATAAAAATGTAAAGTTAAATGGTTTAATTCTACATCAATGGTCAATATTGGAGAAACTTCAAGATGTTAAATTTCATGCTTTCTGTAGTACTTAAGGAGTTTTATTTCAAGCATAATGTACTGAAATTAAATTTAAAATGAATCCAAAATGATAGGCTTTTAACTATGGCTTGTTTGCTGTCATTCTATCTTGAACAAATTAAACAAATGTTGATGTAGAAGTGGGATCATTCAATGATCATATCAAGTAAAATGACAGATTGAATGAGCATATAAAGTAAAGTGACAGATTGAATGATCATATCAAGTAAGATGACAGATTGAATGATCATATCAAATAAGAAATCAGATTGAATGATCATATGAAGTAAAATGATATTAAATGATCATATCAAGTAAAATGACAAATTCTGTGCAGTGTTCATTCACAAATTTTGTGATAAAGAACCAGGAGAAATCATTTGTAGACCTGCCAATCCTGGTGAGTCCGTCTCAGTAAGGCAGTTTATGTTTTTCTGTAAGATTGACCAGTTTTAAGTAAGGTGTAATAAAATATCAATAATTGCTATTGTATGAATCTACATCATGTAAGCTGTATGAAAACACAATTAAAGGTTTGATGTATCAACAATTAACATTATGTTCAACTGAAAAGTTTGTATAGTACACGTAGACTTTATTTGCCACTAGTACAGCTGCACAAACTTCAGTTCCAAACCCTATTCAGCTCAATGGCTTGTTGCTATCTCTTAACTTGACATAATTCTTGGCAATTCTTTTCAATTTCACATCATGATGGCCACAGGTGCTTGATGCAAGCTTGATGTTGAGAAATAAAAAACAATCTGTAAGAAAAAAAATCATAGTGTGACAAAAATATCCCCGTTAACCCCCATGGCCTGTTCTGATATAGGACCCTGTCTATCATACTGTACAATATGGTAGACAGGGTCCTATCTCAGAATGGGTCATGGGGGTAATCAAAGGTATTTTTGTAACTGTATGATTTCTTTCCTTCAAGTTTGTTTTATATACCTCAACATAAAGCTTGCGTTGATCACCTGTGACAATGGCAATCATATCTCCTGCCACGAGATACTCAAGTTGGCATGTGATGTCACTGATATCCAATAAATGTAATTGTGTCCTTTCCAGCTTATATTCATAAGAATCTGATTATTCCTTTTTAAGTCTTCTGTGTTGATTATTAACGCTTTTTTAGAAGCTTATTTCCCTTTTGTCTTATACATGCATCACTTTCTGGATGCAATTTTAACAAATTCTATAATCGGCAGATGCTTTGCATGAACAAATAGGTGCAGTTTAAAACATCTGGGGTTCTGCAGTAAAGTTAGCCTGGTTCTCTGACTAATTTCAATAATACTAAGATGAAACCAAGATGGAAATAAAACTAATTATCTGGATTTTGTGGCAACAATCTGTTTTGTTAGTTTGCAGTAAGTCTGTATTTTGAAAGTAATTTTCGTAAGACTTAGTGCAAAAACGTAAGAGTTGGCAGGTCTGCATTGGATGGGGGGAGGGAGTGTATTTCAACATGATGAAAGACACTGAAAAAGAAGCTCTTTTTATTTGTCAAGCCAGCAAATATTATGAGAAAATTTCAGACTACTTCATACCAAATTGCACATTGTTTTGAATGATCAGAAAATAAGATTTGTACATATTATTTAGGCAGTTATCAGGGAAAATATAGTTGGCAAGCAAGACAATGGAGAGAGAGAGAGAGAGAGAGAGAGAGAGAGAGAGAGAGAGAGAGAGAGAGAGCAATATTTAAAATTAAGTAGGTACTGACAACATACTAAAAGCTCATATCTCCATTATCCCAATGCAATATTTATTTATGATGAAGAAATAAAGCACAAAAAGTTATTATGTAGAACATCATAAAACTATAATATGTTCAGAGAGAACAAATTCAATTTAAGAAGGGTGTGGGATCTTCATTAAAAAACTGCTTAAAGAACTGAAGTTGATTTTCAAAGAGTTATCTATATTTTTGACTACAGATGGTGATCTAATGCATTTATTTGGCGTATGTAATGCATAGGTTATAAACTATGCTAAAATTTTGGATATTTTTGCAGTTTTTTCACAGTAATTTGTCATGACTTGTTTTATTTTTTGCATTGGTGGTTTCAATCTATAAGTGACCTTACTGACCATAGGTGTAGGGGTAGTTATCTGGATCTCTCAGTGACCATACTGGACCAAGTTTGTAGTCAAATAATGTGCCAGGAGATCTAATTAGACCCATGTCTGTCATCGCATAAGGTGTTGGTAGGTCTAGATATGGAGAATATATGCCTGCCATTCTATGTAAACAATGTTTTTTTAATAGACCTATGTCTGCCATCAAATTATGTGCCGGCAGTTTGTGTTTTTAAAATTGAACTTTTTTGTCATGTAGATAGATGCAGATTTGCCATCACAGAATGTGCTAGCAGATCTAGATGGATTAAGGTTAGCCATTCTAGATCGACCCTTGTCTGCCATCATATAATGTGTCAGCAGTTCTGGATTGACCCAGGTCTGCCATAATCCTATAAAGTGTCAGCAGTTCTGGATTGACCCAGGTCTGCCATAATCCTATAAAGTGTCAGCAGTTCTGGATTGACCCAGGTCTGCCATTACATAACATACTAGCAAATCTAGATCTAATTTTAACTATTAAAAAGTGGAAAAATATCATATTTACAATCTTTTTAATACATTGGGTTGTAACAATATACTTTCTTTCTTGTCACATCATAAGTCAAAGGGAGCCACAGTAGCTAGGCTAGACAGCATCAGACTCATAATAAGGGATGCAAATTGGGTAATAAACCATTCCAGTCTGATTCAGTGTGTCCTTGGCAAGAAAAACACGTTTCTCCCATTTCCACACCATGAAATAGACAATAATGTGCTAAAAGTTGTTCCAAAATCTACATGCCAAACTTAAGTCTAAAGTGATGGAAGAAAACAGGTTTTTGCAAGTTCCAGATTTCTTCTTTCAGTTATCAAAGCACTTATCAGTTAGAGCTTGATTAGAAGTGTAGCTGTTCATGTACCTTTAAACATGGTGAGTGAATTTAGGCCTTCTTAGGCCTCACTTTGCTACATTGTAGAATCGAAGCAAGGCTTTCAATCTGTAACAAATCGTATTAAGTTAAATATAAAAGAAATGAAGCATCACAAATGTACACGAACTTCAGTTTCTTCCTATTAGCAATGCTGAATTTTCAAAAGAAAATGTTGTAACTTGCAAATATGTCTGTACTATAGATAGGTTCCCATGGTCATAGAAAATCCTGGGAAAAATGGAAATGTAATTGGAAAAAAAAAATTCATAGCAAAAAATGAAATGGAAACAAATGAAAATCTCCATTTGCTTGCATGTCAGTATGTAGTTTGAAGTGGCTGGGTTGGATGGCTGTACAGGGAGGCTATCCTGTCAAGAAAGCTGATTATATAGTTATCTTTCCTATTGTGTTGATCACTATTAGGGTATCATTATTTCGTGTGTATAGATGTATGTTTAGATATATGTATTTCGTGTGTATAGATGTATGTATAGATATATGTATTTCGTGTGTATAGATCTAAATTTCCAGCCTTATTGATGGGCACAAAATCAGATATATGTAGAAACTCAGAGTAAAGTTTGGATTACATAGGTGTTTTAAATTAGTGCAATATTTTTTCTCAGAATATTAATATATTGATGTATATGTTTTTTACTTGGGACCATATACAAGTGAATTGAAGTTTTTGTCAGAAATACTTGGCATACAATGAATGATCCTATTTTATTTTATTCCTCAGTGTGAATTTTGTTTTTATTGATCTGTCAGAGACTTGTTTATGTCTAGTTATTTTGTGTTTATTACTTTGAAGAAGCTAATTATTTTGTGTTTATTACTTTAAAGAAGTATTGTGCAGTGAGTTAGATATATGCATTTGTGTTCCGAAACTTTTTTTAAAAATTAAATTTTATACTTGATTTCGTTACTTGATTGTTTAGTTTATTGCACTAGGTGCATTAATTTTCTTCACTTTCTTGCTTAGTACCTATTCTGCAGTTAAGAGCAAGTCAAATAAGAACACTTTGGGATACATGAAAAAACAAATATTGCTTTCATACACTTGCTCACTTAGAAATATATTTGATACGTTCATGGCATATTCTAGGATTTATTAGTTAGGGCATGTGTATGTGATGCACAAATGCCAATATTAATGACTATATGGAGGTGAAATGTGGGTTTAGTTGAGAGAATATGGGTGTTGATTGAATGCAAGCAATGGAATGGTTGTTGCAACTCAACAGAACCAGGTTCAATTCCATGTACTGTTAAACCCACTAAACTTGACCTTTGTTATCTTGAGAACCCTTGTATGAGGAGAGTTTTGGTCCAAAGCTATAAAAAAATAGTTTTACTAATTTTCCCCTACTTATCTCTTCCCTGTCACAGAACCAGATTTAAGTCCATGTACTGTCAAACCCATTTATCTTTACCTTTGTTATCTTGAGAATCCATGTACTGTCTAACCCATTTATCTTTACTTTTGTTACCTTGAGAATCCATGTCTTACCTATGTCTTGAATATTGGTCCAGTACCAAAAAATCGCTCTTTGTTTTGCTAATTTTTCCCTGCTTATTCCTACACCATTATATTAGGCATGGGTTTCAGTCCAAAGTAACATACAGACTTGCTTATAAAGTGCAACTTTGAGTGTCCATCTAGTAATTATTTTACAAGAAATGACCAGCTAAAGTGATCAATATTTACAGATGATTTTGGTTACAATTATGTTTTGCTACTAGCTACAAGTCAACACTAACATAAGAAGAAAAGTACTTTCTGTGTATTTTGTGAAAAGTTTAAATCCTTAAAAAGTGGATGCAGACAATTCAGCAGAACAATGTAGATTGACGTTTTGCTGACTGCTGAGGTCGACACTCAGGTGACATCCTGCCAAAGGCAATGTACCCAGTAACATGGATTGACCATGGGGTTACATTTTTACACTTTACATTTGATCATTTTTGATTTTATAATTAAACTTATGCCAAGAACAAAGAAGTTTCATTGTAGCTACACATCTCTGGTATGTACAGAAGTGCATATTGCAGTGCAAGGTGTAATGAATTTTTGTGCTTGGACGAGTTTTGCAATTCTGCGTGTCTTATGTATTTGTGCAGTGTATAAGTATATATTGATTTCAATCCATTTTATTTGTAAAGAGTTTTACATAAAAATTTATTTACAGAATACATTTGACTGTTGATATAAATGTTACATAGATGCACCATTTGTTTCAGCAGGACTGAAGGGTGGGGTGAGATCTCATGTTAGGTTCATTTGATATTCCTATGGGTCATTAAGAGGCTTAGTAAAAGTAAACATCCACATGTATGTACACACATATTATTAAAAATACAGTATACATGTATATGTACAGTGCAGCTTACCGGTATGTAGACAACAATACAACTGTTCTTATATTGTAGAGACAAATTATTTCACTGTACTTTAATGGCAGTAGACACATGTTCATATGGTATTCATTATATATTTGGTTCATAAGATTAGATTGATTGATTGGTGAGTTTATTACTATATCTTGTTTACTACATAATATATTTATTTCACAAAGACAAGAGTGTGCACAAAATACATTTTAACTTAAGAATCTTCAACATTAGCTACAATGTACATGTCTATTTTGTCATTTTTGTGTTGTCTGTTTAGGTACCATGCGAGTCTGAATTATGCTTATATGTATATATATATATATATATATATATATATATATATATATATATATATATATATAAAAGAAATAACAGCCACAACAATCAAGGATATACAAGTAGGGACATAATTATATACATGTGCAAATAAATAATCAGTGCAGACAGAAAATTGCTGATTGGCTGAATGTTCAGAAGTCATGAAACACATAAAAATAGCATAGTGTGTACTACAATGAAGTAAGATCAGTCAGCTTTTGCTTCATCCAACGCTGATTTGTAATAAAGGATTCCATTCATTTCATTCAGCCATTTCACTGTAGCTTGGGATAGTGTCAGGCCGGTTACCATCATCATATATTTAGCCATTTCACTGTAGCTTGGGATAGTGTCAGGCCAGTCACCATCATCATACATTCAGCCATTTCACTGTAGCTTGGGATAGTGTCAGGCCGGTTACCATCATCATATATTCAGCCATTTCACTGCAGTTTGGGATAGTGTCAGGCCGGTCACCATCATCATACATTCAGCCATTTCACTGTAGTTTGGGATAGTGTCAGGCCGGTCACCATCATCATCATTATCATCAGCTTCTTGCTTCACGATTGTGTCTGCTTATTTGGGTGGGACATCATGCTACGTGTCTGTGGCATGAAGCGCCAGTGTTGGACATCACAGTAAACTGCCACACTGCAGACATTGTAACGATATGATTGAAATATTGTTAAAGCTACTTTAAACATCCAAATCACACACACACACACAGAGTATTCTTCTTATGCAATGCCTATGGAGTACACAGTTTCATGAGCCATTGATTCAAGACATATTTTATTGAGACTCCTTCAGTTCTACTGCTGCCAAACACTGCTGGTGAAATTCTTCATCAGAAATTTCCGGAATAATGAAACCAACAATTTTAAATGGGTTTTGGAAATTTTCTTTTCCATGCTGCATGGGCATACATGAGGGCGTCTAGCAAAGTTGGTTTATAGAACCGTTCTTCCTCAAATGCAATCAAATAATTAATAACTAAAGCATTCCAATTTTTTAGAAGCCTGAATCATTCCTTGGCTGAAGCTTACTGGTAGAAGTGGAAGGAAGAAAATACAGCGTGATTGTGTGTAGCCCTCTTATCTTTCACTTTTCAAACTGGAAGTGGTGATCTAACTTGTGTAAACATATAATAAATATATTACCTGTCATCAAGCAATTTGACTGGCATTTGTAAGTCAATAGGGAGAAAAGAGCTATTAATGATTTTAAAGTATCTTGGATGTTCAGATCTGTTCCTACTATTAATGGCTTGATCTTGTCACTTCCGTCCATATTTCTGGCCAAAAGCAAAGTTAATCGCTCTTTGGATTTTTTCCACTGTGGCATTTGTTTTCTTTGAAATATGTTGTCTTGTTCGGCAGACATTGACAAAATATCCCAGTATCATCAGCATTGTGTATGTCCTTGGCTTGAACCTAAGATTTTAGCCAAAACTTCTTTATGCCATTTCTCTACGCGCGGTTTTAAAACAAATATTATGGTGGTGTTTGAAACTATTTAACCATCCATTTGATGTTTTCAAAGTTTCATTTCCCAAGTCTTTTGGAGATTTCTCAGCTTGTTCCTGGATACAAGGATCATCTACTTGGATATTTTCAGCACGGACGTTTATAAATCATTTTAGTATTGCCTTGTTAACATTATCAAACCTTGCTGTATGCAGTTTCTTTCAATTGGAACCAAACTGTCTATGTTCTTGATTTTATCAGCATTCTTCTGAAATAGTGTTTAATGGGATGTTTTACTTTTTTTTTCAAGTTGCAGCTAAATGTCATAGTCCAGTTCCATGTTTTGGTATGAAAGCTTTCTCATTTGGAATATTTTTGCTCTCTTATGAAACAGCATCTGTTTGTGAATAGAAAACACAGAAGAATAGATTTACAGCTAAGCAGAATATCATTCTAAATGTACACGTGTATAACTTGTATAGTGTATATTTAAATGTGAAATGATAATCTCTGACACTTGGCTTATATTCCTTGGCAGTCAGTGCCACTTCATTTAGTTCTCAGTCTGGAGGTGGTTTATATTTTGTTTTGTTTCATTGTTTTGTAAAATCTATTCCTAAGTCTAGCACAAAAATTTACTTCCCTTCCTTTCTTAACTTGAGGATTCATTAAAAACTTGACACATTTAGGTTGATCATTCGTCTTTTCAAGTTAGCAGGTTTTTTTTGAAAGGGCTTTTCCTGATCTCCACATGTGTTGCAGGCATAAAACTTTCCTTAATTTCTGTGTTAATACAAAAACATGCACAGAGTTTAATAATTTTCTAAGGATAAAAACTTAAGGAACACAAAAATCTGATAGGTACAGTATTGCAATGTTTTAGGTGATATTAGATGTTTAATAATGTGTTTTAATTCCATTTCTGTCTTCAGCCCATACAATTTTGACAAACATTACAGTGTATCAGTTTCCATTAAATAATGTCTGTAGTTAGATTCATGGCAGCTGTAGGTACATGTACATCGTATTTCTTTCCCACTGGCAAAGACCGGACCAGATCCATTTCACTTTCATGGGAATGGTCAGGTTTACATAAGTTCATATCTTTATAAAAACATTTTTCAAAAGGTAAGATTATTTTATTTACAGGAATATTAAGACTTTGAATTGTTCACTGCAAAATATACATCGACTGTGGAATTGAAAGAGGAAAAAAAAATAACATGGTACCTTTATTTCAAAGAGCATACATATGCAGGAGTAATTTATTAACAACTCTGTCCTTTTCTGCTAGATACAGCTGTAGTCGGAGTTCTTTTCTAAAATGTTATGACATCACAAGACTTGTTACTAAAGTAAAATAAAGCAATAATTAATCATATTACTATGACCTGTTAGTTGACAATGTTAAGAGTATGAGATGGGAATAAAGGTCAAGGACATCTTTAAAATTACATTACCGGTTTTTAAGAACCCAGTGATATCTCAGCATCTTGTTATGTGGACAGGTTTTTGATACCCCTGACATAATCAAGATAACTGGTTTTATTTATTTAGTGGATTTGTATGATAATCCTTTATCTCCATATATACATGTATTTGTGGGTGGGTATTTTAGATAACTTTCAAACTAAATTGTGGATGCAGCTTCAGACATCTTACATGGTCTACCAAAATCAGGTCACTGTAACCAGTTTTGAAGTGAAAAATATTTTTCATTTGAAAGTTTTCCCTTCATACACTTCAGCTATATCTTTGAGACACTACAGTTCCTATACCCTACCCCACCCACCGCAGTATAGAAACATGGATGTATCTTCAAGGCCCTTGGATACAGAACCAAAACTGGGTCACTTTGACCAAATTTATCTGAGAAAGATTATGGTGTGTTAAGTTTTCTATGTTCGAATCCTTTTTGGTTCCAACCAACATCAACCCTTCCATAGCTTGGACACTATTGTCATTAAAGCCTCTCAAATATCTTTATAAATCCCACAAGACCTACTCTAAAGAAGGTTACTGTACTCTACTTTCCATGAATTAGTACACCCTTCTTTGCATGATTTAGTAGCTGCAGAAGCCCAGTTGGTAAAGTGTTATTGTAATTATGAGATTTTAGGTTTTGAAACCCAAACAAGTCTGCTTGGGTCCACTACCTGGATGTGTCCTTGAGACAGCTCCCATTTAATTGGGATGATAACCACTAATGAGTTGAAAAGTAAGCAATAATGAGTTAGTCATATTCTCAGTGTAATATTTTGCAATGCATCTTTTGACTGGTCAGACATTCATCAGACCCTTCCATGACTTGAAATATCATACTGTCCTCCAGTTAATATGTATGCTAAACTACACTACCTTCTCCAGTTAATATGTATGATAGACTACACTACATTCTCCAGTTAATATGTATGATAGACTACACTACATTCTCCAATTAATATGTATGCTAAATTACACTACCTTCTCCAGTTAATATGTATGCTAAATTACACTACCTTCTCCAGTTAATATGTATGCTAAATTACACTACCTTCTCCATTTACATGTATGCTAGACTACACCACCTTAACAAGTTAATATGTATGCTAGACTACACTACCTTCTCCAATTAATATGTATGCTAGACTACACTACCTTCTCCAATTAATATGTATGCTAGACTACACTACCTTCTCCAATTAATATGTATGCTAGACTACACTACCTCCACCAGTTACATGTATGCTAAACTACACTACCTTCTCCATTTACATGTATGCTAGACTACACCACCTTAACAAGTTAATATGTTTGCTAGACTACACTACTTTCTCCAATTAATATGTATGCTAGACTACACTACCTTCTCCAATTAATATGTATGCTAGACTACACTACCTCCACCAGTTACATGTATGCTAAACTACACTACCTTCTCCATTTACATGTATGCTAGACTACACTACCTCCACCAGTTACTTGTATGCTAGACTACACTACCTTCTCCAGTTAATATGTATGCTAAATTACACTACCTTCTCCATTTACATGTATGCTTGACTACACTACCTTCTCAAGTTAATATGTATGCTAGACTACACTACCTTCTCAAGTTAATATGTATGCTAGACCACACTACCTTCTCAAGTTTATATGTATGCTAGACTACACTACCTTTTCCACTTAATATGTATGCTAGACTACACTACCTTCTCCACTTACATGTATGCTAGACTACACTACCTCCACCAGTTACTTGTATGCTAGACTACACTACCTTCTCCGGTTAATATGTATGCTAGACTACACTACCTCCACCAGTTACTTGTATGCTAGACTACACTACCTTCTCCAGTTACATGTATGCTAGACTACACTACCTCCACCAGTTACATGTATGCTAGACTACACTACCTCCACCAGTTACTTGTATGCTAGACTACACTACCTTCTCCGGTTAATATGTATGCTAGACTACACTACCTCCACCAGTTACTTGTATGCTAGACTACACTACCTTCTCCAGTTACATGTATGCTAGACTACACTACCTCCACCAGTTACATGTATGCTAGACTACACTACCTTCTCCAGTTACATGTATGCTAGATTACACTACCTCCACAAGTTACTTGTATGCTAGACTACACTACCTCCATCAGTTACATGTATGCTAGACTACACTACCTTCTCCAGTTACTTGCATGCTGGAGTTAGTGATATTACTTGTGTTCACAATAATATTATATATTGGATAGTATTATTGTATTAAAATACTACTTACTATTATCAAGCATTCTTCTATAGAATCCAGGGATTATGTAGCACTTTTGATTCTCTATGGTGTTTGTATGTATGTATATATATATATATATATATATATATATATATATATATATATATATATATATATATATATATATATATATATATATATATATATATATATATATATATATATATATATCAGCTTATTGAAAACCATGAAAACCAATGTCTGCTGTTGTGGAATGCCAGAGTTAATTTGCAAGTATTTCTGACAACAAACTACCTAATTTTATTTACTTCAGACATATTTACATTTCAGTTTGGTGTTTATTTATTATGTATTTTTTTTACAGTTTTGTATGTAATTAAAATCATGTTTATATTTATAAATGGATCAGAAAATTATGCACTGTTATTAAGTAAATTTATGCACATGAAAATGAGTATTTAATTTTTGTGTTGTGATTGATTGATATTGATTGATATTGTTTTGTATTGGATGTTCATGTAAACTTCCTACCAACTAATGTAACAAATAAAAGCATTTACATAAACATTCAAATGGATGCAATATTTTTTCATACTACAGCTATCATCTATATTCCCAGGCAGTTTTTGGGATTTGAGACTCCAATAGTGTAATGTGATGTCCCAAGGGGTTGTTTGGTTGGTGTGTGTGATAGAAATTGTTTTACCTATTAAGAATTAGATATCTTAATAATAATATAAGCCTGTGGAAAATGGTTGGAATATAAAATCTGAATTTATAAAAATAACTTGTGTGTCTTCATCAAAGCATTTCATACACTTCCAAAGAAAATTTGGTAGACTTATCATTGTCAAATATAACCATCATACACACACATGTGCTAAATCTCACATAATCACACCCACACTGATATTTAATTAAAAAAAAAACATATACCATGTTTCTATCTTTAAAATAAATTAAATGGTAAATTATATGCTCATTAAGATGCAGTCTTTGCTGCTCTAAGTAATTCATTACGGTTCTGAAGGCAATGCAAGTATCATTACGGTTCATTTTTGCACTAACTAAAGACTGGGTGGTACTGTTGCTCAAACTCTGCTAGATTCTCTGAACATATTTTGGTCTTAGCAACTATAATCATTTATATATATATATATATATATATATATATATATATATATATATATATATATATATATATATATATATATATATATATATATATATATATATATATACCACATTTTGGACTGACCATTTAATGGATTGGTGGGGGGGATGGGGGAGGGGACATCATATTTTCAAGTTTAAGGAGGCTTTACAGGTAACACAGAAGTGATCAGTGCCTCTGTTCAGTTTGAGTGTTAACACTTTATTAACACAAATCAAATGCGTAAACAGAAGGGTCTGATTATTATTGCCCGTTTATAAGTTTAATTCATTGCTAAAATAATCTTGAAAAACATGTCATTTAACATGCTAGTATTATAACAAGATTAAGATAATGAATAATAATCTTGAAAAACATGTCATTTAACATGCTAGTATTATAACAAGATTAAGATAATGAATAATAATCTTGAAAAACATGTCATGTAACATGCTAGTATTATAACAAGATTAAGATAATGAATAATAATCTTGAAAAACATGTCATGTAGCATGCTAGTATTATAACAAGATTAAGATAATGAATAATAATCTTGAAAAACATGTCATGTAACATGCTAGTATTATAACAAGATTAAGATAATGAATAATAATCTTGAAAAACATGTCATGTAACATGCTAGTATTATAACAAGATTAAGATAATGAATAATAATCTTGAAAAACATGTCATGTAGCATGCTAGTATTATAACAAGATTAAGATAATGAATAATAATCTTGAAAAACATGTCATGTAGCATGCTAGTATTATAACAAGATTAAGATAATGAATAATAATCTTGAAAAACATGTCATGTAACATGCTAGTATTATAACAAGATTAAGATAATGAATAATAATCTTGAAAAACATGTCATGTAACATGCTAGTATTATAACAAGATTAAGATAATGAATAATAATCTTGAAAAACATGTCATGTAACATGCTAGTATTATAACAAGATTAAGATAATGAATAATAATCTTGAAAAACATGTCATGTAACATGCTAGTATTATAACAAGATTAAGATAATGAATAATAATCTTGAAAAACATGTCATTTAACATGCTAGTATTATAACAAGATTAAGATAATGAATAATAATCTTGAAAAAACATGTCATGTAACATGCTAGTATTATAACAAGATTAAGATAATGAATAATAATCTTGAAAAACATGTCATGTAACATGCTAGTATTATAACAAGATTAAGATAATGAATAATAATCTTGAAAAACATGTCATTTAACATGCTAGTATTATAACAAGATTAAGATAATGAATAATAATCTTGAAAAACATATCATTTAACATGCTAGTATTATAACAAGATTAAGATAATGAATAATAATCTTGAAAAACATGTCATTTAACATGCTAGTATTATAACAAGATTAAGATAATGAATAATAATCTTGAAAAACATGTGATTTAACATGCTAGTATCTTGAAAAACATGTCATGTAACATGCTAGTATTATAACAAGATTAAGATAATGAATAATAATCTGAGTGTTAAATTCAGCATGTTGAACATGTTACATACTGATGGTACTCCTATTTCAAAGAACATACACTCTAAATGACTTATGTTGATATATTGTTTTGCATACAATTACTCCCCCCACACAAAAAACTCAAATTTTATTTTTGCTGATAGCCCATTGTTTCTTTAATTTCTTGAATCACCTTAAAAATGAATTACACTTGAACATTTCTGAAAACTGAAATGATCATGCTTTGTATTTTATATGTTGAGTAAAATCCTACCTCCAAGAAATATTGCCGCTTTTCACAAACTTGGCAATAATCTTTAATACAGATGGCTTAAATATTCTCATTCAGGGTTATGATGCATAATAGCTACATGTATCTTGCAATTCTTTTGATTTATCTGTAACTTAAAGCAAATTGGATTGTTCCACTTTGTGAACTTTACCTATGCAAATTAGCACAATGGGCAGCCCCAAGGCTGTTTTCAAATGTTAGTTGTTTATATATGATTTCTTTTTCTCTTAATTGTCTTTTAAGCTGCCCCATAAATAGTTTATATGAGCTGTAAACAGGATTACCGTTTATACATGCTACATGTTATGGGCATATACTAAAGTGCCCCCCCCCCCTACATGCTACATGTTATGGGCATATACTAAAGTGCCCCCCCCCCACCACCAAAGATTACTGAAAATCATGTGTTTTAAAAAACCATGTCAGGGGATTTGTCAGTAAAATTTCATGTTATTTTGTGAAGTGTCATGTTATGGCAGGTATGAGCTACAGATGTATGATTCAACTGTCAATTCTACAGTAATTCATTCTGTAAATACAGATGTATGATTCAGCTGTCAATTCTACAGTAATTCATTCTGTAAATACAGATGTATGATTCAGCTGTCAATTCTACAGTAATTCATTCTGTAAATACAGATGTATGATTCAACTGTCAATTCTACAGTAATTCATTCTGTAAATACAGATGTATGATTCAGCTGTCAATTCTACAGTAATTCATTCTGTAAATACAGATGTATGATTCAGCTGTCAATTCTACAGTAATTCATTCTGTAAATACAGATGTATGATTCAGCTGTCAATTCTACAGTAATTCATTCTATAAATACAGACGTATGATTCAACTGTCAATTTTACAGAAATTAATTCTGTCAATACTGATAGTAAAGTTTCGTGTTTCTATAAGAAAATGTTGCTATGAATGAGTGAAGAAAGGTTAGGTTATAGCAAAATAAAATTGACACAAATACAAGAACTAGTTTGATTAACATTTTTATGGACTTGTTGCAAAACTCTAAAATTGGTAAGATTCAAAGCATGGCTGTAATATGCATGTTTTTCCCCCAGCATTGCCCCAGATTCAGTCATTGGTTTGCATATGTATAACAGTAGGTGGTCACCAATTCAAGATAAGTGGTTTCCTCTGGTTTCTATGTTACCAGATGATACTACCTTGGGTGAACTACTACTGCTTTGCACATACAGCCCTCCTAAATCTTGTCCTAACAATATTCTTTCTGACGTAGATCAGTTACAAATTTTGATTGGAGAAAAACGAGCCGGTAATAATTTTCCAGAAATTATTGATGAAATATATGATAATTGTCAATGATTATTTATAGAAGAATTAATGTTTATCGATCTCTTATTGATGAAATCATTGATGACTATCACAGTGATTAAATAAATAAATAATAAATAAGATGATCATACATAATGCTCAACGTGGTCCCATAATCGTCAAGGTGATATATTTGCGATTACCAACCTATAATAATAATAATGACTTTATTTAAAGAGGGTAACACAATTAGCTAAGAACTAATCTACCTTGAGGCCCTCATACAAGGAATTTATTTAATTCAGCAGCATCTCAGAAGCCACTGGATATATTTGGTTTGGAAGATGGAAATAGAGTGGGCATTTCTAATCTCAACTGGAATACTATTCCAGAGCAAAGTTCCAGACTACTGGAAACTTTTCTTGAATAATTCCTTATTTGGTTTGGGTGGGGTGTATTACCAGGTAGCCTATACTGGAATAGGGATTGTAAATATTCAGGAGCACTATTATTGGATATCCTGTACATTAATTTGGCTTTTCTTAAACATATTCGGTCTTTAATAGGTAATATTTTTAACTTACCAGCTAAATTTTCCTTGCTTTCTTTCTGGTTTGATATTAGTCTAAATATGTTCTTGTCTGAAGATTTTCCAAGTTTGATATGTTTTTATCATTTGAATTACCCCATACTGTATTACAGTAGTCTAAATACGGTTGTATGTAACTGTTATAAAATAATTTTCTGTGCCTTTCAGGGAGAAAATGTCTTATCCTACTGAGAAGCCATAAACTTGAATTGACCTTTTTACTGATATGTTTGATATGATCAGTCCATGATAGATTATTATCTACCAAAACACCAGTAGTCTGTCGTGACAGACCATTTGCAAATTTTTATCCTTCCATGTCAGACATAGTTCAGTTGTTTTCTATCACTGGTTCTTTTAACTTTGTGGAGATACTGGTGAAAAAATCATTGAAAACATTTGCAATGTCAGTTTCATCAGTGACTATGGTGTCATTTACCAGAAGTGAGTTAATTTTACTTGTCTGATTGTTGTGTGTTCTTCCAGTGAGTTCATTGAAGACTTTCCAAATGGAGATTGTGTTGCTGTTTTTGTTTTCAAGCAATGACTGATAATACAACTTTTTAGCTATTTTAATCATACTTGTTATTTTATTTCTCCATACTTTATATTTTGCATGGTTTCCCCTAGCTTTGAATTGATCTCGTGTTTTCATAGCATCTAGTATTTCAGTAGTAAGCCAGTTAGGTTGGATTTCATTCTTTACTCGATGTACTTTCAGTGGTGCATGCTTAGAGACTACATCCATAAATAAGTCAGTCCACACTCTCAGAGCTTCATCTATGTCATCCAAATTTTGGATCATATTCCATGGAACTTTATATAGGTCATCAAGAAACTGTTCTTCACTAAAATGTTTGAACGATCTGTAAGTGATCGTTTTGTGTGTGTTTTTCTTATTTCTCTGGCATTTAACCTTTCTTGTCAAAAAAGTAGGATAGTGGTCACTAAGACCAACATTTGGTGCATTAACACAAGCCACATTGTCTGGTAGGTTGGTATAAATGTGATCAATAAGAGTGCTTGATTTTTCTGTTACCCTTGTGGGCTCATTTACCATCTGGACTAGGCCTAATGATTCAATAAATTCCATCCAGTTGTCCCTTATTTGAGTGTTGAGAAGGTCCTTATTTATATCACCTTATTTATATCACCAAGTATATATGTTTCTTTCTCCTGTGCAAGAACATTTTCCTTTTGTTTCAAAAAATCATCATTCCAGATTGCTTTGGAGGAAGGTGGCCTATAAATGAAACCAATTAGGAATGATTTTGCATCATTTTGAGAAATTTCCATCCAGACACTCTCAATTTCATGTGACTCCAAGTCAAGTCGCCTTTCTGCATTAACCTAATGTAAATGTATACAACAAGACCTCCCCCCGCTGTCTCTCTGTCCCTGCATAATGGTTTATTGTAGCCTTGACAGTGAAATAGATTATCATTGTGGTTAGCATTTAATTTAGTTTCAGTGAGTCCTAAAATATGTATATTATTTTCTTTAGAAAACAACATTAACTTAATCTGGTCTATTTTTCCCAATATACCTTGTACATTTAGGTGACCTATGTTAAAACCTTTTGAATTTAGTTTCATATCGATTATATGTATGTTATCATGCAGTGGGGCACACAGTGAGATTGTCTCCGTACTACTTTTATCATTCTGACATCCTATTTCTGTATTTAAATGGTCATATATGTTAGCATTTTCAAAGTCACATGCAGACCCTGAAAATCTGTTAGCATTTGTATTTACAATAGTGTGCAGTGAATAGTTAGAGACAAGAGTGTCACTTGGTACATTTAGATTCGTTGTTGTAAATGAAGCATTGGCATTCTCCTCTTTACCAGCTTCCTAGTATGTATAATACAATGCTGTACAGAGACTTTGTTTGTGGCCATATTTATGGCATCTGAAACACTCAATCTGTTTGCCATGACGGCATACTTGTGTCATGTACCCAGTTTCTACACAGTAGAGACAGTACTCTTCATTATAGTGTCTGAAAATGGGGGCAAACATGTTAATATTTCTCAGTAGTTGAGAGGTTCCTTTACTGCTTAGATGAATTTTGTCTCTGTCCTATAGTCTTAGGTTGACGTTCTGGTTCTGAAGAAAGAAAGATGTGTATTGTGGAATGTACTGTATGTTAAAGTCTTCACATAGGTCAATTATGAGATCATTGATTATTTTCACTCTGGTGTCCACACGAGGAGGTAGTCCTGATATAATTATTTTACATGTATCTGGACTGCTATACCCAGAAGCATAGAGTAGACTATCAAAATCTGTTCTGATTTGATTTAGTGACCTTCCCTCACTGGTATCATTTCCACCTACTAAAATAATAATATGGTTATATTTGGTAAGGTCAGAATTCATTATTTTGTCTGTGATGTTGTTGATTTTTGCACCTCTTAGAGTCTGGACATCTGTTTTAAAAAGTCTCCTTGGAATTATAGTTTTCAGTATTGAGAAGCCAATTATTAGAGTCCTTTCTTTCTTGGCTTGTGATTTCATCTGTTTTTATATTAGACACATCTCTTGGCGGAAGGGGTGCTGAAATTGATGTTGCAGTTGTGTGAACTGATCAAGCTGATGTTGATGTTGACACATGTGTCAACTTAGAGATGGACTCTGCGATGTTGTTCGGTGTTTATTTAGAAGGACAGTCCTCAAAGCAATACAAATTGCAAAGCAACATGGAATAAAAGTTATTGATGTTGTTCGTGCTAAAGCTCATGGTCCTATTGGTAAGAAGTTCTCGCCAATCGTAGATATACTAGCACGATTAATATGTAAACCTCAAAGAGGTTCACCACAAGTGAGCCATCCTTAACCACCAGTGAAACTGGCCAGCACTGAAGTTATGCCTGCAAATGTCAGTAAAATAATAAATTAAGCTGCAAGCAGAAACTAGCAGAGTTGGCTGGTGAAGCAGACAGAAATATAACAGTAAATTTAATAGTAGATAGTGGTCTTCATGTTATGCGACCATGATTTATAGCATGGACAATTATAATAAAATGTTGAACTTTGTATCTGATCTAGCCTTCAATATAGACACACCAGTACTCAGTGATGATGTACACGATTATCAGTCTGATCTAGCCTTCAATATAGACACACCAGTACTCAGTGATGATGTACACGATTATCAATCTGATCTAGCCTTCAATATAGACACACCAGTACTCAGTGATGATGTGCGCAATTATCAGCATTATTCCTATGATGCGCAGATACCAAATCAGCGTGGAAAATAAAACTCGTAGCTCAGCATACAATTAGGTATTTCTTACCCGCTGAAGCATTTATTGAAGTAGAAGGTGAACTTGTAACAGACGACACTGCTAATGTACCATATGGGATTAATGTTAGAGTTGGTTTTGTTAATAATGGTGTTATGGCATTGTTTGATAGCGCAACATATATGATTTATGGAATAAATATTGAATCGATTAAAAAAGATGTCGATGTTGATATAACAATTATAAGCTTATACTAAGTTGATCTATTATACAATTATGTTACTTCATTGATATTAATTAATCACACAGATGGTTAATTAATTACGATAGATATGCTACAGAGATATGAGATCATTAGCATTAACATGTGTTGTAATTATTGAATTGTGCAACCAAAAGACAGAGTTATATCCCTTCGATAATGCTGAAATTTCTATCTCAATATTTTTGTGACAGGCGAAATTTTTGAAAATTTTATATTATGTAGTAATTCTGGTACCTAGTTTCAACATCAGTGATGGAAACTTCAGAATGACAATAACAATAAAAAAAAGCCCCAAAACAGACTGAAATAACTAGTAATAAAATATTGTGTAGTAACAAGCGGGAAAGTTAATTAAATCTACCGGAGATAGCTTAGCTTGACAGTTATCTCTCCCCAACAATAATGAAATGTTATTTTTTGTTTATACATTTTCGAAAACGCTGATTTAGTTATATTTTCTCCGGCACATTGTACGGGTTAATATCAAAATGTCTACAAGCTGCATATATCGATCGAAATATTATTGATTCACTAGTCTCTGTATTCACTGATTTAATAACTTTAGGAAAGTTATTATATTTCCCAGTTCCCCAACATGTAGAATTCTGACTGTGTTATAATTCGTAAATTAAGCAAATTATTATTAAGTTTTTCAAAATCAATATGATCAAAAAGAAGACCTTATTCGATTACCCCCGAAAAAACTCTCATATATAAATCTGAGATAAAGATACATCTTATTTCCTATGCATTAAATATTAGATAACCAGTATTATTAACAATATCGACTTTTGTTTAATCAACAGTTCCTGATAATTCTGTCACGAGATGTTTCATAATTCTTGATGATAGGATGTCTCACTCATTATTTTTGTTCCATTTATATATCTAATAGCATTTGTCTAAATTGTTATTTTACAAATCTAGCTAAATAATCTTCTACGTTTCTTACAACTTTGTCATTATTGTCTTTGTTTTTTTATTATAATGTCGCTTCAGCTCTCTGTATTTGTTTACCACCACATTGTATACACAACTGTGTTTCTCCTCTAACCCAAACACCACATCGTAAAACCGCTCCGGTGGCCTAGTGGTTAAAGCGTCCGCCGCGGAAGCGGTAGGTCGTGGGTTTAATCCTTGGCCGAATCATACCAAAGACTTACAAAAAAAGTACTAACAGCTGCCTCGCCGCTTGGCGCTCAATATTAAGAGGTTAGTTTTAGGACTGGTCGGCCGGGTGTCAGGATAATGTGACTGGGTGGGACATCATTCTGCGTGTCTGCAGCATGGTGCCCCAGTGATAGACATCACTATAAACTTCCTCACTGCAGACATCATACCGATATGACTGAAAAATTGTTAAAGCTACGTTAGAAATCGTAAATCGAACAAACGACATCGGTTATGGTCCAAGACTTCACGACTTACGCTTTGTAAATGATATCCGCATAATTCGTTTACACAGGATTTGTTACGCTGGGCTGTAGAACCTATATATAATAATAATATAATTATAATGTGGAGAGGTTTGAGAGATTATCTAATATCAAACCTTCTGAATCTAGATTTGATCCTGACATAAGAACACCTGACCTACCGAGGTAAGATCTGTTTGATCCGACGAATAATCTGATTGAAAGTATTCGTGGCACCAAGAATTTCGCGACCATGGTCCATATCATGTGTGATCAACTTCACAATTATACGAAAAAACAATGTTATCAATGCTACAATAAACGACCAACGAACAGCAACGATGATTAATTATCTCAACGATCAAATATATAGTATCAAATATTTTTTTCTTTTAAATTCGTATAAACCGAAACAGAAAATAATAATTGGATTATCCGTGACAAACGTGACCCTGTCCTTGCTAATGAAAGAATTGCTATATTCAGTAAATATTTCAAACCAGGAATATTGACTGGTATTGACAAACCATATTATATACACGAGCGTATCCTGTAACCGCGGTTATTTATGGCATATATCCGCTAAATGATAAACCTAACGTTGATGATTTAGCGCCAATGAAATGTTCAAAACTAAATTGTGTAGTCAAACGAGTAACGGAACATTTCCCAACTGCGATACGTGGAAACGGAAACAATAAGTGGGCTGACTCAGTGAATGATACCGGAGCAACAATTTAATGATGTCACTAAGTTAGAAAGAAAAAAAACCTGACAATTTACCGTGGATAGAAAAGAAAGTAATCTTGGTCATACACGTGTTTAGTGTAATCGACGTAGGGGCGCTAGTTAAGTTAAGAGGGTGGTAATTGTGCATCTTTAGAATTATTTGTAATTGATCACTTACAAATCCTTGTAGCAGTTGAATCTAATCTGTATCTTACAGGTCTAGCCGTGGATGTAACCACGCTAGAAATTGTATGCATCGTAATACTCCAAATAGGATCACTCTTTTTTTACCACCTTTAGGTTCACCGGTTTCATATAAATATCTTACAGTCACATTACCTCATACTCGTTGTTTTGAAAAATCATGTGGTTGTATTGGTATATGTTTTTTGTAATTGCATTAAAGGGTTTCATTGAAATTGCACGAGTAACCTTATTATTTAACGCAGCTATCATTCTTGGTAGTCTTGTAGCCCATTCGCGAGATCTTATATCTTTCTGAACTATTTCCTTTGCATACTGATATCCAAATAACCGCTCAGCAAGCGTTCGATTAAATCGCTCAACGATTGTCTTATCACGATGAATTGCGATTTGTCTTCATCGTATTTTGTCATGTTTTTTCATTAGAGATGATAATGCACGAAGAATTTTTTTTGCCAGGATCAACTTGCAGTATTTGAGACCATCGTAGACCACCTTGTGGTCCAGATCCTCGTTGATAAATTCATTCAAACGCATAAGCAACTTTAGCAGTAGTTTTAGTTATTAACGGCTATGCTTCTTTATATCTACTCGCATTGTCAACGATAGTTAACACATACATATTTGAATAGTATCATGTGGTAAAAACAACATATCCGCCTGATGAACTTCATTAGAAACGCTGACATCAAAATGTGCATACTGAATTTGTTTCGGCGTTGGTAGATAAATTTGCCATATTGCCTGTCGTGCTAACCAATTTGCAGCAACAACACGTGTAACGTTTGCAGCATCAGCGAGTTTACTAATCACTGCTCTACCACTCCAGTATCCTCTTGGGCTATAATAAATCGATTCCATTATAATAATAGTCGGTTGATTAATTACCAGCCCATAATGCTAGTTTACCTTTCATTGCAGATTTTACTGGGAAACTAGCAAGTTGTTTTTTTTTCTGCTGAATTTAAATAAAAAATGTAATTTAATGCCTGAATCAACTTCACCTCTACAATATGTCATTGTTGTAAATCTTTATTTGTATAAGCTACATCATGAATATGACACGCTTTATCAATATCAGTTGTTTGATACTCTCTGGGCTTTGGCCGATCTTAGTTATCAAGTTGGGTTTCAGGACCACATTAATTATATCCATAAAGATGTTTTCTACTGGGTATTTAGCCCCTGGAGTTCTTGTTAATTTTCCAAATGAAGTTTTCTACTGGGTATTTAGCCCCTGGAGTTCTTGTTAATTTTCCAAATGAAGTAGCAATATCACCACCTATTTGTTTTGTCCTAATTGAGTTAAGGAGATAAAATAGATCAACTAAGACCGACATCCATCAATTTTATCTTTGTGTTTTGGTTGCACAAACATCATAACTGTTCACACAATGGAAAGCTTGATGTTTTGGCGTCGCCTATGTTGATAGTCGGAGAATTTGTCTTTTGTTTTGTGTCAGCAGTACATGCCAGTTAAACATTAAAATCCTAAAACTGACTTGTGTTACGAGGGAATTTTGACCGGCAGCTATACCGGTACATTGATGTATAATTGCCTTTTATTCCATAATATTACCATGATTACCGTAGTTTTTTAAAACTGGGGTGTAAGGCATACCTACGGACTTTTCAAAAGCCAAGTAGGGAGACTGAATACAAAAAGGGAGACTGGGACCTAAAATCGGGAGGTTTTTCGTGGCATTTTTAAAGTCTTGTTTTCACTAAATGTTGATCGATCTTCCTGGTCCAATATATGTAAAATTTTCAAAAAGATTAACCGTTTCTCCCTTTGACGCGCCCTATTTTTCCCATGACGTGCCCTATTTTCATATTCTGGTCAGCTGTGGCCAAACTGCACAATAGATTAGTCTGTAAATAAACAAGCAAGAAAGCAAGGGTTAATCCTTATCGCATCAACTATTTTGTGAAAACGACTGGCCCTCCGTCTAATTAAAAAAAAACATGTTATATGCTATTGTGTGCTGATATAAGCACCAGCAATTGATTGGCAATAAAGGATTCCCAATTTTGTCACTCTAAACGTACCTAAATTGGCAGCCCCATCAGTGGCGTAGCTAGGGATTTGGGGGCCCGGGGGGGGGGGGGGGGCTTGGCCTCTTTGGGGGCCCCTGCATTTTGACATTCGACATCATGACATGAGATAATGTACTTAATAAATATATAAATCTAAATTCAAATTGGTACAGTATATCAGTAAAATTAACAAAAAATAATCATTAAGACTCTTTTAATGAATAATACCGTTGTTTATTGGCGAGATAATGCACAAGTAACAAATCTCAATTCATATCGCCTCACGTCGTGCTTTCTGTGCAGCAAAGGCATCTATAACATCATCTAGATCAATGCTGTCTAGTATTTTTGACTCCACTGACATTAAAGCCATGCTGCTAAATCTTTCTTGCGTCATTGTGCTCCTGAGTTTTTGATTAACTTGAGTTTTGAGAATGATCTCTCACATGATGCAATGGAAGTGGCCTGAGTTAGCAGTATTCGGATGGAAGTTGCAAGGTTTGAGCACACATCATTACCATATGAAGCCAGCTTCCTCAATATGTAAATTGGTGATTGTGGTACTGGTTTGTTGATGAAAAGTGCTCGTGCATCAATGACATCATTGAACAAGCGATTTGCTTATATTTCATCATACAAACAGGAAAAAGTAACACAGTTTTTTATCAGCGTGTCATCATCCATAGACTCCAACAGGTGTCTTGGTTCAAGAAGAAACCCAAAGGTGTCCACATGGTTTTCCAGCCTTTGGAATCTGTCCTTCATCTCCATATGAAGTCTGTCCAGCACTTCTATCGCAACTCGTTTGAATTGCAGTTCTATTGACAGTCCTACATCAGAACTCAACTCCCCATCAAGTCTTTTCTTTCTTCTGGTTGTTTTGCTTACAGGAAATCCATAGCATTCACTGCCTTCTTTTGCTCTTTCGATGGATTGGGTGATCAGTTTCGTCAATTTCTCTACATTTTGCAGAAAGCATGAAAGGGTCTTAATCTCTTCAGCAGCTTCCCGTATGTGCAGTCCAGACTTTTGTAGTTTCTTCTGAACTATATTGATTGGGCGCAGGAGATTTGACCAGAATTCCAGATACGCAAAAAATTCATAATTTTCCACTGCATGAAGAAGATTCTGTGCACAGCTTCTAGTGTCCATTCTTTCAGTTGTTGATTCAGAAAGTCTCTCCAACAGCTTGATGATTTTGTCAAGATGCAAGGAAACTGCCGACGTAGCTTCTTCTCTTGAGGACCACCTTGTACTACTCTCCTTTTTTAGACTCCCGGCTCCAGCTTCTTTCAGTTTGGCCCATCTCTGGGGTGAATTGGAAAAAAAGTTGAACAATTCATGTACAGTTCCAAAAAAGGTGACAATTGTTGGATCTATCTCAGCAGAATGAAGAGCTGCCAGGTTGACAGAGTGATTATCACAGTTCAGAAATGTTGCCTTTGTATTTATGTCTAAGAGACGTTTCTGCAGGCCAGACAGACGGCCACTCATTGTGGCTGCGTTATCATAGGTTTGACCTCTGCACAGATCAAAGTCCAGTCCAATGTCTTTAAGAGTTTTCAGAACAAGTTCTTCATAATGTTGTGCATCTGGCTTCACAATTTCAAAGTAACCAAGGAATGACTCTTTTATTTCGAGATTCTCGACATCCAAGTAACGAACTATAAGGGATATTTGTTCTTGGTGAGAAACATCTGGAGTGGAATCAAGCATCAGAGAAAAGTAACAAACTTGCTTGACTTTCCCAACAATTGATTCCCTAACTTTATTGCCCATCAAGTTTATGAACTCATTTTGAATTTCTGGTGACAAATAATGTGTCTTCCCAGATTCAATTCTATGTAAGTGGTGTTTCGTAACTTCATCAAATTCTGCAAGAAATTTCAAAGATGCTAGGAAGTTCCCAGGATTGGGAGAATCCAGTTTTTCTTTGTGGGCACGTAAGCTTGAATTGGTTTTTGCTAAGTACTTGACAGCTGCTGCTACATGCTTCAGAATTTCTCTCCAATACTGCTGATTTTTCAAAATTTGCACATGAAGCATATGTAACAGCTCATCTGGTTCTGCCTTAAGCCTTTCTTCTTCTAACTTCCACTTCAAAAAAGCTTGTCTGTGGTGGACTCCTTCTTCATGTTCTTTCAGTCTCTCAGGTTTCTTCCATTTGGTGAAACAAACTCCAGGTTTGCTCAATGCACTAGATGTCTTTTCTGGTGCCTCAGAAAACAGTACACATGCAAAACAAAACAGACATTCCAAGTGTGGAGAGAAGAGGAGCCAAGATCGGTTGCAAATTTCTCCTGTTGGAAGCTTTCTGGTGAACCATGATGATGTAAAACTTCGTGATTTATTTTGGGTAAACTCTGTTGGAAACAAGTACTCTTCATCTTTGTTTTGGAAAAATAAGCTACCCTTTAATACAATCTTTGCTCGCAGTTCCTCAGATAAACTTCCAGGCCGGATATATCCGAAGTCTTTGTACTTAATTACAGTTTCTTCAACTTCTGGAGAAAGTAATTTTGGAAGATCATCACTTGACTCATCGTCTGTATCACTTACTTCAGATGTTTTCTCTGACTGTGGTAAAAGGTTCCCCCCTGAAGTTTCTTCAGCACTACTTCTCTCATCAAGAGGCATTTCCACTTCTAAAGTCTCTTCGACTGCTGTATCTTTGTATGAATCATCTGAATGATGATACTTTTCTTCGCCATGTTCATGGTCTCATTTGTTTTCAGTGCTCTTATCAGGTTTCTTCTTAAAGAACCCTTCAAAAACTTTACTTGATTTTGCAGCCTCTTGCCTTTCTGCAGCACGCTTTTTCCGTTTTGTAGCCCCACTCTGGTAAACTCGTTCTTTCGGCATGGGTGAAGTTCCCCTATAAAGAATAACATTCATTCAATTTCACAAATAAAAAAATATACAAAAAATTATATATACTTGTTTCATCCGCCATGATTGTAAAATTTCGTCAGACGAATAGACATAAATATACGAACTATTACCCTTCTATTTATGTCTATGGACAGATGGATTATAGCATGGACATAAAATAGAAGATACCGATAAAATGCCGTCAAGATAACGTGTTTTACAAAAACCGGAGTTATGTATTGACAGTTTTTAGTAAACTTTTTACCAGTTTTTACACGCGTGTTGATATACGTAATTTTGAAATCCTTAATCTGTGTGGAATACATGCAACAGTGTCACTAACTTATATTACAACGTGAATAGCAAGATTACATGGCGGTGGCGTAATATTTAATATTTAATGTAAAAGAAAAATTCTGACACTCCTTTGGGGGCTCCCCTCAAGTGGGGGCCCGGGGGGGGGGGGGGGGGGCTTTCGAATTTGGACTCCCCCTCCCCTAGCTACGCCACTGAGCCCCATGGTAACGTACATTTGGCAACTATTCCCCACCCCACCCCCACCTCTGTCGGGTAGTATTCCCTTATTGTCAACTCGTAAAGCATTTAGCATTGTTTACTATAAAACACGTATTCTGAATTATTTTTTTTTTAGGACACGTTGGCTGCATAGTATGCATTTTCATTCCTAATTTTAATTTAACGATGGTAATTAACATTGTTATATACGGCATTAAAATGCCAGGTGTTCGCTCGTGTTAAGTTTCGTGGGAATGGCGCTTTAGCGTATGGAGTTACTGCATTCGTAGTGATCATTTTTATTCTTGCTGTTGTTTTTTTTTTGGTTGTATTTTTTATTGGTCAGGTTTATTTTTTATTTTTGTAATGTTGTAGAGGTAATAAAAAAATCGTCAATTTACGTGAATATTGTTTCAACATAACATTCTATTTCGTGATGAAGCGAATTCCTTCTAGTAAATTATTTCGTCAATATATCACGGGTGATACAACATAACATGTAGGACTTTACATGTTTAGAAGAAATTATAATTGTAGACATAATATAATAATCGGGAGTTCTCTGCAAAAATCGGAGGATATGAAATCGGGAGGTACGCGTGGTGTGACCCCAAAAATCTTAAGTTTTTTTGTTTCTTTCTCTCGGCGAGACAATTGACAGGTATGGCGTAAGGTCGCAAACATCAAACTGCAACTTAGCTTTTACAATAATAGCATAATTCTCCAAGCTTTATTTCTGAAACTTTATTATTGTTTATTTTTTTGAAATGGTGCCCATGATTCGACCGCAAGGGATGTACTTAATTCAGCGCGTAATCAAACCTAGAAAGTACATGCTGTGGCGCCATTACATAAATACGTTCGTTGCCTAATTTCGAGGGTTGAATCGAACAGTCTTGTTCGTTAAGTTGTCATTTTGGGATTATATTTTAATGAGTTAAGTATTTACAATTTCAAAGCAAAGTAAAAACATAATAAACAGTACAATGATATGCATGTATAATGCATAAACAAGCAATAATCTAGTCAAAAGTGAGAGAAAGTGTTACAACTCGATTGCTAAATTCTTAATCATTTTAAATTGTACACAAATCTAGACAGAAAAAATTAGACTGAAACAAATTAAATTACTTTTCAAACAAGTTGATACCATTTATTTTTGATAGCCATGCATGCCAACCTCTATATAAGTATACATGCAATTTTTTAATTATAAGTTTGCCTTTTTAAAAAATCCATTTAGAACTTACCTCGTGCATCTTGAGATGTCTCGAAGTTGTGGGCGGCTTTTACACGGGTCGTGCACTTTAAAGTGTTGTTACCTGTTCAGCATGGCTTTTCTGTCCTGGGCTGATTACTATTTTGCAGCACATTATAGACTATAAATGGTGGTCGGTGTATTTGGTAAAGAAGGAACAGGAATCACCACCGATGGAAGGCTATTGCCACTGACAAACTTGCTCACAATACTGTTCGAGTCACAAACCCACATGGACAGAGGTATGATGTCATTGATCTGTAAAGATGAAGCTCCGTAGACCTCTCAGCAAACTGTACAGTTATTGGTATGTTTGTGTGTGAAAGTATTTAGTTTTAAGTTTGGTGGTGGTGGTGGTGGTGTGTGTGTGTGTGTGTGTGATTAGGATTTTTAACGTAGCTTTAACAGTTTTTCAGTCATATCGCTACGATGTCTGCAGGGAGGCAGTTTATAGTGATGTTTAGCACTGGGGCATCATGCCGCAGACATGTAGTATGATGTCCTACCCAGTCACATTATCCTGACACCAAGCCTACCAGTCCTAACACTAACCTCTTAATGCTGAGCGCCAAGCGAGGCAGCTGTGAGTACCAGTTTTGTAAGTCATTGATATGACTCGGTCGGGGATCGAACCCACGACCTTCCGCTTCCGCGGCGGACGCTCTAACCACTAGACGAGCGTAGCGGTAAGTTTGGTGGTATATAAGGTCAATTAGTTTTCTTGTCAAATCACATATAAAGAATAAAAAAAACATTCATCAACCCATCTGACAATCGATAATACTTTTTATGTTTTCAAAAACTGGAGAATGCGATGTAAATTCAATTGATATTCGAATTAATACTATTCTTTGCAGTGTGCAGAACTAACAGGTTCACGAATAAGCAAACAAAAATTTTTTTAAATGTGAAACAGGTTTTCATTTCATAATAGACACAAATGGATTCTTTTTCAGCTGATTTTCTTTTACATCTTAATAACACTAACATTTCCAGTCTCTGAATAATAATTGTATATATATATATATATATATATATATATATATATATATATATATATATATATATATATATATATATATAACAATTAGAATGTTCAGTGGAGCTTCACATTTGTTAGATACCTTTATTAAGTTTTGACTTTTATTCATACCTCAACTAAATTAGAGACAAATATACTTTTATTCTCATAATTATTTTCCTCTTACATGCATTTGAAAATTCTCGCTGCTTTATCTCCATTTCATATAGTCATTCTTAAGACTCTGGGCTCAGTCAATGTGGGTGTGTGAGAAAGTTTGCCGGTAGCTTCTCGTGGGTCGGTGGTTCTTTCCGGGGTTTTTACGGATTCTTCCTCCACCATTAATACTGGCCGCCATGTTTAACCTATATTGTGCTGAAATATGGCGTTAAACCCTATTACAGCAATAACATTCTTACAACTCTCGGGTTATTATGTTATCTGAATTCTGTTTTGAATATTTTTGGACTTTATGTTGCAGTGTGTATCAATCAACTTTCTATAGTCCTGCTTTTATTCATCGGATAGTTTCTGATATAAATAATAAGCCATGGAATATCCAAAATCACTCGTGCTTTTAAGCACTTTTTTTTTTACACCTTCTATAATCAGTCTTGTGTTTTACCATCTGCTATATTTTCCTGTCTTCTAAAGTTGTTCACATTTTAGTTTTTATTTATTTGTTAGCTGAACTAAATGTACAACAGCTGAGAAAGAGTAGCTGATAGCTCTTGGTCATTAGATAGTGACCTAGATTTTCGAATGTTTGTGATCGTGGTTTAGTCAGTAGGTTTGATTTAGTGATTGAGAAAATTTATTCATTCTAGTGGGATGTATAATTCACACTATTATAAGTTTTTTTGATTTTCACTTTGTATTCTAGGGAAATAAATTATTTGTTAAATAATACTAAACTTTTTGGCTTCTCCTTTACTGTTACCTAGTTAAAGACCACAGAGTTGTAACAGAGACACTATTTGTTTCTCATATAAGGTCAAATTGAATATTGATGGATTGAATTGACCAAATGAAAATGACTTTAAAGTTAGTATACAATAGACGTGGACGCACATCTGCCTATTTATTGACACAAAGATCCATTCACGCACAAACATGGATTAAGACGCATGTAGTACAGAATACAACTCTGGACCCTGGATCCAAAACAACTATTGGCGCACAGATCACATTGGCATTTTCTGGACTTAGGATAGTATTTGTATAATTGAATAGCATTTGTTACTCTTGAAAGTCCGCGAGCAATTTTAAATGGTAATTATGCAATATCTCATTCAAATCTTTGTAATTGATGACGTTGTGAAGTGCTGACGTAAGCATAAAAGGAGTTGATAGCGTAATTTCACTTAAGTGTATCACGTGACAGTCTTATAGCTTACCTTTATATGACAAAATATTACTTTACTGTGTCACGTGAGTCATATAGCTTAGCGTCAGCACTAGAGCATAGCGTTAGTAGCAGGATACTTTTTCGTTTGAAATTCATTTGCATTTGCCACAATGAAGAAGGAGGAACCGCATAGGCCTATGAGACGTTCGGAAAGAATCTTACAGCTGTAGGTATCATCTTTCACGCTCAACAAAATAATATACTTTCTTCTTGTCGAATAGATCATCAGTAGCAATTGTACATCTATTATGATTGTAGAAAAGTAAACTCCATTTTCAGTGATCCCATCCAGATAATATTACACCAATGTAACGCCTTGTCATCTGTGTAATTTCATAACTTGTGATTCATTTTCGTGCATGACAAATATTATATTTACTAATATTTTGAAAGAAAATATAAAATTATATATTATATATATTATCAAATATTAAAAAAGTTATGTCTCTCTTTTTTAAAATCAAACGTTTCAGTACTCTATAGAAGCGAGATCTCGTTTAGAAAATTTGGTTGAAGTTGCCCATAGATTATGTAGGGGCGCTCACCAGTTATTATGTAATTTTGAGGGAGTGAATGATCTAGGGTAAGTTGTTTGCCTTTAAAATATGCGCAGTGGAGAGAATGTTGGCATACCACTATGATACTTTAATGTAATGTGGCTGGCATATCTTTGGATATTGTACTTTTGGAAACTGGATATAAGTACCCTGCTAACTAAATAGAATGCTCCCATGTGCTTAGAAGATCAACCTGAATTAGTCTAAAGTACACTCTCCTTAGCAGCTATTAAAATAGGGAAACTGAATTTTGTCAGACCAGACAATACCAGCTTCTGGGAGCAATGAATGAATTACCAAATATATAAAATGTATTTTAAAAAAAAGTTATCAGCTGTTTTTATTATTCAATTTATCCCTAAAGTTCATGAAATGAAAATGACCCTGTGGAGCTAGGGCTTTTTGTACAGTGCACATCTGGAGTAAGGCCAAGCTGTTTACTTTATAACCCATATTACACCCATCAATCATACACCAAAGTAAAGGGAATTAAAGGTTCTTTGAACTGTATCTAATATATACAATGTCTTTTTTAAACAGCCAGTATAACCAGTGAAGAAAGTCTGGAAATTGTGTTTCTTTTAAATTCTAACCCTATGCAAAATATGAAACTATAGAGTGCCACCTTAAAACAAATATAAATATGTATGCAATTATTTTTCATATTTTAATATCATTATTCATGTTGTTCTGAATAAAATGGTACATTAATATTGCTGTTAAGCATGAAAATAAGCTAATTGTTCTCATTTTAATCTGCGTACATAATTTGCCATGAGGCATGTTTGTGTGAGTAGTGACCTTAATTATGGGAAAATTAGAAGTCTTAGAATATATGAATAGAGTCAAATTAAGTTTCTAACTGTTGCATTAAGTAAAAGAAGTATAGTGAAAATGTTTGTTGTGATGAAATTAAAAAATAAATCATGAAAAAGCGAATTTGTTTCATCCATATCAAACTTAAGGCTAATATTTTACTCTTTGACCTTTATGAACCTCATCTGTTCCATCCCTTTTCAAACTGTAAAATTTATTGCAGAGTATCCCCTGGGGGTGCAAGACTGAGTCAAAAATCTCCATGTCAAAACTGGGGTCAGACTGAGTAAAAAACAAACTTTGGTATCAAAAATGGGTGTCAAATTAAACATTTGTGGGTCTCTGAAGCGCAAATGAGGGTAAAGGAAAACAGATTTATTGTTGACATCTCCTGAATAATTCTGGCTAGTGTCGTGTTCCTGTCTTGCTGCAGAGCATGGATTTCTATAGTTACAAAATGTAATGTACATTTTTAAAATAGTTCACATTTTATCATGGGAGTGGGGCTGGACTTGTTAGAGACTTTGACAGTAGTAATTACTTTTCTGTAGGTGGAAATACAGGAGAATTATTCAAAAGGACTGTTCTAATGCTTATAACTTAAATGTTTCAAAATTAAATCATACAATAGTAATACCTACTGGTATGTTAGCATTAAAGGGGGCTCTCACCAGTTATTATGTACTTTTGAGAGAGTGACCTATGTAGGGTGAAGTTGTTTGCATTTTAAACATGCACATTGGAGGGAATATTGGCATACCACTATGATACTTTAATGTAATGTGTATGACATTTCGTTGGAAATTGCACATGATCTAAGCACACTGCTAACTAAAATGACTGCTCCCATGTGCTTAAAAATATGTGCTTAAAAAATCAGCCTGAATTAGTCTAAGTACACTATCCTTAGCAGCTATTAAAATAAGGAAAATGAATTTTTACAGAATAGACAATACCAGCTTCTGAAAGTGAATTGCATGAATTACCAAATACATTAAAATGGAAAAAAGTTATTGCCTCTTTTTTTATACATTTTACCTCTGAAGTTCAGAAAGTGAAAATGACCAAGTGGAGCTAGCACTTTTTTGAAAGGTGCACATCTGGAGTAAGGCCAAGCTATAAACTCTATAAACCTTATTACACCCATTAATCATACACCAAAAAAAGGGAATTAAAGGTTCTTTCAACTATACTTAAGATGTACAGTACAAGGTCTTTTTTTTAAATAACCAGTGAGTAAAGCTGGAGAAATTCATTTTCTTTAAAATTTTAACCCTATGCAAAATATAAAACTGTAGAGTGCCACCTGTTCTTTTCCTCTGTTTGCTACAGACTAGTTAGTCTTGTATGCAGTTTCTAATATTGACTGATTCTGTTACTCTACTTCAATCAGACATGCCTCCTAATCATTTCAGTACTATATAGAAGCAAAGATTTTTTTAAATAATATTTTTGTTTAAGTTGGGTATAGATTATATTATTTTCCTCTGTTTGTTGCAGAAAAGAGTCTGGTATACAATTTTTAATTTTGTATCATGCATGACTTATTCTGTAACTCTACTTCATTCACATATACCTCCTTTTCTTTCAGGTATGAGAAACAGAAGAGGAAACTGGAAACCTTTTCTCCAAGAAAAGGTAATGGAACATGTCATAAGATAATGCAATACAACCAGAAGATTGAGTTGAAAAGCAAAATTGTGATGAAAGAGATCGAAAAGAAACATTCGATGGACAGAATGTAAACCATAGTTACGGAACCAGACTTCAGGCAAAAAGAAAGTGCAAGTTTCAATTTTTTCATGAGGAAAATGACAGATTTGGGAAGAAAACAAGGCTGTTAGAGTTTTCCAGTGAGGAAAATGGCAGACAGAAGAAGAAGAGAAAACATTTCATAACCTATGACAAAGATATTGGAATTATGCATGGAGACAAATCAGAAACTGATCTAAAGAAAATTAAGAGGAAAAGAAAATCATGTGAGTTCCTTAACAAAGTAGATGTTCAATTAAAGGTGAAAAGGAATTGCAGGAACAATAATCAGGTGGGCAACCTCAATAAGCTTCAAGTAAGCTACAACATGAAAGAAAAACATTCTTCAACTCCTTCCAATGACAAAAAAGTGTTCAAAGAAAATGAAAACCTTGCCAAAACTTCCATTTTTGGTCACAAGTCTGCTATCAAATCAGTACAAAGGATGCACATGGCATTTGGCAAAAATCAAAATATTGTCACCAGGAATGAATTTCATAACTGTAATGGTTCCTACAATTTCCTTGAGCTCACATGTAATCAGGAAGACATTAACAATAACAAACAGATATCGCAGCAAAATTACAAACCCCATTTTACTTGCAATCATTCCTGTATAGAAAGAACAGATATAAATATGAATGAAACATTTTTAATTATCCAGAGGATGGATGATATGGATATTACAAATATCAGTCTTTGTAAGGAGCCATTTGCTGGAATTGATACTGACCATTCTCAAGATCATTCTTGTCTGTATCCTACCATTAAAGATTTAAAGATACAAGTTGGCCATTATGAAGACAATGACTATCCTAGTCTAGCTAACTCGACAACAACAGGTAGTTACATGGAAAGCATAAATACAAGTACAAGTGTGACACATACAAATGTCACAGTAAAACAAGAGCCGATGTGGGATGATTATGAAAAGGAAACTGAGTGTACCGAGGATAATGAAAGTGATTCTGGTGATACTGACCTGCCAGTTTCTACACTGTCTAAACTAGGGATCAGGCCAATAAAAAGGAGAAAGAGGGTTCTGGTACCACTTAGAATTCGCCTGCTGAAGAATCAGACGATGAGAAAAGCTTGGAAGGAGAACACGACATGCTGTCTCAAATATTGCTGGATCGATTGGCCTACAGTCACTGTGGGACAAATATAACTTGCTATAGTAAGTGTGGGACTAATGTAATTTGCTGTATCAACTGGTCTATATTCACTGTGAGACAAATATAATTTGCTCTCATTCAATAGCAACAAAATATTGTGTCAACTGAATATGCTTTGTAATTTAATAAATAGAACTTATAATGTCCAGATAATTTCCTCTTGTAAAATATAAGTTTGTTGTAATCATCACTATATAGGATCTGAAACTACTCGATTTATTGTATGCATGTGTTCTGCATTGATTGTTTGAGTAAGGTTTGACTTATAAAGCTCCATCATTACTTGTTGCTATGTTAGCCAAGGGTGAAGACTGCACATGACTGAAAATAAGCTTATCATTGTTTATTTGTTAGCATAAGCAAAATGGCATTGCCTCCCTCCCTACAAAATAGCTATTACAGAAAAAAGCAAACAATTTGCTGATAAAAATAAATGATCAGCGTACAAATCCCACTTTATAATAGAAGAAATCGGATATTCAGAACATAAAATAAAATTTTATGACATTATTTTTTTATGTGGAGGAAGTTGATGATGCATTAGTAGGATATCAGTAACCGTGGATGGGTAAACAGATATCGTGGCTCTGGGAATTGAGCATGGAATAACATGAGTTATATAAAGGTCTCATCAAGTCAAGATGAACTTTGTGAATTGAGTAGACCGATGTTCTTATGTAATACCCACTGTCCTCACATTGGTTTAGCGTGGACCTGACCGATAAATCAACCCATACCCGATATGATATTGAGTGGCAGTTTAGGAGCTTATATCACCTAGTCCTTAAAACATATGAAAATATGCAGCCAATTTTGTGCTGGATACATTGGTCTTCATTTTATACACTTGCCTGTATTTCGCGTGGATGTTGGGCTGCCATTAGCTGAAGGTTTCTTTTGGTGGCATGTACATTGTATTTCCAGATCAAATTCTATGTTTGATGACATGTAAATCTATGTGGAATAGTTCAACACTCTTGTCATGTGGCCATTTTGAATTTTGTACTAGATATGGATATTACCAATTACCTGTATGTGTCTAAAGTGTATGCAGGTTTGTTCTGGACAGATTTGCACGGAGCATAATTTCACATTTTAATGAACAGGTGACATTAGACTCACATATCGTCCATCAGTATCCACATTGATTTGGTTTTTGTTGTGGGAGGTGGTTTATCAGAATAAGTGTCACCATATTAGATTACTTTCGCTTGTGGTTTTAGTGAGTGTTCTAATTTTCTTGCAACACATTGATGCAAAGATGGCAAGAATAAATGCCTTGTGCAATAGTGTGGCAGATTATTTTATGAATGGAGATAAACTACTTTCAATGTATTTTGACTTTTTAAACATTGAAGATTGTATATTATATTTAAAATTTCATTTTTTCACTCTTTCAATTTGTGTTTCAGCAGTTAATTAGTAAATGCAAAATGTGTAATGTATTCAATAATAAAAGGAATGCTATCTTCATTTCCTTCTTCGATTTTACATTGTAATGAGTCAAGTTGTGTAAAGGAAGATACTTTTAGGATAGCAGTCATAATGATTACAGTTGAATAATTTTAATTTACAAAATGTTGACCTAACTGTCACAGATGATTAAAAATCAATATCATTTGAACTAATTCTTCCAAATCTTTTCCAGTGGCAATATGGCATTCCAACTTTACAAAATATCGGATAACACAAAGAATCCTCAACATATTTTTTAACATGAATCATTGTAGTGATGTCATTGTTTTCATTTTTCTAAACCTCTGCGATTCCAAGACAACAATTTTATGATTTGGAGTCATTCATTAGCAGACTTTTATTATTTCATGGAATGTTTAAAAACATTACATCCAACAATAAAATTTACATTCAATGTGTCTCAGAACTAAAGTATAATTTTTGGACATACATAGTGGTTATGCCAAGCTTGTGCACCTTCGCTCAGCATTAAGAAGTTGGTGTTAGGACTGGTCAGCCTGGTCTCAGGATAATGTGACTGGGTGGGACATCATGCTACATGTATGCGGCATGATGCCCCAGAGCTAGACATCACTACAAACTGTCACACTGCAGACATCGAAGCAATATGAATGAAAAATTATTAAAGCTACGTTAAACATCCAAATCACACACACACAACACCACCACCATCAAACTTACAACTAAATACTTTCACACACAAACATGCCAGAGTGTTTGAAGAATTTAAATAAATTCGTTATTTATCCAAGTCGTCACGCAATGTTAAGATTGTAATATTGTAATATCTGATTCTAGTATTCAAAATCATATGCATGATTATCATATAGTATGTATATTTTTCCTCTAGCATGTGTAGTTTCATATTTTTTACCACACGTTAAAATAATCACTTTATGTGATTCTCAATTGGTCCCCAAAAAAAGCCCATGAATCGTGGGAAAACGTTTTATGAACGTCTTCTGAAATGCTTTTGTTTTGAATGAACATTTTTGGAGGCCATTTTTAAACTCGACCCGCGAATGGAAATTGAGGAAAAATTTTCTCGGCTGTCTGAATATGGATATGTTACCTCCACAGGGGTTTGCAATGTCATGTATAACAATTTCATAATGAGAAAAATGGCGAAAAACTGCAAGACAAGAACAACAATAAGAAGAAAAACTAAGGGTATGCAGGGCCAGACATGCTATAGGGGTCCAGGGGGCCCGCCCCCCCCCCCCCCTTAAAAAAAAAAACAAAAAAACTATTCACTGCTTTTGATAAAAGATGCAAAGGGGTTCCGAATTTTTTATTTATTTTTTTTTTATTTATTTTTTTAAATATTTTTTTACTGTTTTTAAAACATTGCAGTTTTTAGTCACTTGTTGGATCCTTTTTTTCAAGGTTCAGATAGCACCAGATTGCACCATTTTGCATCCTTGAAAAAAAAAATTCCGGGTGGGGGGCATGCCCCTGGACTCCCCTAGAAGGCTCGGCGCTTCGCGCCTACGCTTAACCCTATAACAAGTTTGCCCCCCCCCCCCCCCCTGAAAAACTTAGGTCCGGCCCTGGTATTGCTTATTTTAGGGCGGGTGAAGGAGGAAGCGGAATATCAGTAACACAAATATAGTTAGAATTAACCGTAGATATAAGCGTGGTACAAATGTTAACTTACAGAAGTAAATAAACTCACCTCTGTTCACAGAAGAAGTTGGACATTAATGAGTCTCCTAACTGACAAAATGTTATCCAACCTCAGCATCTTTAAGCACTATATACTGGATGCAAATACAACTTGAACATTAATTTGTTTACGTCTTCTGTACAGTCTGTTGTTCCAGTCAAATACTGCAAATATCCAGTCATAAATGCATTGCAGTAAATGTAGTAATCTCTATATCCAGTAATCCTATTTCACATAACAAATCGCAACAATGTAATCTTTAGTTCTGAACGTGACATTTTATGGTAAATATTTACTCTAGGCCTTCTGTTTACGGTATGAGACAATGTGACATAGATCACATAAAATCATTCAGTTTTGAAAAAGTGATTTTGCCGATATACAACGTTTTACTTATTAGGATATAAGCTTTTTCTTTGATTTATAGTTTGTAACAACAAAAAAGTGAAATCTTCTTTTACTAGCTTAGCTTTGTTTGGGACTATATTTTAAGCACAACAAATGAAAGGTACGCCGTCTGTCAGAGTGAACGAAATTGTTCGTTCTTCTTTCTATCTAAATAATTTCCACTGAAATAAAAGCTATGCGATAAAAGGAATCTCAAATGGGTAATGATTTAATATTAAAGTTATTAAATTCGTTGAATAATGCCCGGGTTTTGATCTTCATGGTTTGAAAACGCTGGACATTATTCAACTTGTTTAAAAAAAATTAAATATTAAATGGTTGCCCAATTGAGATCCTCTTGTTAATAGTTTAGGCTTTAATAAACGGTAACAGTGAAAGAGTAAAAACAACAAGCTTTGTAAAATTTAACAAATAATATATTTTCCTGGATTAAACATGGTGTAAAAATGGAAAACGAACTTAGTTTTAAGAATCAAATCCAAAAATGATCCAAGAATAATCCACGAATCAAATTACAAAAGTTCTAGTAATGAAATGTTCGATTCAAGTTCGAGTCCTGTTGGAAAATACAAGAAAAAAGACGATGACGTAATTGCTAAATCACAGTGTGTGTGGTGGGGGAGGGTATGGAGTAACGTGATCATTTACATCACGTATTCCTAACATGAACCTGAGGAGAACCAATCATTTCTGCTGTAGGAATAAAGGTCGTTTACTTCTAATTCGACTAGTCCTATTTGGACCTTGACAAAACCAATCATTTAAAACAAAGAAGTATTAAAACCTGTTTACGTGGTCCTCACTAACTTTGAATCAAGGCCAGGATCTGAATCAACAATACTTGTTTACCAAAGAAACTTCGGTAAACCGATTTTCTGAAAAACACCCATCATCTCTTGTGAATATATTTACATTCAATAGCACGCAATGAAGAAAACTTTTTTTATTTTAAAAAACTGACAAACAATATTAAATTGAAACAAGTATATGTCGAATCAGATATACGTAACACTCTATTAACGTTATGAACTGCTGACGTAAGTACAAACGGAGTTGCTAGCGTTACGTCACTTTATTGCATCACATGACTGTCACAGTAACCACATTTCGTCAGCACTACAGCTTAGCGTTGGCAGCAAGATATTTTAGTTGAAAGTGTTTTGCCTTTTCCATCATGAATAAGGAGGAATCACACAGGCCTACGAGATGTTCGAAAAGGATCTTACAGTTGTAGGTATCAACTATCACGCTCAACAAAAGTTATTTCGATATTCATCATCAGCATCATCTTGTGCTGGAATTAGTGTGTGTGTGTGTGTGTGTGTGTGTGTGTGTGTGTGTGTGTGTGTGTGTGTGTGATTTAGACTGTTCACGTTGTTTTAACAGTTTTAGTCATATCGCTAAGATGCCGATAGTGTGGCAGTTTAAAGTGATGTCTAGCCACATTATTCTGACATCAGGTCGACCACCAATCCTAACATGAACCTCTTAATGATCAGCACCCAAACGAGGTAACCGCTAGTACCATTGTTATGTCCATTTTTATCACTCGGGGTTCGTTATTCCACAACACTTCCTACGTAACGTCACATCAAAAAATATGTCTAACAACTTGTGATCATTTTCATGTAAGACAAATAACATATTTTCTGACATTTTGAAAGAAATTATACTTGATCAAATATAAAAATATATGTTTCTCACACGAGCTGAAACGTTTCAGTACTAAATAGAAGCAAAAAAATTTTTAATAATATTTTTGTTTAAGTTGGGTATAGATTATAGTATTTTCCTATGTTTGTTGCAGAATAGAGTCTGGTATACAATTTATAATTTTGTAACATGCATGACTTATTCTGTAACTCTACTTCATTCACATATACTTCCTTATCTTTAAGATATGAGAAACAGAAGAGGAAACTGGAAACCTTTTCTCTTAAAGAAGGTAATGAAACCTGTCAGAAGAGAATGCGATACAACCAGCAGGATGAGTTGAGATGCAAAATAGTGATAAAAAAAGATAAAAAAGAAACATCCGATGGAGCAAGACAGAATGTAAATCATAGCTACGGAACCAGACTTCAGGCAAAAAGAAAGCGCGAGTTTGAATTTTGTCACGTGGGAAATGACGGATTCGGGAAGAAAAGAAAGCTGTCTGAGTTTTCCAATGAGAAAAATGGCAGTCTGAAGAAGTGGAGAAAACATGTGGAAATCTCTGAAAAAGATATCGGATATATGCATAGAGACATAAAAGAAAGAAACAGGAAAAGAAAATCTTGTGAGTTCCTTAGCAAAGTAGATGTTCAAAAAATAGGGAAAAGGAATTGCCAGGAAAATAATCAGGCAGGTAATGTTAAGAATCCTCAAAAAAGGTACAATATGAAAGAAAACCAGCCTTTAACTGCTACCAATGAGAATATAGTTTTCAAACAAAATGAAAACCTTGCCAAAGCTTCCATTTTTGAGGACGAGTTCGCTAATGAATCAATACAAAGGATGCAAATGGCATACAACGGACTGGACACACATATGGAAGAGTGTATGCATCAGATCGAAAACAGAGAAGATCAAAATGTTCTCACCAGAAATGTATTTCAAAACCAAATTCTAGAGGAATTCGGCAATAACTTTAATAGTTCTTACTATTTCCTTGAGCTCAAAAGTAATCAGGAAGACATTAACAATAACAAACAGATATCGCAGCAAAATTTCAAACCCCATTTTACTTACAATCATTCCTGTATAGAAAGAGCAGATAGTAATATGAATGAAACATTTTTAATTATCCAGAGGTTGGATGGTATAGATATTACAAATATCGGCCTTTGTAAGGAGCCATTTGCTGCAACTGATGACCTTTCGCAAGATCATTCATGTCCGTACCCTTCTATTGAAGATTTAAAGATACAAGTTGGCCATTATGAAGACAATTACAATCCCAGTCTAGCTAACCGGACGACAACGGGTAATTACATGGAAAGCATGAATACAAGTACACTTGTGACACTTTCAAAGGTCATAGTAAAACAAGAGCCGATGTGGGATGATTATGAAAAGGAAACTAACTGTACCGAGGATGATGAAAATGATTCTGAAGATATTGACATGCCAAGTTCCACACGTTCACAGCTACGGATCAGGCCAATAAAAAGAAGAAAAAGAGCTCTGATACCACTTAGGATTCGCCTGCTGAAGACTCTGACGATGAGAAAAGCTTGGAAGGAGAGCACGACATGCTGTTACAAATATTGCTGGATCGACTGGCCTACAGCCAGCGTAGGACAAATATAATGTTCTATAGTCAATGTGAGACAAATGTAATTTGCTTGATTGAGTGTCCTATATTCACTGTGGGGCCAATATAATAAATTGCTGGATGGACTGGTCTATTTACACAGTGGATAAATATGTAATTTGCTAAAAATCATCAGTGACAATAAACAGGTGTTGTCTCTAACTCCTAACCAGTCATATATGCTGGGACGGGGCTAAGAAATGTAAACAAGAAGATATTGTGTGGACTGAATATGATTTATAATATTGCAATTCTCTAATTGATAAATAGAACTTATCATTGCCAGAATATTCCTTTTCGTCAAATATACATGTGTAGTAATTGTCACGCTATTAGATTCAAAATTACTCAGTTTATTGTGCGTACGTGTGTGTGTGTGTGTGTGTGTGTGTTTTGTGTGTTTCTTCTTCTTGCATTTGTTGTTTATTTGTGTAAGGTCCTACTTATGAACCTTCATAATGTTTCTGGTTTGGCAAAGGGTAAAGACTGTACAAGACTAAATAAATCTTTAAACTTTTGTTTGTTATTCAACTCTTCGCCGCAATAGCACACAGATCCTCCTTTATACAAGATAGCAACGGATATTCAGAAAATAAAATAAATTTTTATCACATTTATTTTATGTGGAGGAAGTCGGTTAATCTTCCGGAGGATATAAGCGACCATGGATGGGCAACCGCGCATGGTGCCAGTGGACATTGAGCCTGATATCAATGACCTGCACATTAAGGGTACTACATCGATTCTGATATGATACAAATGTGCACCTTAACATTATTATCTTCTAATTTTACTCTATAGTACCCTGTAATTGATTCATGTCTCACCAACCATATTTGTAAATATAATTTCAGTCGTTATATATTATCTTCTTATTAAGACGGTAAATCTTGCATAATTGAGAAGTATATATATATATATATATATATATATATATATATATATATATATATATATATATATATATATATATATATATATATATATATATATATATAAGATACATATATATCTTCTCTCATTAGCGCCATGTGTAGGAATATTATAACGTTTTCCATCCGTTCGTCCCTTATGACATCTTCTAAGTCTGAGTAAGCCACGCAATGAAAATTGGCGAAACTTGAGTCATCTTGGTCATATGGAGTCATCCATAGGGGTGCAGATTTGTTGGATTCCACTAGATCTCAAGGAAGTTTTCGTATGTGGAAAAATATTAGAAAATGTGGCTTTTTAAATGTTTCTAACAAATACGTGTAAAAGATTGTGGGTTACTCGTTTCTGTGGGATGGGGAAAGTTAATAATGTACTTGAGAAAAAACTAGCATATGATCAGTCAAGACCATGGAAGTAGCTTATTTTAAATTGGTCTCATATATTTAGAGAATAAATTGTGTGGGGTAGTGAACTTTCACAAGGATTATGTTATAACCAATGTTTTGATGTCTGGGTCTAATCCCATTAGAGGGTGTGGTCAAGCGGGTGCATTACCCTCCTCCTCGAAATGAGCGCGAAACCACCGAAACTAAGTTTTATGTACAACAGATGTTTAAACGTATGCCCTGAAAATGCTTAAAATGCAGGGAGGGGTCCGTCTTAAAACCCTTTCTTGGAATTACCTACCCATCCGTTGACTGTTGCGGACGCATGGTTTGCTATTTTACAGCTGGCCTCCGGCTCGCACTATCTTCTAGCAACGGCATTTACCTGGGTCTGCCTGCCCTTGAGACAGTCTCTGGCAAAGTGTCCCGGGCGCCTTCAGTTCAAAGATGTCGGCGGCCCTAGCCGACCTGCAAGTCCGATTTTCGTGTGTGACGCCTGTCCAGGTCTATAGGTGGCATCCTTAAATGAAGACCATCCGCCGACCTTCCCGTCGCCCTGACGGTTCCGGACAGCCGGCTCTCTCTCCCCCCCCACACGGCGCGACTCAGTGTGTCGGGGTCGGTCCGCGCCCCCAGATCCTTCACTCGTCGAGTGTTCCTGCTCGGACCTCTCCGCCATGCTAAAGATTTCTTCGAGCGTCCGGTGATCTCTTTCTGCTAGAAAGACTGTCAACTCGCGACGGTACGTTCTCAGAACATGCTGCTTGAGTATAACTTCGCGTAGTCCGTCGTATGTTCGTTCGAAGTCGGTCATCTTCATCCACTTCTCAAATAACCCTCGCACGCGGGTGTGGAATTGAGAGTGGAACTCCGTTGTCTTTTTCGTCGAGTCCCGAAAAAGTTTACGGTACGTTTCGGCAGTAAGCCGATAATGGCAAAGAAGGGCCTTCTTGAGCGCACCTTAGTCATCAGCCTCGTCGGCAGCCAAGTTGTGGTAAACTTCACGAGCTGCACTTTGCAGAAAGGATGAGACGTTGATAGAATTTTGTGAGCGGCCACGAGTTTTTCAAATTGCATGAGGAAATAGTCAATGGACTCGTCATTGTCATTAAATCGCGGCATACTTATCTGTACCATCCGGTGGTCGATGAGTGATTGTATGCTTCCTCTAGGGATCGTACTGGAGTTAGCCCTAGCTCCTACCCATACCTTTTCCATTTCGAGAGCGTGAGAGACCTCTCGTTCCTTTGTGGCCGTGGCCGCGGATATCCGGGCTAGCTCTAGCTTTTTCTGGGTTTCTTTTGCAGCAGATATCCGGGCCAGCTCTAGTTCTTTTTTTCGGCGGCCCTCCGGGTCAGCTATAATTCTTTTTCGGCGGCCTTTCCTGATTTCCATTCTTTAATACGTTTTTCTATAAACGGTGCCAGACGATCTCACTCGTAGCCGAAATCTCCTGCGTCCATAGCACGGTACTCCTTAACCATCTGTCTTTCAGTAGCCATGTTATTATCGTCCTAACAATAAGTGATACCTAGTCTTAACTTACTAAACCATTTACAGATGTTAACGTGTCTAACTAAATACTCACCTGTCGACCCCAACTTCGTTCAGGTAAGATATTTGCTCGATATGAGCATCACAATTACTGCAAGTAATAAAAAATCTAACAAGCATGCAAATATTAAAATATAACACACACAAGATGAAAAATCAACAAATTCAAATACACAGGATGGAAAATCTCACTGTTCACTACTACTTCCTAACAACTAACTTTAGATGCTAAAGAAAATGATTGTCTAATTCATCTCCCGGACGAGAGCGCCCATGTAATTGTTTATGTGCTTCTCTTTTTGGGGTTTGGTGCTTCCAATTTATTTAAATTAATAAAGAAGACCCACCGTGGCTCGTTTTTGTTAGAAATTGCAGTAGTGGTAGATAGATGCAAAGCTCTGAGGCCCCAGTCAGCGGTGCCGACGGTTAAATTAATGAATGCACATCTTTAAATTTTAAATCAAAACAATTTAATATAATTTAAAGAGTCATCTCTCAAGTACAATTAAGATAATATCATCTCACTCCACCAAGTGACGGCCTAGTTCATCCTTTGAATTAGTGTGTAAGATTTTCCCTTCTGTCCTGAATCCTACTCATCTGTATATTTTTCTCTTCGTTCGTCTTCCTCCGTTATCCCTTCTACTTCTCCTCTGTCTTTCCTTCTTTCTTTTGTCTCCTAGAGACTCGGGCCACAGCTGGGGTAATTCCCTCTGGTCCCTCAAACTTCCTTCTATCTTCTCTTGGTCTCCCAGAGACTCGGACCACATCAAGGAGTATATCCTCTGGTCCCTAAAATTGTCTGCTGTGAAGCTTTCTGATTATTCCTCGAATCAATCCGCCGTTACGAATGGTCTCGGAGTAGTTTTATTTGCATTCCTTCCAACAAAACATTTGTAATATTACTAACTTTAGCTTCTCAAGATGATATATTTAAACGTAAGATTCTAATGTCTGGCCCTCATAACTCAATTCCGTTTGGAGGTTGGTTCCTAATGATCCGACGTCGCACTCCTAACAGTCTGTCAAAGATATTTACATTAAAACTGGACGATGCCTTGTTGTTTGATCAAGAAATCGCCACTTACCTGCGAAAAAGGTTACGTAACTGACTTTGGCAAAATAAACCGCGCGCCTTGAGTTTTATGACTGATTCAATTAAGCTCGCTGGACACCTAAGATATTTTGCTGGCGAGAAATTATAGCCTCATGGTTTTAACATACCCATTCTAACATCTGGTTTCTCATGTGCCGTAAGTATCCATGATACTGGTTAGTTTGTTATTCAAGTACATATCCACCTCGTTGAACAAGGAATGTATGAAATTGTTGACGGGAGCTACTCTAGCATCGGTACCGTGATTAGTATTGTCAAGAATTACGCAATCCGAGGAATCACTCGAGGTCAGATGATTGTCAAAAAGAGGATTGTTCTTTGAGAGCTGACGGTTGAGAGAATGAATGACGCTGGACTCCCGTTGCTCCTGTTCAAGGAGTATTTTGTGGAAGGATTGGGAAGAAGGTAGCCGATGCAAATGCTTAATAAAGTGGTCCACGAATCGTTTGTATCCTTGCTTCAAACTCAAATTGGCAATGGCTGCACCGATGACTCATTACATCACAAAGATTTGGCAGAAAAAGACGATTTGCGTTTTAGGTAAACGTTCTCCACAGCACACCCACAGCGATTGCTTTTGTATATCTTGCAGAGAAGAACTAGGTGTAGGAATGGTCACTGTGTCAGCTGAGGTTGTAATGAAGTGCATGATGGTCACTTGTTTTTATAGTCGATGACTTGAGAAGCATCGATCCCAAACTCAAAACTGGGAGGATATTCTTTCCAACGTACTTTGACTTCTTAGACATGACGTTTCCACACTTTAGGGGTTCTTCGTTCAAGAATGTTTTCGATGTCGTGCACTGCGTCTTCTTTGTTCACGCGTTGTAATACAGGCACGTAAAACACCTCCCGTTCATGTCTTCCAGTTTATCGACGGCAGGATGAAAAAATACGCTCTCGTCCAGTGAAACGAAACATTTCGGTGGTCCATTTGGGTAAGTAACCTTTGTCGAAAATGCGTTTTGTTTTGCCAATACGCACCCAATCTCCTGTTGTGCCATCAAAGAGGGTGACGACCACATTGTTTCAACACCAGTTTGAGGGCTCGCACTAACTCACTGCTCGATTTGGAAGTCAATGGTATGACCCAGGCAAGTTTGGAAAAGACGTCGATGACACAAAATAAAGATTTGTAGCCAAAATTGTAGGTTGCCAAATGAGAGGTATTGGCCAAATCGGCTTGACATTGATGATCGACGCCTTCCACTCGGGTGCGACGTTTGGAAAATTTTCGTCGAATGGGTTTATGTAAAGCTTACGTGGCTTGTTCTTCTAACCTTCGTTGCACTGGAGGTAAACGGCGACTTTTCAAGCGAGTTTTGGCAGCACGATACCCATTTCTGAACTACCCCGTAACCTGCAGGATGGGGTGGATTGTAGTAAATTCTGGCTAACACCTACTCCATTTTTTAATAAGTCAAAACCACTCTTCGCTGATGCTTCTTTGGATGGGTCTAAATGGTGGTTCGGAAACGGTTGTACGTATCCGATGTGGCACAGGAGTAGAAATTGAGTGATAGTGGTGGCAGTGTTGGAGGTAATGAGATGGCTTTAATATTCATTTTTTTTTAAATTCTAGTTTCCTTTCATTCCTTTTCACTTCTTTGGAAGGAGGAGTGGACATCATCTTTTTAATCCAAGTTTTGAGTTCTTTGCGCTTGATGAGTAGGGAAAAGGGTCAACAAGGACGCTTCAGTCTAATTAGAAATGGGAGCTGTGAATGGTGTTTGAAAGACTTATCGCACCTCTTCTTCTTCAGGCAATCGCGGGGTTGTTGTCCATCGTCGATTGCAACAGTTATAATTCGTGTTATAATTGGGACATCTCTGTCAAATAATAATGGGGGAGGGGAGGTAAATACGGGGTCCTTTGTTCTTACCAACGATGGTATTCCATCCATCGTTTGTAAGCCACTAAAGTCAGATTTTGCCCTTTCTTCCGCTTCTACAGATCACGTCTGAGATTCGGCTAATGTAGTTATGTGCGAAAGCTTGCCAGTAGCTCTCGTGGGTCGGTGTTTTTTCCGGGGATTTTCCGGGTTCTTCCTCCACCAATAATACTGGCGGGCATGTATAGCCTATATTGTGCTGAAAAATGGCGTTAAACCATAAAAAATATCCTGTCATTCGCTTCCAAAGGTCATGTCTGAGATCTTTGTACTCTAGATGTCCCTTTTATATTCTTATTCTATCTTCTAAGGCGGGTAAAACACTTCAAAGGAGTCCCAACGTAGGGCCACTTTTTTATTGTTCGCAAGAAGTCGTATCAAGAGTAATAAATCTTCCGCTTTGCACCAACTTAGTTTTCTATAGACGAATGGGTATTTTCTTTGTGACCGTTTGGAAAAGAACGTGACGATACTTGATTTAGGCATTTTTTTTCTGATGTTTAGATAATAGTATCGTGCCTTTCAGGATATTCAACCAACATTCGCACAAGGTATCAATGATATCTTTGGATTCAGTTTGAATGATGTGCTTTTGCATGGGTGGAGTTACTTTGGACAGAAGGATGAGGTTGTCTTTTCCATTTCTATCCTGTGGGGAGTAAAGAAGGGTGTTTTCTGGAGGTTACATCTTTGTTTGTTGGTTCCATAAATACACTGCAGTCCATGACTTGGCACACGCCATTTTATCTTTTTTGGCTAACGCATGGTCAAAAAGGTGACGATGTGTTTTCCCAAATCACCTAAGAAACCTCCTCTTTGGTGGCTCCGTTTTTCTTTGGACGACTACGTCTTTTTGGGGGGTGACGTCGATGGTTGATTAAGTGTTTTCTTCGGATGACGAGACTTTTCCTTTTGGAACAGAAGAACGACAACGGTAGAGGTGTGTACGTATTTTAGGTGACATCTGTGGGAGTTCAGGATCACACACAAAAAGTACAATTGAAGGCCATGGCTTCAGACGTATCTGTTATCTTATTTTACTGAAAAAGGTTTAAAAAATAAAATCCTCCTCTTGTTTAAACGCTTTTGTTCAAGGTTTTGTGCAAACTGATTGGCCACATGATTTATGCCAAACATTCCTCCCCTTTGTCGACTTTTCCTTTTCTGTGGACGACTGCGTCTTTCCTGGAGGTGACGTCGATCTTTGGCTAACGTTGTTTTGGATGACGAGACTGTCCTTATCCTTTTAGGTTTTCTAACATGTCGTCGAAAATAACCAGATGGGTTTGACTTGGGTCAGACACAATCCCCGTCGTCATTGCTACGAATACCTTCCACAAAACACGATGTAAATCGCCTTGACTTTTTCGCAAGAGGCTGTTCGCAGATTGTCACTCTTTGTTACACCACACAATGCATCGAGGTGGACGATCCATCAAATTATGTTTATGTTCGATCAAACGTTTGAAATATTTGGTTTTGCCTGAACCGCTAGGTCCGGCAATTAACATATTAAAGGGATGGCGAAGATACAAGTCCTCTCAGCTAGCACGAACTATGTGTTAATCGATGAGTTTGAAAAGTGAATTTAGAGCGAACAGAAACAGCTGAGGTAGCCATATTAGTGTATGGAATGTTTTGTATGTGATGATACTCCAGATAAGATCAGTCGCTCTTTTGTACCCCCTTCAATTTCATCTGGCTCATAAAAGTATCTTACAGTAACATTGCCCATCAATAGTTGTTTTAAAAAAATCATTTCGTTGTGTAGGTATATATTTTTTGCAGTATGTCCTCGTCGTATATTAACATCATGTTGCTTCATCAGCGATGATACTACACCCTGAAATGTTTTGCCAGCCAGGATCAACCTGTAATAGCTGTGACCATCGCAAGGGGCCTCGTTGATAAATTCGTTCAAACGCAGAAGCAACGTCTGCTGCTGTCTTTGATTTTTCGGCGACAAGAAAACAAGAACCGGTTAAACACCAGGCAGCACTACCAAATTCTATCCGGACGATCATAATAGGTCAATCTGGATTTTCATAAAACTGCAAAGACGATACATGAAGATGGTGAGGATGTTATTAATTTTATTACTGATATTGACGAAACGCCATCTGTAGATGATCTCGATGGATTCATTAATAATTTAGTGGTGCACGATGATGTAATGCTGCATAAACAGTCCAATCCACCATAAATATTTTCTAGAGGCAGAGATAACAATACTGATTTTATTAATGTAACACAATGTATCCACAAATACCTAAAGTGATTAGAAACAACTGTAATATTTTAGCTGTATTTAATGGTGTTCATACATACACACTGAGAAATATTCTTCAGACTTGGTGCAGCGGAGATATGGAATAATAAAGTTTAGAAACTTTTTCTCACGTGCAAATTAACAATAAATTTACATGATCCGCGGTCGAGATACAGAATCGGTCTTCATAAAAAGTTTGGATAGCAGGAGAGAGGACGTGACCTTTATAAGAGATCAACGGGTAAACTTCACGAGCATACTTTTTAGATAAATACCAAGACAACAGTATAGTAATTTTTAAAACTAACTTGAGCGAGACTCTCGAAAGTTAGAGACAGTAGTTTAGCGAACAGTTGATTGTTTTATTCATTTTCGTAAGAAGCTTTAGTTTAGTAAATGGGAGCATGTAAAATTAGGTCGGTTCGCCCTCTCAGCTGCTCTTTTTGTCGCTAGAGTGTCCCAGGGTGATTTTTAAAACCTTGTCTCTAGAGTGTCCCAGGGGTGTCTGTATTGTATTTTCCCATAGTCACGAGGGTATCCCCCTTTACTAATAGTAGTGTCTACAAATGGACACGAACATTCAGCTCTCGACACTGGCAATGGTGTATTTTACCAGATGTTGCCAGTGGTTGTTTAGGTCATTTCCAAGAAGATATGGGTATGCACTACGTTATAATACATGTTAATAATGATGACATACAACGGTTATCTACCAGAAATGCGTATGTAATCACATATGAAGCTGAAATAAAAGTCGTTTCCGTACATAAAAACACGAGCCATGTAGAGGACCCATGTCGTGGCATTGGCGATGAAATGCACGCAGATTCTCGTGAAGTGCGAAGTAAAAGACAAATATTTGAGGAAGAGAATGTCACCTTGATTCACATTCACAACTTGTGCATTTTTTTTACAATATAGATTTTTCTGTATAATCTAGGGGAGATAACTCCACTGGACATAACTCAAATACCATGATCGTATAATATGGCAAGTTTAATTTGCGTATGCATATCATAATTTTAATTCTACAGCTGATATTATTCAAAGGAATTCGCAACAAAAACTGACTTTTGTTCTAACTTTATAGGAAACTTTTTCAACAACAACATAATGTTACAAATTTTCGGATGGCCTCATTGCAAACGCCAAACACATCTAATCGATGTGTATTCCTACAATTACTTTAGAGGTTATTTCATGACATAACGGAAATGACCGAGGAATGTTCCGATTGCATTCGCGGTATGATCAGTAGGATTGACCTCGAACTTGCAAATAAAATTTTATAACACCGGATTATCCGGTCTTAGAACATACGGAATATACAACTTAATGATAAAGTGCTCCAATAAACGGACATTTGATTACTATTTTATGCAAACTTTCATATTTTTTAGTCACTTAATGCATTAAACTTATCACTTTCACGTCCTTATTATTGCATTAACGAATTAAACGATCAATTTCATGTCATTAATTCATTCATTCATTCACTGCCCGTCACTCCTATCAGGGTATGGGCCGCCAACTACAGATCTCCAGAGTCCTCTGTCCTGGGCCATTTTTTCTAGCTGGTTCCAGGTGTAGCCCATCTTGGTGTGTCAGCCTGGAGGTTGCGTCGCCAGGTGTTTCTTGGACGGCCTCTCTTCCGCTTGCCTTGTGGGTTCCACCTCAGCGCCTGCCTGGTGATACTGGTTGGCGGTTTTCGTAGGGTGTGCCCTATCCAGCCCCATCTCTTCTTCCTGATTTCTTCTTCAGCAGGAAGTTGGAAGGTCCTTTCCCAAAGATTGGTATTGCTGATGGTGTCAGGCCAGCGGATCCGGAGAATCCTTCTGAGGCAGCTGTTGATGAAGGTCTGGACTTTCCTGATGGTGGTTTGGGTCGTCCTCCAGGTCTCTGCTACATACAGCAAGACTGACTTCACGTTGGAGTTGAACAGTCGGATCTTGGTGGTCAAGGACAGCTCTTTGGAGGTCCAGATATTCTTGAGCTGGATGAAGGCGGCTCTTGCTTTGCCGATCCTTGCCTTGACGTCTGCGTCTGTACCGCCCTGTTGGTCAATGATGCTACCCAGGTAGGTGAAGGACTGCACTTCTTCCAGGGGACTTCCATTCAGGGTGACTGGTTCGGTACTTGTGGAGTTGATCTTCAGGATCTTGGTCTTGTCCTCGTGGATGTTGAGGCCAACTTGTGAAGACGTGGCTGCCTTAACGTTTGTCTTTTCTTGCATCTGTTGTTTGCTGTGTGAAAGGAGTGCAAGGTCGTTGGCAAAATCCAAGTCGTCTAGCTGACTCCACAAAGTCCACTGAATTCCGTTCCTGCGCTCGCTGGTGGACGTCTTCATAATCCAGTCGATGGCGAGGAGGAAGAGAAACGGTGATAACAAGCATCCTTGTCGGACTCCAGTTCGCACCTGGAAGCTGTCTGTGAGCTGCCCTCCATGGATAACTCTGCAGGACATGCCGCCGTAGGAGTTCCTGATTAGGTTGACCATCTTGGCTGGGATGCCGTTGTGCCGAAGGAGTTTCCAGAGGGTTTCTCGATCCACGCTGTCGAACGCCTTCTCATAGTCGATGAAGCTGATGTACAACGGGGAGTTCCACTCTAGGGACTGTTCGACTATGATGCGGAGCGTCGCAATCTGGTTCATGTCATTAAAATTGCATTTAATTCATGAAACGATGGTTTTCATGTCGTTATTATTGCATTAATGCATCAAACGATCGCTTTCATATCATGCGTATCGCATTTAATGCATCAAACGATCATTTTCTTGTCATTATTATTACATTTGATGCATCACACAATCGTTTTCATGTATTTTATTACATGTAATGCATCTTATATGTAATCACTTTCATGTTATTATTATTGTATTTAATGCATCAAACATTCGCTTTCATGTCAGTGTTATTGCATTTAATGAATCCAAGAATCACTTTCATATAATTATGCTTGCTTTAATTTATCAAACGATCACTTTCTGGTCATTATTATGGCATTATTGCATCAAACGATCACTTTATGGTCATTAGTATCGCATTAATGCATCAAACGATCAATATCGCATTATTCCATCAAACGATCACTTTATGGTCATTAGTATCGCATTATAGCACCAAACGATCACTTTATGGTCATTATTATCATCACATTATTGCATCAAACGATCGTTTTCATTTCATTATAATTACATTTATTTTATTAAATGATGGATTTTGTGTCACTGTTATTGCATTTAATGTATCAATGAATTAGGTTCAGTGAATATCTTGTCATAAGGTTATGCTAATGTTATGTACATGTATATGTAAATTACCCAGCATTTAACACGGATTATTGGGATATTTAAAAATGTATAATAGACGTCTATGTTTTTAAAAGTATTTCCTAACTCTCTGTGTGTGTGTGTGTGTGTGTGTGTGTGTGTGTGTGTGTGTGTGAGAGAGAGAGAGAGAGAGAGAGAGAGAGAGAGAGAGAGAGAGAGAGAGAGAGAGAGAGAGAGAGAGAGAGAGAGAGAGAGAGAGAGAGAGGAGCATTTACTAGTGTTTAATATATCGCGGATTCCCGGATATTTTCCTGAACTTTGGATACTCATAATCTTGCCAACAATGATATATGTCAATGTAGTAATTTTAACAAAAATGATTGTTTTACCCAAATTTTCTTTGCAAAAAAAAAATCGCAACCTGTTCAAATCACACAGGCTATTTCTGCGATTGAGAAGTTACAAATGAAAAATTGTTCGACGCATTCGCAGCTTCTCAATCTTTGTTTCGAAAATAACCAACGTGGTCCGAATGGCCACAATCGGCGTGAACTCGCAGTCGATCGGAACATTGCTCTGCCATTTCCGTCATGTCTTAAAATAAACCGCGGATGTAATTGGTCCCATTGAGAAGTATCTTCTGATCTCAATTGGCTCAAATGGAGCAATAAAAAGGAGGAAGGAGACAAAATCACAATTGGGATGACCTTGGCCTTTGCTATCGCAATATATGTCATGCAACCATCCAGAGGCGAATCGCCAAACACATCTAAGCGATGTGTGAATAACTTCCGAGGTTATTTCGTGACCTGATGCACTGACTAAGCGATGTTTTCATTCGCGGTATGATCAGCGGGATTGACCTCGAACTTGCGAATAAAATTTTATTTATAAAACCGCATTATCCGGTGTTAGAATATACTGTAAATACAACTTAATGATAAAGCGCTCCAAGAAACGGACTCTTGTTTGCATTTTTATTCAAATTTGACTACGAACTAAAACTACAAGCCCCTTCGTTTGATTCGTTGATTCAGAGTTAAGTAATGTATACAGGCAGTTTCTCGTCGATTCTAGATATAGGTCACCGGACACATCATGCTGGTTTTCACGAATTAATTTTAACGGGCTTAAGAGTCGTGTTGAATTCATAACTTTCGGAACAAGAGTAAGAAAAATATTAATGTCGCTTGCATCTTCTCTAATTTATGAATATTAATTGAGACTTTATGTATTTCAACATCCGTGTCAGCTCCCACCCAACGTCCATCTGTATCTACTGCCAGTGTCGTGGTTTTGGTCGTTAATATCATGGGAGGAGATGAGGCCACCCACATCCCTGTTTTTTATCGTTCATTTCGAGGCAGAATGAGACCAACCAATCCATCCAACCTTAAAAACAAAAAAGCGATGTGACAGGAAGGTTTCATAATTCTTTTTATATAATCTCTTGTTAACGTATGCACTGGAAACGTTTAAAATGCAGGAGCTATCGAAGGATCGCACTCTGTTTCCCAACTAGTGGTTCCATTATATAGACTCCTCGTCTACTTCTTTACCTATCTCATTAAAGATCATGGATTCACGCATGCATTTTACTTGACTTTGTTTTAAAGTGTGTTCGATTAAAGCTTCCAGTTTGATTGTTGTAAATGAGAGCTTTGGAGATTCAAATGTTGAAACACACACACACACACACACACACACACACACACACACACACACACACACACACACACACACACGCACACACACACACACACAATGGCATAGTGTCAGACGCATCCAAAAGTCCAAATCACACACACACACACACACACACACACACACACACACACACACACACACATTACCAGAACACTATCACAAACAAAACCATTACCACCAATGTTCCCTCAAAGCTGCGCACGTGCGCGCGGGCGCAGCTGCTCAGGCATCCCCGCGCAGCTGAATTGTCAATTTTTGCTCAATCCAACGTTAAATTTTGCTGTCTCCGTAATGCTTGCGCAGTGCAGTGAGCACTGCGCGCACATCTACCATTCGCTTAGAGGGAACGTTGATTACGACAATGACAACAAGAACAACACCATATCGTTAATTATTCTGGAATTCCCATTATTCGTTCAGTGTAAGAACATTTAAACATTAATTAAACAAGCTACTGATTAACAAATAATTACGAAAATATAAACATGGAAAAAAGAAACCAGGATTAGTTTAATTATCTTCAGTTGAATCCAAATTGTTGTGCCTATTTTCAAAATAAAAACGCAACACACTCAAAACATATTGAGATAGAAAAACACGTGTATCGTTCATGGCCATTTGTGATGTTCCAGAGCAAACACTGAATTTTGTTTTCTGTACCAACATTAACATATCTACATTTTAAACATCAAAAGCTTATAAATATTTCTAAACCTTGTGAATTAGAATTCCACACGTCTACTAGTTATATAAATTATAGGCATTTATCCCCAAGATCAGTAAATTGAAAGTGACTGAAACGCCTTTTTCTGTTCCGTTTATTTGACCTGTTCTTAAAACAAATAGCAAATATAAGAAACGCCCTTTTTGTCCTCTTTTTCTGACCTATTATAAAATAAATGATAAATGATAAACCAATATCTATTTAAATTACGTCTTTTTCAAGCCATTCAATTGGTGTAACATTAATATGAAACAAGTCACATGTTTGTCGATTTCATATACAAGATCTCATAACCTCACGATGACAGAGCATATTTGTGTACGTGATAAACTTATTTTTCAGTTTTATTCAATATTTATTTTCGTATTATGAATGAAGTCACTCTTGGCTACGATTCAATTGAAAATTAAAATATAATAATTTGGATAAAAATAAAATTGACTTTACTTCGTGTTAAATTGGGATACACGAGTAACTTGTTAAAGAAATGAGGTCAAAAATACAAGTTAGTGTCACAACGGCAACGCTCTGATGATACGCACATGTCTGCATTTTGTGCTTACATCATGCTTGTTGCCAAACTGAGGATAAGGCGGTTTACTTTTATCTCTTATAAAAGAAGGGGTAATAAATACATTTTTAACAATATGTAATGAGCTGAATTTATTGTGTTTTTTTTTTGTCGCCTCGTTTGTAGCGATAACTTTAATCGTATGTCATCTTACCTATGGTGTGAAAAGAGTTAGCATGCATAGGAACGAAATTAAACACCGCCCAAATTGATACCTATACAGGCTTTAAAACCGTCTACAGGCGTGACTAATTGTTTAGATGGATACACGCGAGGCTATTCAATGGGCTATTCGTTTAGACGTGTTTCTTTTTGTAATCCTTTATCTATTTTAACCATGATAAAGAACTCTTCATAATGACGGAGATAATAGTTTCTGAACGATTGTTGTTCTCCTGACCTCGAAAAACCCTAGAGCAAATTGTATTGTATTAGATGTTATTTTTGTTGGTATACGGATACACATCAACGAACAACAAGGGGAAAATGATACAATTGCAAGTTTTAGGCTTATGAACATTATCACCAAACAATGACTACGCCTCCAAAAGGAGACATCCGATCGTCTTTATATTGAAATACACGACAATAGATCCGAATAGATTAATTTACGCAGCTTTCCAAGTGGAAAGAGTGCTTTGGAACTTAAAATGCTGAAAGTATATTTGTATCATTTGGTCTTAACAAACTCGTTAGCTTGTTTCAACATGTTTGACAGGTGCCCGATGTTAACGAGAGGCAAGCATTTAGTAAAAGCGCAACCCGCGGCGGTAATTACCAAACAAAATGGAAACCTTTGTGGCAAGTCTAGCTCTAAAACGGTTAAACACCCAGGGTGTATTAACCTTATTCAGTAGAAATAAACGTCGCTCAGCTGTAAGTAAAGTCTCAAATACTCAATCATTATGACTAATTGATTAGTAAAGGAAATTCTGCATTAAAGCAGGAAATAACATGATGTAAATTTCTTTCAAATAAGGAGATCTCGGTTGAAAATGTTCATGACGGGTCGCTATTATTTAGGATCAAGATCAAGTTCAACATGGAATTATCTATACAAGAGTAGGTCTCTGAAACTATTGTTCTTGCGGGAAACGTGGGTACTTCTTTGAATGAAATAAACTAAGAAGCCTCTTTTTTCTTTTTTTTTCTTCAGACTTTCAGGACCTAACCTGACCGAATTGAGGAACGACTGCAAGTCTGTGACAATACACACTCTGATTCTCTGAGACTGATTAAATTGTAGATGACAAAATTATTAATTGAATTCACCCATACAGTATGTTCTGAAAGGAGAGTTTAGTTTTGCTTTCGTTGATATGGTGCTCATTGTAACAAATGTTTTATATAAAGTGATCAAACGCTTCTTTGTATGTATGTAAATTGCGTGTTTGCCTTCCCCCTGATATTCAAACTGCGTCAACATTCGTCTGATCGATTAGTCCTGGTTCGTATCAGGATTTACAGGTTAATGTCAGTTTCAAGTAAAAGATTAATCTTATCTAAGGATATTACGTGACATATTATTAAAGAAAGTAAATTCTTAAAAAAAGTTTGTAGATGATTTTATAAAAAAAATCTATTGGTACAAAATAGGAGAAAATAACAAATACACAAACTTATTATCATATTATTATACACAGATTAAAGTCGTTATAGACCATAAGTGCAAAGTTGACGATAGTTAGCAATAGTTATTTTGCATGTCTAATGAAGGAAACGCTCGTATTAATCACAGTTCAACTTCAAAACAGTATTATCCGACTGACGCCAAGTCTGAAAAGCAAAGCATCAGTTTTGTTCCCACTTCAATAGAGCAAAACATTGTACACGCATACAACTTGTCATAAATGCGATAAAAATTGCAACAAATACGTGGGCGCTGATACCCTCTTCCACTGAAGCATGAGCACATACTGTTTCACAAGAACTTTTTCTGAAAGTTTCAAACTAAAGGACACTTTATTTAGATAACTTTATATAAACTGATAGATTAAAAGAAAACAAAAATCAAATAATTATTTTGACATAATTTAATTAAAGAATTGTACAAAATCATCACAAAATAAACACGGTGGTATTACTTTTTCATCTTTGGAATATCCTGCATGGCAGACTTTGTCAAAAGAAATTGTAAAGAGTCTTTTGGAAGTTGGAGATTATTTTATTGATTAAAGAACATATATTAATTGATTTAAAAAAAACCCACCACAAAACAAATAAACAACAATGTGTAGAGAAAATATGGGTATAATCATGTAAAATAATTATAACAAAAAACTAGAGACAAATGTCTTATATATAATTATATTGCTATCAAGGATATACAATATATCAATTTAAATTATACAATTTTATATATTGCATTGGCATTAAGTCCATTAGGATACAAAGTATCTAATTTACGAATCCATTAAGTTTCTTTTATGAGTCTATTCATGTCACCATGCACAGTATATATTGGCATGAAAGAAAAGTCAATAGAGAGTGATAATTGGTGTTAAAGTATGTTGAAATATTAGAGGAAAACTTAGGATCTCTATAATTTCTTATAATTTTCGGCGTTTGTGTTGTTTTTTAAAATCACAATTATGGTATAATCGTGAAATTAAGTTAATTCAATTAGAATTGCGTGTTACTTATAAACTGTTATGACGCTGTTGATCATACATACATACATACATACATACATACATACATACATACATACATTCCACTTTATATGCAAGCTGGAGTCGGTGTAATTCAAATGCATTTTCCAATTAGTTCTTTCGAGAACGGCATATCTGAACCTCGGATCATTGACTCGTAGGATTGATTAGATCCGATACAAGCTATAAAAATCTCAATTACATTTACTGGAAATGTCATTATATATATTTTAGAGTTCGCTCGCGCTATACCGCACATTCGAACCGCAAAAATGTGATAAACATATACATTACGGTCCTTCTAATTTGCCATTTTCACGATAGCCTTTTAAGTCTCGTGAAGAAACACACCATCCGCTGCAGTGATGAGTTTCGATGCGGCCTATCCTTCAAGGCCGTATAATTTCAAGTCTAATAGATGTACTTTAACGATATTTATTTCAATATATAAGAATCCCACAAAGTATTATTAGACAGTGTTAATAAAAAGCGAAACCAGACGTATACACCCTTGCTTTTTTCGATATACAAACGATGATATATATATATAACCCCGCTGAGTCACACCAAAGACTTTTAAAAATGCTAGTAGCAGCTACCTCGCTCAGTACTGTTAGGTTAGTGTTTTTAGGACTAGAGTCATGATAAAGTTGCTGGGTGGGGCATGATGCTCCCTAGTGCTAGATATCATTATAAACCGACACTCTACAGACATTGTAGCGATATTATTCAAATTGTTTAAGATGTGGTAAACCTCCAAACACAATTTATAAGACAGTCTGATAAGCACGCGTAAAGAGATGCACATCTGTCTCATGGATGTGAAGTATAAAAAAAAACGTGTAATATTTACAACCAAACAGATTATTTACCTCTTTTATTGGACATTCATGGTCCAAGTTTGAACAAAAGCCTTACAAACTGGATAAATAATGCGAAGAATAGAAAAGAGTCCGAGGATAAATACGTTCTAATAGCTAGCCTTTATTCTCGCGATACCGTGCCCGAGACGAGTGGTAGGTGTGTCATTAAAAGAATCTAGTCAGTTGGATTTTACAAAATTACATTATCTATTAATTCCTTACAAGGTTGATAATACCATTAGATAATATAACCTCCATGCATTTTTTATCAGCTGTTTGACCTACTTGCAGAAATGATATGAATTTAAATCAATGGTGTTTGCCTGCGAAAAACTTATATTCTATCAATTATGAAGAAACAATATGCATGAGCTAATGTCAAATAAAGAAGGTATAACGAAATAACACTTTAATTTTAAATGAAAATTAATTTAGATAAGAGCGCTCCTCACCTTTGTAAATATCAACATTCTGAACGGATCCTGATGTAGATGCACCTGACCCTTGATAAACATTCGCACAAAATGTTAATATTCTTACTAAACCAAGATTTTTTGTTATTTTTTAAAATATATTTTATTAATGTTTGGGGGACGTGGGGGGGGGGGGACGGCACTATTAACGCCTTAAGGGCTATATCATATCTTGCCGAGGAAATTGAAAGTGGCTTTTGGAAGGACACATCGATGCAGCTGACCTGGGTGGGTATCGGACCCTAGATCCTTGGATTATGAGTCTGAAGCCTTACAAAGTATGCAATATATATACATGTACTAACTGCATGTATTTAAATTAAATTACATCTGGCTCAGAAGCTTTAAAAAAATAAGGTTACCTGTACAATCAAATGATTTACGGTGGGGGGGGGAGGGAAAAAACGCTTCAACAAATTTAATAAAAGAAAGAAAACATTGGAAAAATTAAAATTGTCATCAAATTAATAAAAGAAAGAAAACATTGGAATTTTTTTAAATAAAATATACTCAATGACTCGAGTCGATGATCATTTCCAGGTAAACTAATCAATCATGTTGTCTTGCAGTGACTTAAATTGGTATTATGCTCTATGCTGCGCTACCTCGCATGCAACATTAAAAACGAAAACGGATGACACAAATACAGCTTACAGTTGTTTCAACCAATCAAACGCATCGAATCATACATATGGCCTTAGGGGGAATGATAGCCATCAACGTCTCGGATGCAACGACATTCAGTATATGATTTGACCATTTAAACGCACATTATAATGAAATCAACCTTATTTGGATCTCTGGACTGGAAACAAGCAATGGCTAGCAAACGAAATCGCTCGATATATGCGAGGGAGACTGATTATTAACATATGACTTCCGTTTTGACTTTTGTGTGGAAAGTAATTGGTTCATTGCCTCTTTGCTCTTCTTTAATACAGGTACGGGAATTATTGCCCCGTATTAGCGAAACACGAGGAATTAAATAATACTGAGTCCTAGAATCGTTAACATTCGCGGATGACTGTCCAGCAGAATGTGCGAGCACTCTTTTTCTGAGGTCAGCATTTTCTCTTTCTATTTCTGCGATCCGTGACAACAGTTCTCTCCTTCTTCCCTTAAGCTCTTTGTAAATCTGAAACGAAAATAACTATATTCAACTATGGCACAACATAGTGCTGGAACGGTGCGTAACAACATTTCACTGAAATATAAATGAGACGACAGGTAATTTAAAAGCGATCAGTCAAAAAGAGCTTAAATGATAATCAAAGATTTGCATTATAGGAACTGAAATATCATTCCTCTTTTAAATACCATGTTGTACAACAGTCGACTGCAATAAAACTTTTGCAAGCAAATTATGTCGTCATAGAATAAACACTCATCCTGCACACACTCTTTGAGAAATGTTGAGTAAAGTAAGTTTTGATGGGTAATTAGCTGTTCTTCGAAAGATAAAGTTTATGTAAAATGCACGATTACCCATATTAACAATTAACATCGTATTGAGCTGGCTCAGTACTAGCCTCGGCAAACGGTGCACTCCAAGCAATAAAGGTCTAGATAGTTTACACTCAAAAACAAAATATTATAGTTTATTCATGTTTCTAAATTGAACGTTAAAACTCAAATTGTTAACTCAGCAACCGGAATTTAAAAAAAAACGGAAAATGTCTATTGAAGTAAACGTTCAAAACAAAGGACTTTATAGAATTCAAGCAAGACAAAGTTAGAAGACAAGCATGAAAACTGTGGATAAAACCAGGATACCATAAATAAAACGATAGCGAGATCTTGCTGTTCAGTTTTACCTGTCTTTCAAAACAGATCTGCCTACTATGCATAACCGGATGAGAAACTATTGGGAACAGACCTTTCAAACATGTGAGTCAACCTTGTTTATCTACTTACCTTTGACTTGGTCCTGCTATGAGCTGCTAGATAATGCTAGTTTATGCTGGAAACCATGTGGGAAATGTTCCCACAGCCTGGCCTAAAGTACATTAAATATATGGTTCCTTCCAGCCCAGAATATATAAGTGTATGCCAAAAATACTGCTTTGAATTTGTCTTTATTTTGTAGTTCAGCTAATGGGTAATATAACTGTACACTTTGTTATTTATTAAGATTGATTTTCTTTTGTAAATGAACGTAGGCTGTACTGTAAGCAAAATTTCAGTGTACTGTTTTGTCGTACAATTCTAGTTTCTCATGGATTCAGTATATTGCTTTGTCATACATTTCTAGTATCTCATATATTCAGTATACCACTTTGTCAAATATGTCTCATTTCTCATGGATTCAGTATACCGCTTTATTACACATTTCTAGTTTCTCATGGATTTAGTATACCGCTTTGTCATACATTTCAAGTTTCTCGTGGATTTAATATACTGCTTCGTCATACATTTCTAGTTTCTCATAGATTCAGTATACCGTTTGTCATACATTTCAAGTTTCTCATGGATTTAGTATACCGCTTTGTCATACATTTCAAGTTTCTCGTGGATTTAATATACTGCTTCGTCATACATTTCTAGTTTCTCATAGATTCAGTATACCGTTTGTCATACATTTAAAGTTTCTCGTGGATTTAGTATACTGCTTCGTCATACATTTCTCGTTTCTCATAGCTTCAGTATAGCACTTGGTGAAATATGTCTCATTTCTCATGGATTCCGTATACCGCTTTGTCATACATTTAAAGTTTCTCATGGATTCAGTATACCGTTTTGTCATAAATTTCTACTTTCTCATGGATTCTGTATATCGCTTTATTAAACAATTGTAGTTTCTCATAGATTCAGTATACCGCTTTGTCATAAATTTCTAGTTTCTCGTGGATTCAGTATACCGCTTTATATACAATTCTAGTTTCTCATGGATTCAGTATACCGCTTTGTCATACATTTCTCATGGATTCAGTATACGAATTTGTCATACATTTCTAGTTTCTCATGGATTCAGTATACCGCTTTGTCATACAGTTCAAGGCTATCGTGGATTTAGAATACTGTTTTGTCATACAATTCAAGTGTCTTGCTGATTTAGTTAACTTCTTTGTCATAAATTTCTAGTTTCTCATGGATTTAGTTTACTGCTGTGCATGTAATATATTTCAGGTTTCTAATGGACTCAGTATAGTTCTGTGTCGTATAGTTCAGATTCTAATGGATTCAATATATTTCTGTGTCGTATATTTCAGATTCTAATGGCTTCAATATACTTCTGTGTCGTATATTTCAGGTTTCCAATGGCTTCAATTTACTGCTGTGTTGTATATTTCTGGTTTCTCGTACAATTCTGAGGATGCTTGTTATGAAACGCTTTAATCGCTGTAAACTAAACCAATCCCATCATGCTCTAGTCATTTATTTACAGTCGCCGAGATCAAACCTTAATTTAATAACAAAACCAAGTGTTTATTATTATGACGATCGTAGCTGACAACTATCGAAAACAGTTTGTCTTATCACCAACACTCCATCAAACTGATAAAATTTAGCTTATTTTATTAAAATATCAACCACATTAATCTGTTTAGCTTGTCTATTCAGCAAACCTCGCCATACTGACCAGTTCAACTTGTGCTCTCACCAAACCTCCACTATCCTGACTGGTTCAGCTTGTTCTATCACAAAAAACTACACCACTGTTCATTTCAAATCGTCTTATCACCAAAACTCTACCACACTGGCTCGTCCTATCACCAAGTTCCATCACATTTACCAGTTCAGCATGTCTCGTTACCAAACTCCACCACACACTCCAAATTATCTTGTCTTCAAAGCAAACTCCATCACATTGTCTGCTTCTGATTGTTTAATTTTTTCGGAAACCCAAGTGTTGCTGGATAAAACATTACAAATTACTTTCGGCGTGTTTGAGATTTTTAAAAGTGACTCACTTTCTCATGAATGAAAATATGCAATATAAAACAATACTTCCATGCTTTCTTAAATTTTCGGTCAATCCATGTCTCGAAAAGAGCCGACTTGGTCCAAATGGCAGCTCTCGGCATACCTCTAATTTAGGGGGCCACGAGTGACCGAGTGGTCTAGAGCGCTCACCGTTACGGATCACTGCTATCTCACCTCTGTCTGCGTGGGTTCAAATCTCGGGTTCGACCAATATGGGCATTTGAGAAAGCTTGCCAGTAGCTTCTCGTGGGTCGAAGGTTCTTTGCGTGGTTTTCCCGGGTTCTTCTTCCACCATTTATACTGGCCGCCACGTATATTCTATCTTGTGCTGAAACATCGCGTTAACACTACAAGAACAACACTCTTTAATATATGATCTGTCGGATTGACCTCGAAGTTGCAGGTTACAGTTCGTTATATGTGCCACGTTGGACTTTTCGCCAACATGTTGCCGTGTGCGTGACGAACAACGTCCTTGAAATCACCCTATTTACATGCTGTCTCATCTGCCCGACATGGGTGAGGCACATGGATTCGCTCTTCCCTGCAGTTTTATTTTTCTAGATAAATGTTTGCCAGTTCTGTTCTTTATTCCTCATTAGGTGAGACACGTTAGTATACAAGCATTTATTTCAAGTAACGATTTTTATTGCAAGTTAATGCAGCTTTGATACTGATATAGAACACGAGCTGTGAAAAACAAGAGGTCAAAGTGGGGCTAAGATAGTTCACCTGGTTGACATATACCTAACGGCTAAATGCGAGTGCAGTCGACTAAGAAATGTGAGGCAGTAAAATGCCTTCTGTAAAGATGTCTTTAAATTCTGCTGATCGCTTCAAAAAACAACATTATCTTAATTTTAATTTATGGTACCCACATCCATATTTGATGGTTGATCTGCGGGTGGGGTGGTGGTGGTGGTGGGGTGTTCTTTTTTATCGGTTAAAAGCCCCCCAAAACAGGATGCTCTCAATCAAATTAGATCACATTCTGCTACACATTATAAGATGTCTATACTTTCCCCCGCAAGTATAGTATTATAACTGGATGGCAGATTTGTACAGGCCTTTAAAACAATAATAACCAATACACTGGATCAAATTCTTTTCAAAGGTTTTTCTACTTTTAGTGACTGTAATATTGGATTGCAGACCGGATTTATTTATACAAATTGTAAAGTCCTCCATGCTATTTTCCAAACCCGGTCCAGTTCTGTTGAGTTAATTTTGAGAACAAGTTGTTTCAAATTTGTTTTGTTTAATATTTATGTACAAGTCCCACAGTGGAAGATTTATTTGCATCCTTTGTACAGATTTTAAATGTCTTTCCGTCGGTTTAATTTTTGTCCGATTTCGCAAAATTCTTTTTATCGATTTTAAAAGTCGTCGCTTGTCCCATTTCAGTTAAATGAGAAAAATACTAATGACAGTATTTTTTTTAAAATTCGGTTAAACTCTGCTGAAAATAAATAACTTCTTTTATTCTTGTGCTTTTACTGGTGGAATGTGTTTTACTGTTTTTAGATACGACTTTACTGGACGGCAGACTGTCGTTATTTGTATATAGATTGTAAGCCGAATTTGGTCTAGTTGGTTCTCAGGGAAAAAGGTTCAAAATATCAAATGTGGATGGACGAATGACGACGAGAAGCTTACGAAAGCTGCAATACCCATTCCGAATATCTCGACAATATCTGCAAGACAAAAGTATCCCTATGAAGTATGTCAGATATATATATATATATATATATATATATATATATATATATATATATATATATATATATATATATATATATATATATATATATATATATATATATATATATATATAGTTCGCAAATTAACTTTGCAAAAGAAGGAACCGTGATCTAGTCGAACCGATTCTGTTATTTCTAAGACTAGATTGACCATAGGACTGACCTAGAAGTTGCGAATACTAAAAACTAATTTTTTTAATTCGCAACTTCTGAGTCAATCCTACAATCTTTTATCTTAAGTCTGAAAAGTAGATAATGACTGTTATCGGCGTTCATTCTACGATTAATCCGTAAGGATTCACCACTGCGAATGTAGCAATATCAAGCAATACGGCCTTGTAAGCTAAGGTAAGATCCAAATTAAAAAAAAATCCAATTTACTTTGTTAAGGTCATCCATCAAGTTCTTTTTCTTCATGCGACATTTCTTAGCAGCGAGGCGGTTTTTTCTTCTTCTGTCTTCTTGCCGCTGTATTTCCTCGTCTGTCAGCTGGCAATTACAAAAAAGCAAAAGACAAAAATAGAATTATTTGTGCCACTCTAACAAGAACAAACGTAGCTGAGACAAATCAAAACACTTACAAACAAGTAAATTCAGTAAATTTGTATCCTATCACCAAAAGTATATAGTGATGAAATCTGACGGTAGCCTTTGTGATAGAGCTGTCTGACCGACATGGAAAGGATGTCTGTACTGGATTTAAATGCACATCAGCACAATCCAAGCTAAATAGTGGCGATACAGTTTATATATCCAATAAACGGCTACCAGTTTGCATGGCTGTATCTGAACGGACATTAGAGAACAAATCAAACTGAGAAAAAGACATTTACCATGGTACATACATGTATTCCACAAATTATTTTTCAGGTATAAAGTATACAAAAATATGCGTGACTTTGTCAATGAAGATATGACCTCCAGAAGTGGAAGGCAACACTGTCTCTAATGACAATAAATAAGTACGCTATTTTTCATCCCTTGACATTAAACAGCTCTTAAGTCCAGGGTGAGCAAGAATGTCGCCAATCGCCACAAATAGCGAAATGACCATGAATGGTTGACTCAATTTTTGCAATGTTTGGTGAATTTCACTTCTCATTCGCCACATACATTGAAAAACGGCTGCCGATCTAGGTCTTAAGGTATACAAAACTGACTATCAATGCTGAAGCTAACCAAGATTTATCCTTTAGTCTAACACGGTTCTAAAGTTATTGAATGGAAAATAAGTGATGGAAACTTAAAATAGCGAGTCTTTACCTTTACCTTGAATATATAAACACCACGTGGCACACCTGTTAATGATGATATATAACATACAAAACATACTAAGGTACGTCCCTTAATGTCACAAATGAATAATGTACAATGTTTAAGGTATATCAAGGACCATACATAAATATCACACCTGTTAAGTGACGGTTAACATATAAAGTATACTAAGGTACGTCCGTTAATGTTACACATCAATGATGTACAGTGTATAAGGTATACCAAAGCCCATACATAAATATCACACCTGTTAAATGGCGTATAACATATAAAGTATACTAAAGTTCATCCATTAATGTCAAACAGCTCTAAAGACAAAGAGCAGATAGAAAGTGCGAAACAAAGCTTAAACTATTGGTCTGGGGCCTTATTAACGAACACAGGACCCCAGGATGGTATGCGATACAATTTGAAATAATAAAAGATGAACGTACCTACATTGAGCCCTTAATTTCAAATGATTTTAGCGATGTAGAATGGAAAGACAAATTTGAGGGGGGTTCCAAAAATAATGAGCTGCGGCATTGCAGAGAATAAATGACGTGTAATGTGGTGAGCAACACATTTGCTAATGATTATGTATATGTATATCAACTTTCGTCCTCATTCTGAACATATACCGGTATATAAGGTTATAGAGCGGCAATAAACGTGTTGTGAATAACGTCCTTCATGGGACTTGTTCTGTATTGGCTCAATTTGTTTCCTAGGAATCCAAGGTAAGTCCGTCTTTTCTGTCATTTATTTTCTTATAACTGCTCAGTCATCCATCTCTGACTTTCCCGAGGCTCTCTGAGTTACGATCTTTACAAGATACGGTAAAATTAAAGATTTGTGTCATAATCATTGACATTGAACCTGATACCGATAGAAGAGAAATGAACTTGTCGCAGAGAACCAATATATAGCCTCACGCAAAGTTTGGTTAAATCTCAATGTAATATACATGTGTGGGTTTTTTTTTTTTTTTTTTGCTTTCTTGTTTTGTTTTAAATATTTACAGAATATCATTTAATCATTCTTCAGATATATCCTGAAACTTGTCTTGATACAAATCCATTCACTCAGTACAGCTAAATACTAGAGCTAGGTAGCACGAACAATTCCCTACCACGGTATACTCCGGTTTTTCTGAGCATTCAACAATAGGTATCACGGTATACCGCAATTATATTAGGGAACACCAATTTAAGGATCGAGTGTCGAGGCCTGACACTATTTTGTAAGAAAAAAAATCCGCCTGTCATTAGCCTGAAAAAAAATATGGCTCTGATTAGAGCAAAACTATATCATATTATATCCATTATAGTATCCGGGGGAAAAACAGTTCTCTTGCGATAATAGAAAGCAAGATATCTGAGATCAAACGAAAATCCTCCTTCCCAAATTAAATAGTAGATGAAGTTGTTATGTATGTCTTAAGTGTTATGCAAGTTGTAATCTAAAACCTGTAACTAAAGTGGGAGGATTGTTAGTACACTAATGCTGACACCTTGTGAAAAAGACCGTGTTGATATATGTGAGCTTTTGTTAAATGCAATACCAAATTTACTGAATACACTATAGATGCAACAGGCATGAAAACTTTGAGTGGGTTGCCAACACCTGGGAAAGACATTTATCAGAGAAAGCAATTACACATAAAACCTTCTTAACAAACAATAAAATATTTAGTGGAATTGAGAAATTATATAAATTCAAACAGAAAACAATTGCCCTCCTGAACATATTATCATTATTTTCAATCTTACAAAGGATTACATGTAGTTGATATATTAACAGAGCTAGTAAGTAACTACAAAAATGACACTTTTAAATCTGAAATGTTTCCAAAAGTTAGACAGGGCTCAAATATCGTTTACAAGATCCCATTTGGCCACCACGTTGTGAAAATCATAAGGATAATCATATTTGTAATCTTCAAATTAATGTGTAACAAATACAGCCGTTTTGTAAACAAATATAAGGTCTTTGATTTATTTGCCATTAAAAAAACCACGAAAACCTGTTGTTAACATATTTAAATTAGAAACAAGATTACTCGGGAATTTCCGTAGATTATGTAAACCGGTATACCACGCACTTATACCAAATACAGTCTTGTACAAATTGACTTGTAAATGTATAACTTAGTACAAAATAAAGCAATGATCTCTGACTTTATTCCATAGTCATTTAGTTTTGGTTTTCAAAATTCCTTCACAAATGTACGTTTATATTTGTGGTAAAAAAAAGAAGCATTTTTATCCAGAGCCAAATTAATACTGACGGATGTATTTTACTGAAAACCTCGTGTCAATGTCACCATTCATGCACTACGAGTAGCGATAACATGATTTTCGAGACGTTCCCTGTGGCAAGATTTTGGCGATCAGAAAAGCACAACTTTTCATTCCGAACCAGCTATATTTCTTTAGTGCTTTAATGACAACTTCGTGTCTCTATGACGTGATCAATTACACATCAGAATAAGTACGTTATAAAACTCCATATCGATACGATCACCGATTCAAGTAAATTAGTATAAACTTATTTCAAGTTGGCCACCATAGTGAGTATATAATTGGTGTTTGATTGACACCATTTGTATTTGGTATGCTCCGATGGCCTATTGGTTAGAACGTTCACTTCAGATGCGGGACGTCGTGGGTTCGATCCCCGGCCGAGTCATGCCAAAGCCTTATTTTAAAAAAATGGTACAAACAGCTGCCTCGCTTGGCGCTCAGCATTAAGAGGTTAGTGTTCGGACTGGTTGGCCTGGTGTCAGGATAATGTGACTGGGTGGGACATCATGCTACGTGTATGCGGCATGATGCCCCAGTGCTAGACTGCCACACTGCAGACATCGTAGCGATATGACTGAACAATTTTAAATTGTTAAAGCTACGTTTAAAACTCCAAATTACACACACACACGCGGTCGCGCGCACGCACGCACGCATAAACAGCATTTTCATTTTGGACGACCCAGATCGCATAAGAAGTCTGCATAAGAAGTCTGTCACTTGGTTCATCCTTTGAGGAGAAGCAAAAAGAAAAGGATTTTTTATATGGGTCATATGCCGGTCATAATGGCTGTCAGAACGGCACCCATGTCATTTTAAAAGTTTTTGTTTAATTTTTTTTTTTTATTTCAGAGACGCACACATGTTGCTATATCCATCCGTTCACAAAATAAAGAATTACAATAATTTCACGAGGGTAACTGTAGCGGCATTGTTCAAAGTTATATGAAAACCATTTTGGTTTAGAACCAAGTAGGTATGATAAGAAGTCTTTTAGTGAAAACTCTAAGGTGTATTCATAAACAGCCTAAGTGTGTGTGTGTGTGTGTGTGTGTGTGTGTGTGTGTGTGTGAGTGTGTGTGTGAGAGAGAGAGAGAGAGAGAGAGAGAGAGAGAGAGAGAGAGAGAGAGAGAGAGAGAGAGAGAGAGAGACAGACAGACAGACAGACAGACAGAGCGCTGGGTGCATGGGTGGGAATAGTTACGATTGGAGAGGAGACTGAAATCAGTAACTAATGTTTGTACACAACCTGCTGAGGATGACAAGTATTCGTTGCATGTCAATCTATACTTTAAAGAATTGCCAACTGAATACCATCATAATAGATTACTACTGGCATTTCGCTTTCATTACATCATGAAGAGATTAATCTTGACCATATGGTGGCTATTGTACTTACATTGCTATTTTAATTGTTATTTTAAGCACAGTAATTACTCATCTGTTACTCCAGCCATACATATGATCTCATATTAGGAAATTTGAGACGAAACCTAACCTTAACCATTACATAAATAACGATCAGTTTTAAACGGTTGAATACAATTAGTGATCGAAGTCTGAATTTATTTGGGTTTAATGATTCTCATCTTATCGACGCATTGTCCCAATCTCCACTCTTTCTGATGCAGTAGATAGTGTAACTGTATATTCCAGCTTTCGTACGATCAAGTTCAAAACCGTACCGACTATCGGTAATGACATATCACAGCAAAATATCTGACAGCTGTAATCTTGTATGATACTATTGTACAGTGCGTGTTCTACTGTAGTAATAAGCTCGGCTGTGATTACTAACACCTTTATTTTGCAACTGCGTAATAAAGACGCGATGACACAATAAATAAATAAAAGCATGTAAAAATGAAGATGGCGACTGGTACTCATCACCTATCATATTATTTCTGTCGACCACTTACTACCTGTTTCCGGTACATCAACTATTTAAAGTGTTGCGGCAAATGAACATATACTGTAAAATGGACAGTTGCTAAAAAGGAAAGACAAAAAAAAAAGAGAATGCACTTATGAACATAAAAGTGATGGTGGATATTGGATACTTAATTATTACATCAGAAATGTGAGTGTGGAAGAATAGTAATGTATAACATTTAACAAACATTGAACAAACAAACGTACATCAAATGTATGTGCACAATTACTGTGACAGTCAAGAATCACACGAACTCGTATATGAAACATGTAGGGTCAACAAAAAGCACGAAAGGAATTACGTAAACAATTACAAGAGGAAAAATAATAGAGTAAACATGTTCTAACTTGGCACAAGATCGAAGTAAAGGAAGATAAACTTCTTCCTCTTCAAAATTCCATACTTTGTAGATGCATATCCATGAAACTGCAATTTGTTCTGTAATTCGTCTTGATTTTTTTGTGATCTATATGTGTTAGCTAGTGCATTTCATTAGCGGTCCGTAGAGTGTTTACGCTAATGTTGGACTATTAATACAAGAAAGGTCTTTGTTACAAATGCCGGGAAAATCTACTTAGAGTGATACCTGAAGCGTTAACACGTGATAAAGCATATTTGAATTTAAACAATAGCTTTATGGTTGTTTTGTATGCTATACAATGTGAAAGGTTAATTAATTTTAATCATTTATGATATAGTACTCATAATTAAATATGCAGAAAGTTGTGTTCTCTGCGGTGACTGATAAACATTTTATTTGGCTAAATAAGTTAAAATTAATCAATATAAGTACATGCTACGTTAGAAGTTTCTCAACTAACGAATTTAAATTAAATACTTTTATGACAGTATATACTGCATGAGACATAAATAAAAAAATTAATTAAAATGTTCAAACTGGTCAGTGGCACAGTCCAGAAACGGAGTGACTTTTAGATTTAATATACCCTAACAGTGTATGCTCGACTCCAGTCATATGCACACAAATGATTCATTATATGGATAGTTTCGCGCATTCAGGAGTATTGCATAATCCACCGCTTCGCGGAACAAAATCCGAAAGCAAACAACTGGAATAGAAGGTGACCCCACCCCAACAAATCCAAAAATTACACGAAAGAGTCAAAGGTTAAAAATCAGTAATCATAATTCGGCGGGAATGATAAACTTACAGATTGATTTAAATAGAATAGATCATGAAAGGCCTAAACTACATTTGACAAATCTTCTTGGAATGGTGAAAACAAAACAACCGCTTAAGTTTTTGAAAACTGGAGTTTTGACGTGTATTGGTTTATAGTTTCAATCCTCCAGGTGCAATAAAAGATTTCATACAGAAACTTACTTTTGCTTTTCGAACCCAGAATGTATTGGCGGCAATTTCCGAGACCGTTCTAAATTAAGCACTTCAGTAAATGTTTGCTATTTATGGCTTCAAAAAATGTAATTGTTTAGTATTATTTTGTTCATGAGAGATCTGGGAAAATGTAAACGTACAAGAGGTCTGCAATATAAAGACAGCTGGAAAATGATCTACAAATTTAATGGTGACAATGAGATATTAACATCGGTATCTACAAATTTAATGGTGTCAAATGTGCTATTAACACCGGTATCGTACCGCACATTGTCCACTGGATATCTTACAAGCCATAATGATTTCCGTGTCATTGTGATTGAACAGTATCTGTAATTCTATGAATTAATAAGAACAGAATATCTGTTATAATGATATAGACGGGATTATTAATGTGGTATTATGTAGTGTTTTCAAAACATCAATATCAAACCATATGTCTACCTCTTCCACCACAACCTAAAAAACATTTTATCGCAGACATCGACTTGACTACATTTCTTCAAAAGTAGGGAAATTCTTTACAATAATTCTTTCAACAGTTTAGACTTGATTGCAATGGAGATCATTGAAAAACACCAATTTTTGCGACAATATTTAAAAAAAAAAACTGATAAAGAAGTGCCTTTGATTAGTCCGAGTTTCCTCTGACCCTTGCCACCCCATTTTTTATATTTGGTTTTTTTATGTTGGGGTGTGTGGCAAGGGTCAGAGGAAACTCGGACTAGCATTTGATGTGTCCGTACTCTGATGTTGAATGTTTAGTTGCTTACATAAATTATGGGAAGAAGTTAAACGGGAAAGGAATACAATAAAATAGGCTGAAATTTAAAAAAAAAAAAACATATTTGAAGAGTCTCCAGATACATTACATGAGCAAACGCTCAGTTTCTAGTAAATATTATTCACACGCAATCATTCCTAAAAAAAATAATAAAGGATATAAATGCATATGAAATGTTATGACATTATCTCCAAATATGCATGGATTAGAAAGTTTAGTCACAGCGAGAAAGGTACAGTTCAATGAAGAGAAACACTTTTACGAAGTTAAAATAAGGAGTTATTGCATAAAGAACACAGTGAATACATTTCTATGTACATTCCCAGACAATATAGCCTCTGTAATATATGTAATTTATGAAGCACTGAAAGGTAAGATGTGAAAATATCTAAGACAACAAAAAAATAAAAACAAGACAATGAAAACTAGAATGTGAAAAAAATCTAAGACAAAACAAAACAAGAAAATGGACTGATGTAATGCCTTAACTTATTGATGATAACAAAAATAACAGTTAAAGCTCAACAGGGGGAGTGTTTGACACGTGATTAAACCGTCGTGGGTTCAATACCTATCCAGGACATCGCGGGGTGGCTACCTCAGTAAGTATTTCAGAAGTGTATTAAGCTCCCATTTCATTGGCAAGATAAGGCAAATAATGTGTTATACAAGCTGTTAAAACCAACCAAAACAACATAACAGCTAAAACAAGTTAACATATATGACAATGATCCAAGCGACAGATGTACAGAGTGAATCAATTTATTTGGTTACCAAGCAACTGATATATGTGGAACACCGAAATATAATACAGGCCAAACAGTTAGGATTTCACAGTTGATATATATTTTCACAAAAGGCTCTTGGCCTACTTGTACTGAAGAATTTTGATCACGATCAGACAAGTAATTTTAGATCGTCCAGTTGTTTACAAACTGGAGACTAAAAGGAAAAATTGCTGAGAAGATATTTTCCCAAGATGAATTATTTCTATTCGACAAACAAGAAGACGTTGACAGCATAAAGATTGCGTTGACCCAAAATATGAAACAGAATAAATATGCATATTTTAAAGAATAGAATATAATGAATAACAGTTAGAAGTCCGCTGAAAAAACCGTGTCACTACAATAAATGGAATACAAAAAGTCAGTCCCCAATTTAAAGAACTACCAGAAGTTATCATGATTATACTTAAGTACAGATAATGTGTGATGAATCAACCCAAACCCTAAAGACACAAGATGGTGTTGCAACACAACATTTTGAATGAGGATACTATTCCCATCATCACCAACAATGGAACGATTCGATATATATGATGACATATTTGCAAGACGACAGAGATGGGTTTGGAAAAGAACGTTATACACACCGCAGAAGAAAACAGGTTTGTTAACTTTCCATTTTAATTCATGAATGAATCTCATCATAACCCAAAAAAAGAAAATAATTAGCAGTCTAAATATCTACATGCTGGGTAAGGCAATGAGGGAGAAAATTAACAACACTAGATTCATTTCTTAACAGTACAAATAGTAAGCAAAGGGGAATCGTGGTCTCTTACAAATGCAGTTAAGTAAACAAAATGGAATGACGCAAGTCACAACACCAAAAATTAAAGAAATCAGACTGGTATACTAAGGGATAAAGTACTTTGATCAGAGAAAACAATAACTACTTCCATGTGTGGAAAACGTTTAACAAGAGAATCGTTATGCTGTCACAAGATAAGTTTCATAATCGCTTTGTATTGAATAACGTTCGATGGTAAATGCCTGCAAATACAATTTCTCCAAAAGCTAGTAACATAAGAAGACTACAAATATTTTAATCCGTCTTGGAACTTGAAGGGACAGTAATAGAGAACGGATAAAACAAACATAATTATCATACGAAGGTTTCACGAAACGTTTAACGGAGCTATAAGCCTTAACAGATTTCATGGTGTTTCTTGTTACTGAAAAATATATAACATACCCATACAAAGATCATCCGTTCAAACGTGCAAATATAAGCTTGACAATTATAAGCATTTGCGTCATAGATACCTTGATCCCCAAAACTGACGACAATAATGATATTTAAAAGTGAGTGCAGAATATCTTTATATGTAAGTGAAAATGTAGACAGATTCATAAAACCAGGTAAAGTCACACAAAAAAGACAGTAACATGGACATGCTAATAATGTTTGGTGGAAACAAATACATTTTTTTGTGTGTGGAATAAAAGATTTGTTTAAGTAAGTGCCATCTCTGATAAATAAATACCTAATACAATATGATTTTACAAACAGTGATTAGATTACTTTAAAAGATTATATAATCAAACAGATAACGCAAGAAACATAACGCTTGAAGAGAATTCTGTTGTGAAACTAAAAACTTGAGTTTGCAAGTATCATGGAGACCAACAAATAAACGATATTCTAATAATCAAGGACAATACAGAGTCATCTATACAGTCAGAATTTTGTTTCACATAAAATCAGTGCAAAATGACTATAAATATATTGTAAAAAGAAAAGCAGGCTGCTTATGAAGTTTTATACGCATGTACAGACAACTGAAGAAATGGTGGACGTAGATATCTTTAATCCGTATTGTAATTATAAGGAACGTTTGTTTGTTTGATTAGGATTTTTAACGTAGCTTTAACAATTTTTCAGTCATATCGCTACGATGTCTGCAGTGAGGCAGTTTATAGTGATGTCTAGCACTGAGACATCATGCCGCAGACATGTAGCATGATGTCTCACCCAGTCACATTATCCTGACACCAGGCCGACCAGTCCTAACACTAACCTCTTAATGCTGAGCGTCAAGCGAGGCAGCTGTTAGTACCATTTTTGTAAGTCTTTGGTGTGACTCGGCCGGGGATCGAACCGACGACCTCCCGCTTCCGGGGCGGACGCTCTAACCACTAGGCCACCGGAGCGGTCTGTAATTATAAGGAAAAGTGGGATGATGATGATGACGATGATGATGATTCCCATCATCAATAATAATGGAAAGATCTGATATTTATGCTTAAGAAAGAACGTTATACATACTGCAGAAGAAAAAGGTTAATTAACTTTCCATTTTAATTCTGGAAAATATCTCAACAGAATAAAAACAGAACATAACTCATAGCAATTTGTATGGTTGGTCCAGTTCATGCATATTATTATAAATTTAAAAATGGACAACCAAACAAGAAGTTATTGTTATCAAATATTTGCAGCGACAACATACATTTTGTGGTATTTTAGAAGCAGTTTTCTAGGTACACAACTATTATAATGACAATTCTTCTTTGCTGAGAGACTAATTTCTAAAAATGTGAATTATCACAATTACAGAATAAAATGTAAGAGGAAAGGGTAGAAAATATTTAGTACCTAAGCTGATGTGCACATTTGAAAAACAAAAGAGACACATACATTATAATACTTTGAAGTCCTGTCTTCAGCTAGGCATTAAACATAAAACAAATCATAGTTTCGTGTTATTCGACCAAAAATCGTGGTTACAATCTTTCACTGAATTAAATATTACTAAATTACAAAAACAATGAACGCCATTTTTGTCATTAAACAAAACAAAAACCTCTTCAATAATTTTGTGTTCGGTAATGACTGAAAATCTACCTAACTGAACGAAGGTTAAAATATGTACCCATGAAAAGAAATTCAACAGATATCAGAAACAGTTACTTTATCAACGAGAACGATCATATATGTGACTTTATAAAAACAAGGAAAATCAAATTAAACAAACCAGTTTACGGAGGCTTATCTGTGTTAGAATTACGTGGCTGATGTATGAAGTTTACTAATAACAAGCCAAAGCCGATATAGGGTGATATAATTATGATATTAATGACAAGGATAATTGTATTCGTGTTGATGAAGATACCTTTTACAATGAAACAGAGGATAACATTCAGCTTTATAGCACTGAGGATAACACATAATGTTATGACACTGAGGATAACATTCAGTGTTATAACACTGATGATCACATTGCGTTTTTATGACACGGATGATAACATTGAGTTTTCTAACACTGATGATAACACTTATTTTATGACACTCAGGATAACATTCAGTATTATAACACTGAGGATCACATTGTTTTATGACACTAAGGATAACATTGAGTTTTATGACACTGAGGATAACATTCAGTTTCCAGACAAGTGATTGCAAGAAAGATAATACATTCGGTGATATTCAAATAAATAGTAAGATATCAGTATTATGAAAAGATTAATTATGTGGAAACTTAACTTTATGCTCTTATAAGTCTGTTTTATTTTTTTAGAACTGACAAAGATGAATATGGTATTTAAACCAATCTGTAATTCACCAAGAGAAGAATTAGATCGTACCATCATGTTTTATATAATAGAATGTCAAACAAGCATGCACAAGTTGTTGTTTTTTTAAAACGACAAACCTTATTAAGCTGATAACATAATCACGCTTGCAAATAATTATTCTACACCCTTGAAATCACCGCTCCGTTGGCATAAGCGGTTAAAGCGCCCGCCTCATATGCGGCAGGTCGCGGGTTCGAAGCCCAACGAGTCATGCCAAAGATGATATAAACGGTACTAGCAGCTACCTAGCTTGGCGTTCAGTACTAAGAGGTTAGTGTGGGTTTTTTTTAGGACTGGTGGGTCAGGTGTCAGGATAATGTTACTAGGTGGGACATGATGCCACATCACTACAAAATGTCACACTGAAGACATCAATGCGATATGACCCCAAAATCGTTAAAGCAACTTAAAAAGTCCAAATCACATACACACTTAAAATCAAACTATCACACTAAACGCATATTAGTGTTTGTTTCTTTCATTTTTTTATCTGACTTTTAATCACTTATTCTCTCGTAACCATTTATACGCTGTTTTCTTCGAACACATTTCCCATCAACTTCTAATCTTTTAAGCAAACGACCGCTAAAACCTCTATTTTTTCACACATTACCTTTATTCGTCGGAGTTTCCTCTGGCTCTTCCCACTACATTTTTGATGTTTTGACATTTGTGTTAAAGTCATCGAAAACTTGGAATATGCTGCCGCCGAATAGGGTACCCGTTTACTAACGGGCCTAGCAAACCTAACGGAACTTAAATCGAGCCATGCCGATAGGAAGATGGTTTATATCCTTGGAAATTATGAGAGTAATTTCTTTAATGCTTTCATCGGCTGACAGACGACACAAAACCAAATGACTGATGAAATTTGATCTGGTACTCAAATTGTTAAATTTAGGTTAAAATTGCAACACACACACACACACACACACACACACACACACACACACACACAAGGTACTCGCCATTTGCATTGCTAGTCATGTAACTACTATGATAAGTAATTATAATTATTTGTCAAATTAGTATGGAAGACATTAATTAGCAATTATAATTATTTGTCTAATTAGTATGGAAAATATTAATGAGTAATTTTAAGCATTTGTTTAATTAGTATGGAAAACATTAATAAATAAGTATAAACATTTGTCTAATTAGTATGGAAAACAATAATATTAAGTAATTATAATCATTTGTCAAATTAGTATGGAAGACATTAATTAGCAATTATAATCATTTGTCTAATTAGTATGGAAAACACTCATAAATAATTATAAGCATTTGTCTAATTAGTATGGAGAACAAAATGTGTAAGTATACAAATCTGTATAATTCTGTCTTCAGGATATATCACAATGATGTTGTCAGCTCTAGAAAAGCAACTTGCTGCTGGGTTGGACATATGATGACAACATAGTCAAATAAGTTCCTGTGTTCTGAATCAATCAAGTTTAGTACACTTTGTCTTTTACAATTTACATTACTAAATATGATCAATCTATGATGTTCTTTAAAATAAGCCATTTTAGCTTACACTGTAGAAATGTCAAATTTATTGCTTCGTGTGGCTATCAACAACCGTTGGTTTCTCTGACTCGTAAAAGAAGACAGCAGAATTTACCTTGATGTTAATCTCAATAATAAAAATATTCCTCCTAAATAAAGTAATCGTAATTTAATTTACGAGGACTCTTTGTGTTTTTCTATTTGGTGCACTAGTTCACATGCAAAAGTTGATCAGATTGCAGTGTACAAAAATAGTTTCAAATACCACTGCAAGTTACTGAGTGGTCATTACGGACGATATCCAAGTGAATGTTGACAACTTCTAGACTATTTACCATTCTAATCGGTCTTTATTTTTAGATGTGTGCATGATAATAGATCGCATAGTGTATGTGAGGAATTGTGTAATGTTCAACAAGGTACACTTCTGCAAATAAAAGTAAACTATGGAATGGATGTACACAAAATGTACTTTTATTTTGTCTGATGATCAGGTAAACATTCAAAACACACTATGCTGGTTTTTAATATTAACAATCGAATAAGTTCGCGAGCCACACATTTTGATGGTTTGTTTATTTGTTTTTGTTTTAATTTATTGTATTGTCACATCAAAAAACTCTACAACGATCCGTCCACAGGAGACCCAGAGGTGCTTGAAGTTCCAAACTCCACAAATGATGATTTCCCCGTTCTCAAAGAAGAGGTGGAGTCAGCATAAAACAGTGAAGACAAGCTTGCCACCTTAGTGAAGAACCTGGATGAAACATCTTCCAGATTTGACATGGAGATATGCGCCGAGAAGACAAAGCTGATGACAAAGAGTGGCAAACAAATTTCAACCAAGATTAAAGGCAGAGGACAGGAACTTGAAACTGTGGGCCAATTCAAATATATTTGTTCCATAACCACAGAAGAGGGATCAAGAGTAGAAATGTTGACACGAGCAGCGCAAACAATGGCAACTAGTGTCAAATCTAAGACCCATCTGGATAGACAAGAATATCTGTCTGAAAACTAACATCAGACTATTGAGATCACTAATCATCCTAATCGTTCTGTATTCATGTGAGGCCTGGACCCTGACAGCAGAATAGTAATGAAGAATCCAGGCACTTGAAATGAGATGCTACAGAACCATCCTTGGCATCTCTTACATGGATCACATCACAAATGAAGAAGTGCGTAACACCATCAGGCACAAAGTAGGCCATTATGAAGACCGCCTCACCACTGTCAAAAAGAGAAAGCTGAAGTTCTATGACCATGTTACTAGAGCCAATAGCCTATCCACAACAGTATTGCAGGGCAGCGTCCAGGGTGGCAGAAGGAGAGGTAGACAGAGAAAAAAATTGGACTAACGACATCATAGAATGGACCAGGAGAAGTTTTGCGGAGACACCGGCATTGGCACATGATTGAGACAAGTGGAGGAAACTGGTCAGATGTTCAGCAGCACAGTGCCTCAACGATCACACTAGGTTAAGAGACTGATGATGATGATGATGATGATGATGATGATGATGATGATTGTCACTTCAGTAAACAATATTGGATCGAGGTCGAGTAGTCTAAATCTTCTAGGGTCTTCCGAAAGCATACGAAACTGTTTAAATGTGACATTTGCACCTTACCAGCTATCGATTTTTACTTTGTCGATTTGTCATTCGTGATATTTTGCTCGGTTTTCCTGATTTTCACATACGATGGTAAACCACATATTTGAAAGATGTGAAAATCTTGCAATGTTTTAGTGTTGTCGCATCATGTGCCGGTTTCGGAGAGGTCAACTGCTCAAATGCAACTATTTTAGCAAATGCAAAATAACATTATTCTGATTTTTGGAAATGTTGTGCCCAGATTTGTACTTAACGTAAGTGAGACAGCTTAAATTTCAACAGAACCTATACTAACGAAGCGGAGTTTGTCGAAAATATAGATAAACGAAGAAAATAAAACAGGAGCTAACTCGGTGCACTAGTACCCAACAAGTTCTCAGACAATGTGGAACGCAATGGAATCTGATTCCAGAGAGAACTCAACAAAATAAATAATTAAAAGCTCAGACTATTATCACTTATCACCGTTTTGTGTCAAGGTAAAGAAGACTTACGGCAGCTGCCTACTGGGTGACACCAGTTATCATTCTGTACCTGGATAACGGCCTTTAAAGTTTCATCATCTGCTTGCAAATATAAACAAAACGAAGAGGAATACCTTACTGTTGACGAGGTTGATATACAACCTGCGCCTGACGATAGTGTTCAGCTATTGTATTAAACATTCAAGGAAATGATATAAAATATGCAAGGCCAGATAACTTCATTGCCGACACTAGGGTGAGGAGCTGAACATTTTAAAATTCTGACACTCTAAGAGATTGAAAAATAGTATTGCTCTGATTTACCGAAAAACATTCTAACATATCTAGTACCAAAAATGAAAAATTTAATTATCTTGAGGTAAAAGAAACAAAAATACTCCAGTATCACATCAACACCCAAACCCTCATTACATAAAATGGTCGGTACCTTGATTCACTTTTCCTGCGCTTCCTATGACCGAATGGAATAGCCGCTCGCTTTTGTAGATCAATTACAACTCAACTCTGTCCGTGTGGGTTCGAGTCTCTACTCGGCCAACGTGGTTACGTGATAACAATTTGCCAATAGCTTCCCGTAGGTCGCTGATTCTTCCCGGGGTTGCAATGGTTCTTTCTCCACCAAACAAGCTAGCCGACACATATATAGCCTATCACGTACTGAAAAATGGCGTTAAACAAAAACAAACAAACTCTGTCCGTGTGGGTTGTATGGCCATGTTACCACCACAAACAAACAAACAGAACAATCAGTCTTTACAATCGAGTATTCTGAAAAGTATAGGTTCAATTAAAGTTAAATTATAGGGGTCCGAATGAATATACTTGAATGTTATTCATTTGTGAAATAAAGAGAGGTCAATATATTTCATAAAATTGGATATCCTTTTTACATTCAGAAAATGAATACGGGTGCGGCTAGAGAATGCAGTGGATTTAATTTTAATCAATTCCAAGATGCCTAATAGTTGGAATGTTGTATTATTTATAAAATCAAGCCTTGTACCATCTGGCAGCAGCAAACAATTACCATATCGTGTATGTCAAATGTACATCAAAGGACTGTCGGTCCAATCTGAACTGTAGCAAACAAAATACTTCATTTGATTTAATCTCTTATGGCAATCGATGACTAGACCCCGTGCGTTTATGACAGGTGATACAAATACCGACAAACACATGTAACAGACGGATGTTATCGACTGAAAGGGTAATTATTGTGACATGGTCTATCAAGGTCAGTGGCGCCGTTAGAAGTACGCCGAGCCTAGGGCCCACCATGATCGCGCGGGGCCAGAGTATCGGTATTTCGACTGGTGTTGACAAACTCATAAGGGCGACCATGGGCATAAAGCGCAGGGACCCCTCAAGAGCGGGACCTGGGGCGGTCAGCCCACTTACCACCCCCTAATGTCTGATCAAGGTGCTAAACTGGAGTCTGATAAACCAGAATTTGCAACAAGCATCTATCTCTCTGGCATTATTTAACAAACTTACATATATAATTTTTTTTAAAAGCCATTTTAAGGAGACAACGAAGAACGAAAGTGGTGTGAATGCAATTTTTCCTAAGTATTCAGCCTACTGGGTATACTTGGAAGTCTATTTACATTATCGTTTTAATATCACAATACCAAATGTTATCTGATACAGAAACCAGAAACGTAATTTGGAGGGGGGGAGGGGGTAAGGGTACGGATTTGAATTGGCGTGTGCTGTAAAATTGCTGTAGCCTAAATACGTTGCCTCCGTCCCACCCCGAATCAATTCCACCCCCACCCCCCATCAAGTGTTGCCCCCTCCCTAAAGTATTGAAATGAGATCCCTCTCAGAAACGTCGTCAATCAATTGCAAAGAACCGAACAGTTCTAGTTTAAGACGATATAGATATAGCAGTGGATCTGTATTGTTTGAACTAATTGTAAGACGCTTGGACTTATGCCAGCATCATTTCAGTAACATTTTGTCCAATTCTGTTCAGCAGGATTTGAGAAATTTTTTTGTCACGATATATGATGGTGTAAAGACCATCTTACTAGTATGACGTCTGTTAAATTTGATCATAATTCTTTAGTGCTTTTTGACAAGGAGTCGTTAAAATATGTATTGATTTTTTCATTTCATCTGTCATAATGCATGACGAATCAACACCAACTGAACAGATTTTAATAATTGAAATGCCAGATTGCTCCCTGTAAAATTATTTATATACTACTGGAGTAGGTTTCTTTTAGAAGTTGAAAATAAACAATTATGAACGGACTACGCATAACGGTTATAAATATCTAAAATCCATTTTGTACAAATATTATCAAATAATGGCGTCAACGTCCGACATGTACTGATACATTTCTCTTATCGCGCACAGTCGCTAATTATCCAATATTTGAAAGTAACATACAAATAAATACCTTGTCAACCTGAGGTTGTTATCAGCCAGAACAAAGAATATGAAATGGTGAGTGAAAAAAAGCCTCGTATCCTCTGAGAGCTGACTATGATTCTTTCAGCTGTAGAAAGGACAGTGACCAAAACAATTTCACATCAAGTATTTATCGTCCGTTTTCGAAGAAAAGGTGTCAAATACAATTACTAAACGAGAGTATCTGCTTTCTCTTACATTTTGATGCTTCAAATACCCATTTTGTTCACCTCAATTTAGCGATTTCTGAATACAATCAAAATGAATTAATCAATGAACAAATATATTGTAACTGGAGAAACAAAAATACGACAATCTGAATCCCACTACACTATCTATAAAGGAAAGAAAAACAACTATCAACTACAACACAAAACTTAGTGTCTATTCAGACATGCGCGTATATCGTGAAAACGGTAAACATATATAACAATAGTGTCCGATATTAGTTTAAACTAAATGGAATTTTGTTGTCTCATCTCTGTCCTTGCGAGTTAAAGTCTCGGTTAGACCAACATTGGTGTCTGATAAATCTTGCTAGTATCTTCCTGTGGGCCGGATCTTCCCAGATTTTTCCTTCACCAAATATACTGACCGCCATATATAGCCTACCATGTTTTGAAACATGGTGTTAAACCGCAGAAAATAAATGCAAACATAATCTTCAGTAGTCTTTACACGCTATCAAAGTGTCATAGTAAAAGATGAGGCAATCAGAGGTCCCTGGATAAAAACAGGGAATCTGCATGCATCCAACAGCATATTCAGCAATCAAAGATTATCAGATCGTTATATAAGATACCGCGAATGAAGATCTAAACGGAAGACAACAGAACTGATGAATTCGTAAGGTGCTTACCATTGTAGGTATAGACTGCTACATGCCGACGTTGATCTTCTACATCGAGGTTCCGTTATTTTAAAATGTTGCGCGTATCTTACCTTCTTCACATTGCCGTGGCTCAAACGAGTTTTCACTTTCCATCAAGACTTTTAATCCAATCTGATAATCACATCTCATCGCGTTTGCCTACATCTCGCTACGCGTGGATCCAATATGTCACTTCCTCTGTGCTTCCAGCACGAATATAAACAATATACCCAATAAATGGTCTGTTAGAGTATATGTTAGAGTATATCATAAGTCTGAAGCTAGACGCAATATACAACAGAGACTTGTCATTATGTGTTTTTAAAGGTAATTATCAAAAATCTCCGAGTCAGGACCATAAACCGCAGTGAAAATCACGTGGTTGCTAGGTTTATGTTGATGTGACTGCGCTCAACTAATCTCTTGCAATTCAACAGTCTGTAAATTCGTCTAGATCTCGTAACATAATTGCTACAGAACTTAACTGAGTAAACGTAAGCTTCGAAACTTAAGTCAAAGCTTACTCAAATACCGTATATTATATGCAATATCTTTCTTTTGTCCAAACAATTCAAACATCCATCGTTTCACAATTTTTTTTTAAAAAAAATCAAGCAATGTTTTGTTTAATTTTCTTATGTCCAATACAACTCGATATATTCAGATGCAATTCTAGCAATGCACTCAGTTGACCTGTGCCAATGTTAATCTTCATCGAATGAGAAAACAACAACTCTATTTTCATCCATTTCCCAATTATAATGAACACTCACTAGAATTAGGTAAAATGGTACCCTCAGCTGCGTATCCCTGTGCTTCCAAACTCCGCCAAGGGTTTAGTCCGTCTCTAAGGTCAATGTTGTAATGCTGTAAACGTTTTACTTTCTTCGTGTTCAGTTCGTTTATACCATGGTAGAAGAGGAAGGCGAATCTTGTTAGGTTCCAATTTATGTTCCGAGTGCAAGTCCACAACTCCAGATACGGCACAAGTGATTTAAATTTATACATGGTTATATGGTTGAGAAAGTGTCTCCTTCCAAGTTATACCACATGGCCATAGCCAAGGGTCTGTGTTCGATATATCAAAGTTTGTCTCCACGCTTTTCAAAAGCTCAGACAGGTTATAGCGGGGGATCTCACCAGTTTCCAAGTTATAATCCATGGGAAAGTTTTCTACCCCAGGGGGTCACAGCCCAGAATATGTATTAAATATATCTGATGTCATCTCCTCATGTCCTTCAAATATGGTTATTGCGTGGAGATCTCTGCAGTTTCCAAGTTGTGATCTATAGCTGTATTGTTTATACATGTATATTTGAGTACGTCTCCTGGTGTTCATAAACCCTATATGCGGTTATAGGGTGGGGATCTAAGTTCCCGAGTTATGACCAATAGGCAACATTTCCCGCCCAAGTGGCAAGTCCCTAAACGTAGAAATCTTATTACAGGCATCCACGGGTGAAAAAAGGAGAGTAGCTGGTTATGGACTGTAGCTTGAGACGACGACCAAAATATACAAGCTATCCACAATGCGTGGTCTTGGTTCGGGATTTAGAACCAATGTTATTGTAACTTAAAGCACTGTTCTTTTTATAGTCACGGTGACCTCAAACACTGAATTTTGACCTCTAAATCGACATAGAATTTCATTACCCCAAATTCATATTATTCACAAAGCCATATTACAATAGAGTAGAACTCGAGTTATTGTGTAGAAACCATTTTCTTTTTCTTAAAGTCACAAAGCTTTGACCTTTGACTTTTTCAGCCCCAAACCAGTAGGTTCGTCCGTACCTTAAGTGCACACAGCTTGGTAATTATATATGGTGGATAACTAGAGTTATTGTGCGGAAACGAAACTAACAGCAGATAGATTTATGGACATCATGATATGCTCTGACTTGCGGCCAACATATCAAACTCAAAGGTAAACAAACATTTATCTGGTATACTTGGTGCTAAAATTAGCAAAAGGCGCTAAACCAAAATTATTGATTACCAAAGATCAATATTTTGCTGTAACTACCCTTACGAAACCAAATTTAACAAGATTCCAAGAAGCTAATGTTTGCAAGATTCCTATTACTCAAATTTAACCAGTTTCAAAGCAAAATAATTTAACAAGATTGTATTAATTTCAGGTCAATGTGTTATCTCTATAGTTTAAAGAATTTCGACCGAATGTCACTGTTCTTCCCAAGTCTGAAATCTGCAATGAAACTTAAATATCCGCGTTTGACTAACGTCTTTTTTTGTTACGGATGTCAACGCACGGTTTTATTTATTAGAACATTGTATCAACTACTTGTAGTCCGATACATGAATCCCTCTAATCTGTATTGATATTGGTGTACGATATTTGGGTCTAATGTCACCTATTCATTAAAATGTGCAATTCTTCTGCATGAAAATCTGTCCGGAACACATATGCGTACAGTTTTAAGACACTTACCGGTATTTGATAATAGCGATAGTAGTGCGAATTTCAAAATGGCCACGGGACAGGTGGTTATGTTGTTCAACATGGATTTACATGTCGCCAAACATAGGATTTAATCCGCAAATATTATGTAAGCACATATCGCCAAAAGAACCCTTCAGTCGACGGTATCTTAACAAACACGAGAAATACCAGAAAGTGTATAAAATATACACAAATGCGTGCAAACAAAATTTTCTGTATATTTTTGCAGGTTTTAATGAACAAGCGATATCATCCCCTAAACCGCCACTCAGTCTCAATATAGGTGTGGGGCTGATTTATCGATATATGTTTCAACCAAAATGCACATGTGTTAAAAAACGATTGTAATTTGAAAAGACGATAATAAGAGCATGTTGGGCACGAATAGAATTTTCCGACTGTGAATGTTAATATTAGCTGTACATCTTGACAGCTGGATTTTTAGTTTCAAATTCTGTCAAATTTTAATCTCCGATGCTTCCATCATTTACTGCTATAAAAAATTATTCAGTGTTGGATTCCGACAAACGCTTCTTTTGGAAGCTGCATTTATATTATCAAATTTATGTAGATTACCAGTGGTGATTTAGCCCTTAGTTAGCATTGCTTGTTGTAATGGAAGCCGCGGTAGCTCAGGTAATAGAACGTTGGAGGGTCATAATAAATTTTTCGTCTATCCCTATGTTTGAATAAGAATTTTTGTTTCCGCTATTTATATGGTCTTTGCTGATATGTTTCGCTTTTCATTTTTGTCCTCACATATTTTCGGGGTAATGTAAATTTATGGTTACATGTAACTGAGTAAATCAAATGCAACGTGCACTCTTAAAGAAGGGTCCGTTGTAGATTTTGTTGATCATTTTTGCACGCAGAAAGAACTATATAAACAAAACAAATGTACCGTATCATTCATAATGAGAAATATATATTATCACGTAGCAGGGACAGAATATAACGAACTTATAATTTTCCTTACATTATCACTTTAAACAGATTTCCCTGCGATATAACTATAAACATATTTCCCTGCGATATAACTATACACAGGTTTTCCTGCGATATAACTATAAACTGATTTCCCGGCGATATAACTATAAACAGATTTCCTTGCGATATAACTATAAACAGATTTCCCTGCGATATAACTATAAACAGATTTCCCTGCGATATAACTATAAACAGATTTCCTTGCGATATAACTATAAACATATTTCCCTGCGATATAACTATAAACAGATTTCCTTGCGGCAACACCATAAACATTTATTTACGGTAGCATTATAAACTGACTAATGTCATTGTCTATCGGGAAATATGTCTGCTTGTAGAGATATCCATTCATTACCTTCGTGTATCTCATTTGTTATTTACAGTGGGGTCAAGAATGGATGATTTCGTGTTATATATACAAGGGTAAAAATGATGTGTAAATACACATCTGTGCTCGCAAGATTTGATATAAAAATTGGCATCCGTGGGTCATAAGCGACTGTACATTTTCTTATATTTTTATTTTTGTGTTTACTGGAATTTTCATACTAAATGATATGTTAGAAAATATGCTTGGTCCAATCTAATTCATCTTTGGTAAAGTAATATGTTACATGCTTAGGCTCGAAAAAACAGTAACATAGAAAGAGTGAAAATAACAAGCTTGTAAAAACTTAATAAACAATTTATTGAGCACAAATATTTTCCAGAAAAGAAAAAATATACTTACGGTTTTAAGAATCAATTCCAAAATTAATCTAACAATAATTCAAAATATTATCCACTAGAGAAATTGCAAAAGTCCTTGTAATAAAATGTCCAAATAATTCTAAGTTCGAATCCCAGCGAAGTATCCAATATGGAAGACGATGTCACTTGATGAAGTCAGTTCTTTGTAATAAAATTCTATGAGCACAATTCTTTTCCAGAGAAATAACAAAATAAATCCTGTTGAATCCAAACGAATTGAAATAATTTACGATACAAGGTAACTCAAAACGACACAACTTAATATTCTAAAAGCCCAAGTTCTACAAAATTGTTCGCTCCAAAACATAATTTATATACCTGTTTTTCCGTAAACAAGAAAGGGGTCACGTGATCTTCTAGAATCTTTTAGAACAAATTTACGTTCAAAAAAACACGTACACACCATATGACCCAACTAAAAATAGAAAGATGTTTATATAAAGCTCCATAATGTCCTTGGAACCAACCAATCATTTGAAAAGCTTGTTTACAACTCTGAAGCCAGGTCAGAAATGAGGTCAACACCTGGTGTTTGTTTTGAAAAGTACAGGTTATCTCCCAATGAATAAATCTTAAACTGAAAATGTCAAATTTGAATCTGACAAACAAACAATAAAAATAAATACAAATGACATATCAAATATACGTAACAAATCTCTTTGACTTTGTTCGGTATCGGTTCTTATGCAGTGAGAAACTGCGAATTTACTTTTTAAATTTAGGGTGAGGTTCACGCGTTTCGGAGAGGTGGTTGGTATAACTTAAAATAAATCATAGAATGACTAGCTGAAAATGAATATATAGTACTGATAATCGAGCTTTATTTAATAGCAGACGACTTCAAATTGAGAGAGTACCGTGGCCATAGTCGAAAACGTTTTACGTCTACATTAGTATATCCAAATTCCTTAGGAGGCGCTCGCCAGTTATTATGTACTTTTGAGAGAGTGTCCTATATAGGGTGAATTTGTTTGCATTTGCTACATCCACAGTGGAGATAATGTTGGCATACTTCTATGCTACTTCGATGTAATGTGGCTGAACTTTCTATGGATATAGTACTTTTGGAAACTATATATGATCTAGGCAATATGGTAATTAAAATGAGTGCTCCTTTGAGCAAAAAAAAAATCGATCTGAATTAATCTAAAATGATTGCACCCTTCTGCTTAAAAAGTCAGCATGATTTAGTCTAAAGTACACTATTCTTAGCAGCTATTAAAATAGGGGAAATGAACTTTTGCCAGATTAGACAATACCACTTCTGAAAGTGCAATGAATGAATCACCAAATATATTAAAATGTAAGACAAAAATGATCGGCTCGTTTTTTTAAATACAATTTACCTCTGAAGTTCAGGAAGTGAAAATGACCAAGTGGAGCTAGCACTTTTTTTAAAGATGCACATCTGGAGTCAGGCCAAGCTGTATACTCTATAACCCATATTAGACTCATCAATTATACACCAGCATAATGGGAATTAAAGGTTCTTTAAACTATACCTAAGATATGCAAGGTCTTTCTTTTTAAATAGCCAGTATAACCAGTGAGGAAACCGGGGAAATTCTTTCTCTTTAAAATTGTAACCCATGCAAAATACGAAACTGTAGAGCGCCACCTTAATGAAAATGAGTTACTAGCTATCTTTTACGACAGTTCGTAAACGAACCATATTACTAAAAAGGTCCACGTCAATAGCAACGGACAAATGAATTTTAAATATAAATGAACAAGATAAATGTCAAATAATCTAGTAACTTACTGGTAAGTTAGTTAAACGGGTTATCTAACGATACAAATTTTCGAAACAATCTTTAATCGATACTGATAACATCAAAGTTGGCGCCACTGTTTTCATAACTAATCTAACGTTATCATTAGTGCGTGAATGACATCGTTGTCAAGACTATATGACAAGATGATAGTCATAGAAGGCAACGAGTGAACTAGAAAAAATACTGTGGGTGAAAATAGTTGAAAACGCACCCTGTTGAAAAACAGTGCAATCAATTCGCCTAATATAACTGTTTCAGTTATGAATTGCCATTCATGTTTCTAATACGATGGGACCCAATGTGGTCGAGTGATCTCGAGTTTTTGGCTTTATCGATCACTGGCATCTCACTTTCCATGAGTTGGTGGTTCTTCTTGTGGTTAACACGTGTTCTTTCTCCTCCAAATATACTGCGCGCCATTTGTAGCCTATGATATGCTGAAAATGGACCTAAAAACCACATAACCAAGCTAATCCTAATATGATAACTTCATATTTAGCGTTACATTCACCACATTTAAAATCGTGGCCTATGTGTATTACACTAAGCATAGCGATTACATAAAATTACGCTTAGCTTTACAATCCATTGTTCTTACTATAATGTTCTGAATGAACCGTAGCTTTACATTCAGTATTCTTACAACAGTGTTTTGAATGAATTCAGTGTTCTTACTACGGTGTTCTGAATGAATCTAGCTTTAAAATTCAATGTTCCTACTACGGTGTTCTGAATGAATCTAGCTTTACAATTCAATGTTCTTACTACGGTGTTCTGAATGAATCGTAGCTTTACAATTCAGTATTCTTACTACAATGTTCTGAATGAATCTAGCTTTAAAATTCAATGTTCTTACAATGGTGTTCTGAATGAATCTAGCTTTAAAATTCAATGTTCTCACTACGGTGTTCTGCACGAGTCTTAGCTTTACAATTCAATGTTCTTACTACTGTGTTCTGAATGAATCTTAACTTTTAAAATTCGATGTTCTTACTACGGTGTTCTGAATTAATCTAACTTTGCAATTCAATGTTCTTACTACAGTGTTCTCAATGAATCGTAGCTTTACAATTCAGTATTCATACTACAGTGTTTTGAATGAATCTAGCTTTAAAATTCAATGTTCTTACTACAGTGTTCTCAATGAATCGTAGCTTTACAATTCAATATTCTTACTACAGTGTTCTGAATGAATCTAGCTTTAAAATTCAATGTTCTTACTACAGTGTTCTGAACGAATCTAGCTTTATAATTCAATGTTCTTACTACAGTGTTCTGAATGAATCTTAACTTTAAAAATCAATGTTCTTACTACAGTGTTCTCAATGAATCGTAGCTTTACAATTCAGTATTCTTACTACAGTGTTTTGAATGAATCTAGCTTTACAATTCAATGTTCTTACTACAGTGTTCTCAATGAATCGTAGCTTTACAATTCAGTATTCTTACTACAGTGTTCTGAATGAATCTAGCTTTAAAATTCAACGTTCTTACTACAGTGTTCAGAACGAATCTAGCTTTACAATTCAATGTTCTTACTACAGTGTTCTGAATGAATCTAGCTTTACAATTCAATGTTCTTACTACGGTGTTCTGAATGAATCTTAGCGTTATAAGTCATTGTTTTTACTGTGGTGTTCTGAATGAATTTTAGTTTTATAATTCATTGTTACTGCGGTGTTCTGAACGAATGTTAGCTTTAAAATTCAATGTTCTTACTACGGTGTTGTGAATAAATCTTAGCTTTACAATTCATTGTTTTTACTGCGGTGTTCTGAATGAATCTTAGTTTAAAAATTCAATGTTCTCACTACGGTGTTCTGAAAGAATCTTAGCTATAAATATAAAAAGTCTTACTTTCATATTCTCAAATAAACTTAGCTTTACAATTTAAATATATTGTCATAGTTTCTGAAAGAACCTTAGCTTTACAATTCAAAGTTCTTGATATGGTGTTCGGAATGAACATTAGCTTTACAATTCGATCTTATTTCTATCGTCTTCTGAATTAATCTTATATTTACAATTGTTCTTACTCTGGTGTTCTAAATGAATCTTCGGTTTATAATTCGATGTACTTTTAATCGTGTTCTCAAAGAATCTCTATGCCTATCAATCTGACTAGCTGAGTTAACAATTATCTATGGGTTATAGATATAATATGAGAGACGAAGAAGGAAAGAACAAAACTCTACCGCCTAACCCCCACCCACACCCAAAAAAAAATTTAAGAGGTCGGTCCCTAAGGTCTAAGAAGCAGAAGCTACATATCAATTTTGATTTGTAAAGTATGTAAAATTAAGCTACATAATCACGTGAAACAAGGCGCAAATAAGAAACACCGATTGATAAATCTCTTAGTGTTCTTAATAGTAAGTTAATTAGCGTCCTATGTAGCCATGGTAACAACATGTGGTTGGTTAAATGTTTAAATTTCGCCCGATAATCTGTCAGATACATTCCATTGCCTGAAACTCAACCAAATCACGACAGGTGCAAATTTTCTCAATGATACCCAATTTCAGTCTGAATAAGAAATAGTCGATCTGTCAATCCATGTATAAGATGGTTTTAAATACCGAACAGCCACGATCACAGCATGTGTTTTTTCATTTTAAAAATGACAGCCAGTTTTCGACTGACGTAATGGGATAACACATTCCTTGTAGAGTGGGACCTCAGCCTTCATAGGCTGAGATTCATTGAAGTTCGATATCCAAACAAAATCATTAACATTAGTTATTATAAGGGACAGTGTTCCAATTGTCACTAATGGTTACTGTTAATTAATTAAACAAAAATGTTTAATACTTAATTTTTGTCACATGCAAATAATTATTTAGCAAGCTATATAATCAGTCTATGTGTGATAGAATATTAAATACAGTATTTTAAAACAATGATGGTCAAGAATACTATATATGTGTAACTAACTATAAACAACATAAGTTTTAAACCAACCCCATTTTCGCTTTTTTACTATCACTGCACAGGTAATATCAAATGCTAATGGAGAGAACTCCAACAGGGCCGAATTTTGAAAGTGAGCAGCTACAAAGGAGTTCTTGTAAAATAAAATGAGCGCCATAGCATATAATTTTCATCGTTTTAAATATTTACTCTTGAATAGATAATGCGTAGAATAGAAGTGTATTTTGCCATTAATAGCACGGTCTTACGGAAATCAATTAACCGTAACTGCCATACAGCACGAAATGTACTCAGATAGCACGAGACAGGCTATATGTGGTGGCCAGTATAATTAATTGGTGAAGGAAGAACCCTGTAAAACCCCCGGGAAGAACCACCAACCCATGAGAAGCTACTGGCAAGCTTTCTCACTTACCCAAGTTAGCCGAGCCTGAAACTCGGACCCACGCAGAGGTGAGATGGCAGTTATTCGGAAAGGTGAGCTTTAAACCACTCAGCCACTTGGCGCCGCCCCTAAAAACGTGTTAATATCTCGAAAGCAAAACGTGTCGATTTGTGTTAGTTTCAGATATTGAAACCTTCAAAATGTACCTTAATCAACTTTGAAATTGTACAAAATCGACTTACAACTGTATGAAATGAACAGCACGTGCGTAACATTTTGTAACCTTTATTGCAGTGGGATCATATATATTGATGACAGGTACTCATTGATGATGATGATAATGACGATGACGACCACGATGAACTAGATGATTGCAGTTTAAAAGAGAATTGACCACCTGACACGGTCCTCATCGTCAACAAGTAATCACTAAAATTCAGTCGAATAAAGTCATAAACCGGGAATGAAAGACAAAATAGCATTACACTATTGTTATTACACTATATCGAAAAGAAACTTATGTCACGATCCCATATTACCTCCCATTGTTAAAATCATGTTGCAATGTGCGTCATTATTCACTTAGTTTAGGATTTACACTGCATATCCAAAATGGGAATGAAATTGCTGCTATATGTCAAGAAGTTACAGGATTAAGGGCAATTTGTATTGGTTTGTGGACAATTTTATCAATTTATTAGTACACTACCAAAATTAAACAAATTCCTAGTTATATTCAAAAAGCAAATGTGAAACAACTACGTTTGCCACGATGTTCCGATAATAAGTGTTGATGGTTATCACTAATTATTGTGAAAATATAATTTGATTGCAAGTCACTGGCAACTAATAACTGTACGTGCAATAACGCCAGTCTATGTGTGCTGGAATATGTGATAACATTTTTAAAAAAAAGAAAAAAGTCGCTGACTGAATTAAAAAAAAGTAGTGCAACAATTTTAGCCTACATTTTGTCAGAATAATAATATATTAATATGTTTAGAAAATTTTAAATAGTACTTCAGGCATTTCGAGTTTGAATCTACATAAAGTACGAATTAAACTTATCTAACCTGAATGGTACTATATTTATTAGCAGTTAAAAATAATGTCAATGTCATCAAGGATTCTCATGTAGGACCCAGCGATAGCAATTTCTGATCTGTTTGGTGTTTATTTGTAATTCTTAATAATAATCTGTACATACCTTGATTTCTGTTGTTAGAGTGACTTTGTACTTGCATGAGAACAATTACTTGGTCAACATGCAGGTATGCCTGCTACGCACGAATACCAGCGACTTTGTAACATCATTGTTTGGCGATGTGTGCATAGTCGAGATAGTATAGGAGTTGATAACAGGCATCACGATGGGTGCCTTACTATAAAGTAGTAGTATATATTACCACTATCTTTACATATATTTTCGACCTATTAACAATTTTATCTAGATACTAGCTTCATCAGAATTCACCACTCCAACATTACTGGTCAGTTTTATAGCAATTACGAAGATCGAGAAAAATGTACCCATTTAATGGTCAATTGATGTGATTAAAATTACTCCATGCTAGCCGTTAACTTCAAATCGTACACATCAGTAAACATTCAGACCACCCCAAGTGTCATTCACACAAATTAAATGTAAACCTAAATTTTGGCGAAAATTGCAATTTTGATCCGATTTACTAAAAGACGATTTCAAAGATGGATATCGAATTTAGAGAAATCATAAAGATACCTTTCACTCTTTATATTAGGACAAAACTGAAAGGCTTCATTGCTGAATGTTTCGTTTCATTTACTTTCAAGTTTATTGCCGTTGTGGTTGTTATTTTGGGCTTAACGCCATTTTTTTTAAAAAAACCACACGATAGGCTCAACATAAACTAGTGGAGTAACAACCCGAGAATATCACGGGAAGCTACTGGCAGTTTTCTCACATATCCACATTGGTCGAGCCCGAGACCCAAACCTACGCAGACAGGCGAGATGGCAGTGATCGGTAAGGGCGAGCGCTTTAAACCCCTTCGCTTCTGGTGCCCCTCTTTAGTTTATAATTAAAGGTTTAATGCCTTCTTTGTGCTTGAAAAGGATTAGGTATCTTTAAATGAGGATGCATCGTGCTTTGTTTCGATGTATATTTTGGGTTCTTGTTGTTGATGATGACGTTGGTGTTGATTGTGTTTACCTTTCCCAAGTTGCCATATTTATCTTCTCGCAGTTACGAAAAAATATATTTTACTACTTATATTAAACAAAATACACCGATTAGTTATTCCTAAAATATATAAATATTTGAAAACAATGTACCCAAAAAAAATCATTTTATACCTCAATAAATGAATACATTACTGTATAATAATGCACTGATATCTTCTACGGCCAACACAAAGAAGATTAAATTTGTCTGGACAGATTTGACTGGTTACTTGGTCACTCTAGCACATTGACAAGCACTTGGCAGTTATTTGCATACTTCGCCGTACATCGTCGTAAATTAGCCCATCGCCATAAAAGCCGATACAATTTGTTTGCCAGCGCGATTCTCGCATACTGGAGCTATCGTATGATACACGACGTAACGTAATCTAAGAAGAAACTATTTATTGAACTTATAAAGTGATATTTAAAACCAAAAACAGCCTTCCTAACATTTCAGTTATACTTATTTCAGAATCTCCGGTGTTGAAACCTTAGAGAGTTAAATCATGAATATAAATTCTTTACGAAAATAAGAGCTTTTAAAAGGTGCAGTATTTCCTCACACAAAAATTAACGATATAAAGATAATATTTAGGTAACAATATATACGCTATAATAAGGTAACATAATACAAAGGTGACAATATATACACAATTCTAAGATAAGGCAGAAACACGTGAAAACAATACAATATCCACATTACATCTGTAAAAAGATAATCCGACTTAAATATACTTCAAAAAGTTTTAAATATAAAGATTTAACTATGTCGTGTTTTTCATATGAAATATAAAAAAAGCAAATAAAAATACATAAAGGGGGCTGTGCTAGTTCATTTAATAAGAAAAGGAAATAAAAATAAAAACGGAAATGAAACCAAAATTTCATATCAGTGATATCCGAGAGGAAAAGAGAATTGGGCGGTTGATACATCAATACTTATTTAAAACTAGAACTTAATTATAAATAAGAAAGGAAATTCCGTTTCCTTTAAATTGTTCTTAATTTATTTTGATTCACGATCACTTCATAAGCAGCTAAGAAAATAAAGAATAGTTCTAGAATATATTACGTTCTGCACTCAAAATAATAGTCAAAGATCTCATCTTTTGCCAATGGTTCCAAATATATTACGACAATTAAATTAACTAAATTCATCTGCTTAAAAAAATACAAAAAGTTCTTGTAAATAAATCTACATGCACACAATATATACATTTACTTACGTTCCTTTACCGAACATTTCTTATTTGAAAAGCACTTAATCTAACTAGCTTTTCAGGTATATATTTTTACCTGAAAAAATTGTCAATTATTTTTAACCCCTGTGCATGGCAAGTGTTGGTTATATTGACATATTTAAAAGTTAAGTTTTTGTCCTTTTTAGTTGCATCTTTTCTGGTTGGGGTAAAACAGTCTGTGGCAGTATTAATTCTGCCAATCAGACAATTTTTTTTAAAACAAAATTCTTTCAATTTTCAAAAACAATTGGATTTGTGGTCGTATTCTGATTTTGAATAAAGTTTCAAGGTTGAAGAGACCCACTTAAATCTTTAATTAGGAGCACATGCTAAATTTATTATCTTAACATATATAGTGGTATTGGTCTTTTAGTTTGGTACAGTTATAATTTGAGAGGATTTATTTTTAAATTATTAATTGGCATATGAAAAAGCTCATTGCTACTTTTGGTTTAAATCACTATTTTGGGATTATTGTGAATTCATTTAAAGACATTCTTGATAATGTCATTGTGATACACCATGACTGTTAGCACATCGACACATTCCAGACTACTGACATATCAGTACATTCAAGATTGGGATTCATTCGGAACATTTAGGCCTATTTGGGATTTAATTCACAATACTGTAATTTCTTTTTAAATTTTCACTTTTTTTATATAGAAAAATCAGTGTATCCCAGACTGAGGGTCAAAAGTCTCTTTAGTGTCAAAACTGGGAGTCAGACTAAGTAAAAAAAAAACAACAAATTTTGGTATCAAAGCTGGGGGTCAAATTAGAAATTTGGGGGTCTCTGAAGCGCAAATGAGGGCAAAGGGAAACACTGGATAAATGAATTATTTGTTGAATTATACTAAACTTGTTGGTTTTCGCTCCCTTTACTTACTTAAAAACGTAAAAAATGTGAATATTTTTAATGATATGATGAAATGACAATCCTGACATATTTTGTACTTTGTGCTTAGCTATGCAATAATAGCATCGTCAGCAAATAATAATATTTTCACACTTTCAAAAAAAGGCGAAATATGATTATCTGAAAAGGTTGTATTTAAAAATACATGCATCAGAAAAATAAATATTTTCAATCATTATGTAAAGTATTTCTGAAAATTTTAATTTGATGTACTGCACTCATCATTATTTAAGCGATTGTACGTTAGATAATGAGTGAAAATATTTTTTTCCCTGATTTGAAATATTTCGCCGTTGACGTGTGTGGCGCATAGTGTACATGTTTTGAAAATGAGATTCCTTTATATGCGATGATTGTGGAGTGAAGAAGGCAGTGTCTAATTATTCCCTGGAACAGGATTCCTAAAGCTGAATCGAATTAATGGTCAGTAGAAACATACTTTTACATCTACCACTGTTCTGTAATTAAAGAAGGGACGTATCGTAATGTCGCAAACATGTAGGTCTTTTCACCGGTTTTCAACTGCTCGTAACATTGTCCTGGTCGGCAAAATTAGCAAAATTCGCAGGTTTCGGAGCCCGAAACTTCAGTTTAGTGCAGTACAGAAAAGTCATTGATGGCTTGATAAATAGGATAATACCTCAGCCTTTAAATATGAAAATAGCAGAAGGAAATCGAGTGTCAAGAGTGGAACGAAGCATTTGGAAGTCACTTTTCTTCTCTCTTATATAGTAGGACAGACAGGGTCCTATGTCAAAATAGGTCATGGGGGTAATCTGAAGTATTTCTATCACTATGGTGATTTTTTTCCTTCAGATTAGTGTTGTGTTATTTTCTCAACACTAAGCTCGCGTCGAGAATATGTGATGGTGATTCGGGCATGAACGTTTAGTAAAGGTAACAATACTAGTAAAATCGCAACAAAGGATAACCCCCTCCCAACAAAAAAAAAATTAAAAAAATTCTGAACATTAGGGAACCCCAAAAGTAAATTTTCTGTTATCCAGATATATTTTTAAAAAAACGCTGTCACTTCATTTTTGTTGTAAATCTACGAATTTATTTTGCGAACGTCAGTATTCGACTGATTTGCATAGGCAATCATTCAATGGTTGTATCATCTTTTATAATGACTAAAGATGCTAATTTCTGCGAAAAACCACTAGTGTTTTGTCGTTTATAACATGAGTATTTCTACTTTCAAATAATATATACATATTAATATTGGGGAACTCGGATTCTTAAAGTTTGTATTTCACGCATTTCAATATTGTAAATACGAGGTGCCATGCTTTCCCAGATCTAATGAACAACCGCAGTAATTTACACAATTCCCGTAAAAACAGAATCACAATGTATGCAACACAATAAGAAACACACGTACACACGCAAAGAAATCTCATGCTATGGGGCATAAGAAAGTATCAACAATGAAATTTAAGTTCGATGAGTGATGTTTGCAAAGTCAAGTTGTAATTAGGACATTAACCTGTGGCGGTCTATATTTGAAGAGAAATAAATTATACATGAAAAGCGAACTAGCAAAACGTGTTACAAATCTATAATAACACCATCAGATATGAATATCATTTATGCATTGTTATCGCATGTGTAACGAATCTATGGTAACACCGTTGAGTATGAATGCATTTACGCATTATTGTCAAATGTGTTACGAATCCACGGTAACACCGTCAGATATGGAAGTCATTTACGCATTGTTTGTCAAAGGAAAGCTGTTATCACGATAATTCAAAGACCATGTGAGACTAACACCTGGTATTTGAAGCTATATCTGCATTCATATGTAAATAACTGAATATATATATATATATATTCAGCCATTACAGCAGTTCTACAAACTTTACTAAATCTATGAAGTTATGCACATTTTGGATATATGTTTTGGTCTACAGTGTGAAACAAGCACAAATCCTGATAAATTATTTTTTTTATTATTTATATGCTTGTTCAGTGCAATAATAAGCCACATAAGCTGCCAAACAATAGTACAATTAACATATACCGTAAAACAATAGTACAATTAACATATACCGTAAAACAATACTGTAGTACAATTAACATATACCGTAAAAAAGATACTTTAGCATGAGAATTTCTTATACATGTTATTGTCAGCAAAATAATTACTTTTCCCTACAATATACAAAAGTATCAGCATCAATGTATTTCTTGCAATGATTGGCAAAACTCTGCAAATACAAACCACAAAATGTAGCATAAAGTCACAATTCTCCATATCCACCAACGAAAATCTATGTGGGCAAAACGGTCACGTGAATCGACCCAACATCATTAGCTCCTGCTTACTCAAGAGTCGGTTTTCGCTTGCAGCTTGAAAGGCGACGAAAGGAAGATGGGACGCACGACAAATGACACACGACGTACGCAGTCGTGAAAACTAAACCTAAGATTTTCAAAATGCCTGTAGTTTATCGACTACCCAAAATTGTATACATTAAGGTCTTTTGCTAATACAAATAGTTTAACGGGATGGGTGTGTGTGATATAGCCAAATATTACGTATTGTACGCAATATGTGAAAAGTCATACATTATTAAATCTGTTTTGTGGAAAATATATTTATATGATTTGAACTTGGCAATTTGATACTGTATTCTAACCTCAAATGATCACGGCATTAAGACAGAACTGACCTATTGAGAACGTTCCGGTAGCCTTAGTGGTTAGAGCGTCCGCACCAGATGCGGGAGGTCACGTGTTCGATCCCCAGACACGATATAACAACAAATATTAAAAATGATCCAAGCAGTTAGTGTTAGAACGGATCGTCCGGGTTTCAGGATAATGTGACTCGGTGGGGCATCACACTACATGTCTGCAGCACGATGTCCCGTACTAGAAATCACTATAAACTGCTACACTGCAGACATCGTAGCTAACTGAAACATTGTTAAATCTACATTTAAAAGCGCACACACACACACACACACACACACACACACACACCTACCTCTATTGCTTTGTAATTAAATTATCTCGCTGCATGAAAACCAAGCAAGATGCATCGAGCGTTACATAAAATGGCTATCAAACGTTCCATGTTGAAAGCACGTGCAATGTCGCTATTGGTAATAGTGAAGAGAGTTCCCAAACATCCCTGAAATACATACTATAAATGACTTATTTGTTTGAATATTTTACTTCGTGTCCTCTATTCATTTACTATATGTATGTTTCTAAATATTAATCCGCCAAAGTCTATATCTTCGGGTATTATCAGTACTTCGTTCTTAACAGCCATCTAAAAGATAATGAAAAGTACTTGCCATTGACTAAAGTTACTAACTCATCGTAAATGAATCTTATATGTATGCATACATGGGATGAATGTTAAATTTGATTGCAAGTATGAGAACTATTCAAGTTGTCGCATGCTTTCCCATTAGTGTGTAAGAAGGCACTTCCAGCAAAACGAGAGTGTGACTCGAATAAAAAAAACAAAAACGATTTTGTATAAATATTACAACAAAAAAAAAAAAAAAAAAAAAAATTATAGCTAAGAAATACCTAGTATACCCGTATTTATCAATTTATTCTTCTACATTGGATTCTACGGTGCCTCGAGCCGGCCATGAAAATTAGTTACACGCACATTGGTGGTAATTTCGTGACATTGTTTTGTATTAGCGATCAACATTTATTTATTCTGTTGTTTTTTTTTGTGTGTGTATAACATTTAAACACTGGGTAAATGAGATGTTATCGTTAAAAATAAATGTGTAGTCATTTGCAAAGACACGTGGTATCTGAAAAAGCAGTTTAATGTGGTTGGTGGTTTATATAAAGAAGAAATATTTGACCAAACTCTTACATTTGGTACATTTTCCCTCGAACCCATTATTAGGATACCAAGAAAGTGGTTTGATATATATACTGATGATTTTTTTAAATTTATAAAGTACAAAAAAAACTGAATTACCCATTGTGGTAGAATGGATGGCTCAGCATGTACAGAAAGACGCGTTAGCATAGAATATGTTCGTTTTGGGGGTCATCATAATGTTTGTAATTAAAATTGTTTCATTATTATTACCAATTGTTCTTCATCATAAAATGAGAGTTGGAATTTTAGCATAGCCTTAACAATTTGCCGGTGGGGGGGGGGGGAGCACTGAGTGGCCGAGTGGTGTAGTGGTCACTGCCATCTCACCTCTGTCTGCATGGGTTCGAGTCTCGGATTCTGCCAGTGGGGGTATGGGAGAAAGCTTGCCGGTAGCTTCTCGTGGGTCGGTGCTTCTTTCTGGGAGTTTTCCCGGGTTCTTTCTCCACCATTAATACTGGCCGCCATGTATAACCTATCCTGCGCTGAAAAATAGCTGAAAAATAGCGTTGAACCCTACAACTACAACAGCAACTTGTCAGTCATATCGCTACGATGTCTGCAGTGTGGCAGTTTATTGATATCAAACACTAGAGCATCTTGCCGCAGATAAGTATTATCATGTCCCATACATTATCCTGACACCAGGCCGACTAGTCGTAGCGGCTGCAAGTACTTACTTTTATAAGGGTTTGATGTGACTCGGCTAGGGTTCGAATCCGCAACCTCCAGCATCCGAGGCGGACGCTCTAACCAATTAAGCCACCGACGCGTCCAACTTAATTGCAAATAGTATGACCTAAAACTCCACCAAACAGTTCGTGTTCAATTTCTCCCGAGCTTTATACAAAATCAACTTCTTGCAACTATATGGATTATTCATAAGTGTCAGGGTGCCCCGAGTGGCCGAGTGGTCTAAAGCGCTTTCCGTTACGGAACACTGCCGTCTCACCTCTGCGTGGGTTCGAGTATAAGATTAGGCTAATGTAGTTAAGTGAGAATACTTGCCAGTAGCTAGCTTCTCGTGGGTCGGTGTTTCTTTCCGGGGGGTTTCCCGGGTTCTTCCTCCACCAATATTACTGGCCGCTATGTATAGCCTATCGTGTGCTGAAAATGGCGTTAAACCCTAAAACAGCAACAACATAAGTAAGTGTCAGTGGTATTTAATTTTCACTACGTACAGACTCCATGTTATTGTTACACTGCATCAAATTCTGTGGGCAAAGAGGTATGAATTTCTTTAATTATAATCTAATATTTCATACACTCACCGCTAAATGTTGCATGATACTTAACTGAAAGAAATGGGACATGACTATTGCCATATATCTAGTTACTCACTCACCTGCATTGAATTGTGCATTAAGAGTTGTTGATTTGTGTGAAATTTTTATCAACAGAAAATTATTGTCATTCACTTATACTGTGACAACGTGTGAACTTCATCAATTGTCTGATTAATTTGATTAAATAAAATTGCAGGCAGACAACAATCAATCGCGTAAAATCTATTCGTAGCTCTGCCATTTTGAGTTTCACTAACTAAATGGTCGCTCAAATATTCTAACAATGAGGAGAACCTCCTTAATCTAATGTAGAACTGTTAACTATTCATACAAAGTAAGTAATCGTTTACCTGGATATGTGAGAAAGCTTCTCAATAGCTTCCCGTAGGTCAGTGGTTCTCCGGGTTTATCCCTAACCAGATACACTGGCCGCCACGTATAGTTATCATGCGCTGAAAAAAAATGGCGTTAAACTCAACGCAACAACAACAATAACCTTGTGCCTTGGAAACAGGATGATGCCAATGATTATATTGCTTCATTAAATTCTTGTATTTTAGAAACTAAAATAAAAACATATGTTTTATGTTTGTAATGCTATTATTAACTATCTCATGTACAGGTCGTAGATGAAATGTTTTTAATTTCTTACCAACGATCCTTGAAATCATTCACGAATTACTTTTATAAGTTTATTTACACGTCTGAAAATATTTTATGCAAAAAAAATGTACCGATTATGTCGCTATTCTTAAAATGTGTCTCAACTTTATACAGACACTGTGAACGACGGGCTTACTCTCAGTTTTCAGGCAAACAGCCAATGATACTGCGAACTTGCGATGTTGCTACCAGTCGATTTGACGTCTGGGAAATAACTGGTTTTACAATCGATAGAATTCCGTGCAGAACAAAGTTACAAATAGCTCACGCCTGACGACAAGCGGCACGTGATTCTCAAATTAGCAATGTGAGCTTTAAAAAAATCCGGCACGTGGTCGGGTTACCCAAAGACCAGACGAGGTGTCAGTGCCTAATGCGCAAATCAAGTGTCCATTTTAAATAGGTCAAAAGGGCAATCTTTGTTTATTTTATTAGAACTTCCCACGTAAATTGTTCAGTTACATTAGAATAAAAATTACATGGAAACTGACGGCACTGTGATGAAAGTAAAAAAAAAATTCTTTGATATCCTTAGGCACGATTTTGCCCTTTAACACGTTCTTTGGAATCACTACCATGCAATTAAATAAAAGAATGCAGAGACAGGACAAAGACAAGCTTTAAATAGAAAACATGTCACACTGTCCTTCCTTGCAATAACATATATACAAAGGCAACATTATATATAAAAATTATCTACAATATTTCTGGGGGAGGGATGTTAAACAAGATCCACAAAAATATATGTCAGATGCAGTCCATCATTTCTTTAAAAAATCATGAAACAAACCGTATTAACAAACTCAGAGGTGATCATTCAATTGTTTCTTTACTATTTTATATTTAATTTCAGACTTGAAACACGGCAAGGCTATTAACGGTGACGATCAGAAATTTTGAAACATTCTTCATGGACTAGGGACAAGCAACATTTATGTTATTGATAGGAAAACACCTTATGTAACGACACATCTCGCTTAAATGTCATTTCTTTAACAATCTTTTTTTTTAAAAAAATTACTTTCTGTTCAGAATGTATTAAAACTTTTTTGAGCTCTGCAAATATGACACACTGATATAACACTATTCAGAGTTCTGAAACTCTGCTAATATGACACACTGATGTAGCACTATTCAGAGGTCTGAAACTCTTCTGTCGAAATGATTCTACATGAGAATCAACAATAAAAACAAACATACAATTAAACAAAGAGCAGACCATACCATACATAATTGAAATGTTGGAAACAGATTAATGAGGGGGGCCCCGAGTGGCCGAGTGGTCTAAAGCGCTGTCCGTTACGGACCACTGCCATCTCACCTCTGCGTGTGTTCGAGTCTAAGATTCGGCAAATGTAGTTATGTGAGAAAGCTTGCCAGTAGCTTCTCGTGGGTCGGTGGTTCTTTCCGTAGTTTGTCCGGTTTCTTCCTCCACCAGTAATACTGGCCGCCATGTATAGCCTATATTGTGCTGAAAAAATGGCGTTAAACCATCAAAAAAACAAACAAAAAAAAAACAGATTAATGATAGATAGTGGAAACAGATTAATGAAAGATAGCGGAAACAGATTATTGATAGATAGCGGAAACAGATTAATGATAGTACTGAGAATACTGATACAGCTAATACTGATGAAAATCCAGATAGGATTATTATCTATAAATCAAATTTGACTGAACAACACCTATAATTATATCATGAACAAATTGGTCAATCATGCATATCAGCACAGCAAGAAAGATTGATATAGTTAATTTCGCGTGCTAATACTTCATTTTATGTCAACAATCGGGATGATAAAGTCTGGTCATTTGGCAGGAACATCAGCACATCATAGCTATCCCCTCACCAACCACCACTCACACTCAAACGTTTCCAACAATTGTCATTCCTACTTATGCGTAGCTTCCCACAAGGTCATTCCAAAGCCCTGGTTTCAAAAAAGTAATTTTTATTAAATAAACAGGAAATATTGTAAGGCTCAATACATTTTTATTCTGTTCAAGGCTCAGTTAATTTGCCTTTAGTGAAATTCCATGGACATAGTTTCAAATAAAGTAATTTTATTAACTGACAGGAAATATTAAGACTCAGCTAATTTGCCTTGAGTGAAATTTGGTTACCGGGAAATCTCCATAGTCCTACGTGGCACCAATAAGAGGTCATGACCTATTGACCTTATGACTCACCAATCAAACTACGATTTTCAAATCATAGTCCTACGTGGCACCAATAAGAGGTCATGTCCTATTGACCTTATGACTCACCAATCAAACTACGATTTTCAAATCATAGTCCTACGTGGCACCAATAAGAGGTCATGTCCTATTGACCTTATGACTCACCAATCAAAGTACGATTTTCAAATCATAGTCCTACGTGGCACCAATAAGAGGTCATGTCCTATTGACCTTATGACTCACCAATCAAAGTACGATTTTCAAATTTCGGAAAGTGACTTAAGTCAAACGGAAGATATCATTACTAACGACAAGTCTTCCTAAAATCAATTTATAACACTTTATCGGATAGGATACTAAAATTAAGTGGACTGAGGAGAATTCCTAAGGTCACCAAAAACACTAACTTTCATCGGTGTCTGTCTGATTTCCATGTAAAACTATGGAGATCTGATTTCAATCAGTTTCGTTACCGGAGAAAGGTTCAATTTTCATTGCATACATTGCATCAATGCTAAACCACACTGAGACCTCTCAAACAAGAAATGTCATCACCTTTCCAAAATCCCTTCTCTACATTCAAGGCCTTGTATAACCTTAAATCTGACAACCGTATAATATCGCAGATATTTAAATCTCACACAAAGATGTGCTCATGCAGTCTGTAAAAATGTCTTCTGTACTGTTGGCTGCAGAATCAATAAACAGTTGTTCCAAAACCTTTTGGGCCGCGACCCTAGCAATTTTGTTTATGAGATTCAAATTTGTTTCACATTTGTAAGCGTTTTGCCACCTTAGAAACAAAATCCTGGCGACTCTCCGTGACCCTCCAGAACTTCCTCACGACCCGGGGATTGCAAACCACTGATATAAAAGGTGATGAAAGGGCAGATAAAACAGCCCCGTCTGCAGCGAACGAAGCAAGCAACATGGCACTATTGACCAGGCTAGCGATTGAGATAATCCCACAGCAAGCGCTCAATGCTATATTTGGTATTGGGCTGCTAGAGGCCACAAATTGGAGCCTTAGGGCAGCGGGGAAAAGAACTTCTCTGCTGCTAATATGGGATAAAGAAGACAATTCAAAGGAAAATAGAGGGGAGCCCAAGTACAGGAGAAATAGAGGACGACAACAGCGGTGGCGGGAAACCAAACCGGACCACAGCACACCCACCCCTTAACCGGCAGTTCAAGAAGAAACGTGCCCCAAGAAGCATAAACCGGATTGTGCTGTACAGGAGGGCACCAAAATTCTTGAAGAACAGATAGAAATGCTATCACAACAGCTACAGGTTTTTTTACTGATAGGGAGACGGCGGAGGTGGCCACGTCACCTATAATCGAACCAGAACCTATACCTGTACCATCACCACCACCCCCTGCAAAGAAAGGAAGAAGACAGGGAAAAAGGGGGCGATAACTGCATCAACGCCCTCATTCACTCATCCGACAGGTCTGGCAGTGAACCTGGATAAAAAATTTGAGGAAACCGCTACCACCACCACAACTACTCCAAGGGAAAAGTGGGAGACGCCAGTGAAGACAGCGAGAATGCCAGCAAAAGAAAAAGATGAATTGATGATGAAGTTGTGCAGAGACATAGGATTGGAACCACTCTTAAAGGATAAGAGAAAAGCAGCTGGGTTCTTGTCTGCAGTAACCTACATTGGCTTCCGGTCTCTGCAAACCACCCAGGATTCAACAATGGCAATTTGCATATGATATCTTCACTCGTCACTACTATGAAGCCTACATGGAGCGCCCTCTTCACCACTTGATTGATGCAGCAAACTACATCGCCACCCGTCACGGAATTTACTTTCCAAGGACAACACGGGAGGAGGGTAAAACCGCTGCTAAACTGGTGAAGATGGAGGAAAAGCGTGGTACCTTTTCCTACGATGAATACTAGTCCTTTTAAGGGCTTTTTCAATCACTGCCATTTATTTTTTAACAGGGCTCTCATTTGGCTAGAGAACCCTCTTCGAACAAGCTCTTTTAAAAAATCTAACACGATTTTTTCGAAATACCGCATCAAAATTTACAAGCTACTCCTACCTAACAGTGACACAACTATACATGTCGCAAAGACATTTTTAGCTTAAAAGTGATAGGGACTTACATTATGTACACTATGTACTAGAATATTTGAAGTTAAGCGCTAGGAAAATTTTACAACTTCTTGAATTTGACTCAATTACACAGGTGGCTAACACAATATTGGTACTTTTTTGTCCATTAGTATAACTGGACTGAATTTGAAATAAGTATGGTTAGGGCGTTCCAGGGCGTAAACGACATCTATCTACGACATCGACTGCCGACCTCCGAGACCTTTTCCTCCTTTTCCTCGTCCAGAGCCCAACAACATGGCGATGTAAGAAAACTAATTTTCTCTCGCTATGAGTGCCATTGCACATTGCTTTGTTACAAGCAGCCCGATTGGTTGATAGGGTGTGTGTGTGTTGGTTCTATTCCTACCTACTCAGGGGCTTACATTCATGTCAATAGTCACTATTTAGTGATTTGACATGACGCCCAATTTACTAAGTGCACTTGTTTGCACAAATGCCCGTGAAGATGTGGCACCATTCCATCCCCACGGGAAAATAAATGGTCAACTGCATGTTGACTCTAAATAGTGAACATATGACCCTAAGTGGCCCGTTTCACTTTAACTTGAATAACTAACTAGATAAAGCAGCCAATGATGACTGACCTGCATTCGTCCGTTTCTGAACAGAAGCATAAAGGGCAGACCATTACTGAGAATTGTTCTTGGAAGTAAGCGGTATAGAAATTGAAACTGTTAAATGCACAAAACCTGCTTATGTCTTTTTCTGGTCTACAGGCTTTGAAAATAGATGTAGAAAGTATCTAAGAGATAGGAAGTATGAAAGGGTTAGACAATATATATATGTAAGATCAGCTTTTTCACATTGTGTCTGCTGTTGTATTGCATAGAGACAGCCTCGTAAATCTTCTTTCACCCAGCGACGTATATCCCACCCCTAAAGCTAATGAAACAAAATGATTTTAAATGTCAAAGATACGTTAACATAATTTCCTGTCAACACTCATCTGGTAAAATAAAACTGTCAATATTTTCAGAAAAGCATAATTAACAACGTTATTTTTTCCCGAAAAACCTTTCTGTGTAAACAGAGATTTAAATCTGCCAAACGTTTGGACATAGTATTTTAAGAAATCTCTTGTTTACTTCGTCATAGTCCCATCCCATAGGACATTATGTCAAACAAGGACGTAACAAAAAACGAGATTTCCTTTAAGGGACTGACACCCGACTATCCCAAAAAAATTTCCTGAGATCCAAGACTATGTACTTTTTAAGTGCTGAGTTTGAACCTATCGATATTCATGGCTTGTCTATCCGGATTTAACCATCCATTCAAAACGTGTAGCAATAACAAGACTGTCACAATGGGGCCACCAAGGCGGCTATATTTGATAAAATAGTGGCACCATTTTCATCCGAGATCAACTAAATATCTTTTGTGAAAACCCCAAATCGAAAAGACAATCCAATCAGGAGGCGTTGTAATAAGACAATCCAATCAGAAGGCGTTGTAATAACAAGATTTTGCACATGGATGTTTTAGGGATCGTACTTTTCTCATTTAAGACCAACTGGAGACCATAAGAAGTATTTTGGTGAAAACCACATGTCAGTGTGACTTTCCAGTTAGGAAAAACAACGATAACAAGATTTTCATGATGGCTGATTTGCGGCTGTATAGTTTGCCTGAGTGGCATCGTTTCCATTCAGGATGAACGAGATACCATGCGAAATCTTTTGGTGAAAACCATATGTTGATTGACTATCCACCAGAAGGAGCAGAGACAGCAATTTTTCAAGATGGAGACCATATCTGCACCATTTGAATTCCGGACTAAATAGACACAACAAGTCTATTATTAAGGACTAACTAGACACAACAAGTCTATTATTAAGGACTAACTAGACACTAAAAGTCTAGTATTAATGACTAACTAGACACTAAAAGTCTATTATTAAGGACTAACTAGACGTTACAAGTTTATTATTAAAGACTAATTAGACACTACAAGTCTATTATTAATGACTAACTAGACATTAAAAGTCTATTATTAAGGACTAACTAGACACTACAAGTCTATTATTGAAGACTAACTAGACACTACAAGTCTATTATTAAGGACTAACTAGACACTACAAGTATATTATTAATGACTAACTAGACACTAAAAGTCTATTATTAATGACTAACTAGACACTAAAAGTCTATTATTAAGGACTAACTAGACGTTACAAGTTTATTATTAAAGACTAACTAGACACTACAAGTCTGTTCGATGAATATCCCATGTCACTGTGACTTTATGTTTAGAAGGAATACTGACAACAAATCTTTCACGATGGCCGGGTTGGTACTCACAAAGCACGTCAGATAAGTATAATATCATAACCCTTGAGTAGAGACAGCAAGATTTTCAAAATGGAAACAAGCTCGGCACCAGTTTCATTAAGGACCAACTAGACATCACGCAAAGTTATTTTAAGTGTTAACCCCAAACTAATTTGACCATCTTTCGAGAAATTAGTAACGTTAACAAGCTTTTCAAGATGGCCGCTGTTGTGGCCATATTTGTTTGTCTTTTGGGTGATTATACTAGATGTTTGAGCGGCACCATTTTCATTTCGAACCCAAACTGGTGATGATAAGACATCTAGTAAAAACCCATATTGATAACAACCATCCATTTAGCATGTACAGTGATAATAAGATTTTCAATATGGCCATTTTTGAGGCTATATTGTAAGTACTGGCAGCACCATCTTACTGAATGACCAACTAGAAGAAGTCTTCTGGTGAAGAAAAAAAAAACTCATGGCAGAATGAAATGTCGTCTAGGAGGTGTAGAACTTTCAAGATGTCCACTACTGTCTAATTTTCATTTAGGACCAATTATATATCATAAGAAATCTCTAATATGACCATCCACTCTAAAGAAGCAGTGATAACAAGCTTTTCAAGTGTGGCGGCGATACAGGACATCATATCATCACCAATTTCATCAGCTCGACGCCATACAAATTCTCCTAGTGAATCTCACATTTTAGTAAGATTTTCCATTCGGGAGAAGTAGCGATTAACAAGGCTATCACGATGGCTGCTGTGATGGCCATATTAAAAGTGATATCGTTACCTTATCATTCAAGGTTAACTAGACAGCGTAAGAAATCTTTTCATGAAAACCCCATGTTGTTACAATCATCCATTCAGGGGGAATAGCGACAATGTAATTCCCAATATGGCAACTGCTGAAGCTATATTGATGTATCAATTTTCATTTTAAACAAACTAGACCATCAGATGAAAATTGGTTTGAAGTTTCATGACAATCCTGCAAGATATTTAGGAAAGATACCGATACAAATAATTTACATGCGAGCGAACGAACGAACGGACGGACGACATACTATATATCACCCTATAAGCTCTTCTGGTCTGTGACTAGTACAGTTAATTATACCACTGTAAGTATTTAACAATGTTTCATCTATTATCACACGGGCAAAGGACGCTGTGTCCCCCAAATCTTACGGACATGATAATTTTCCAAGTGACCAATACTTTTTCTGATTTTCAGAAATTCTAGTCAGCACGCCTAATGGTTGCACAAGATTTGGGGGACATCAGTCCTAACATTCAGGAAAGGCTGCAATCCAGCACTCAAGATGCAATGCTGTTTTAATGAGAAGTCTCGATTGTGTACGTGATAGAAATCATATACCAATGAGGTATATTAACCTTATATAATTTGCACTAATGTCTGGCCAATTAAGTCACCAAGGATTTTTTTAAAAATAGCAGTCCTTATTATTTGTAGTACATGTATTAGTATTCGTATTAGTATTATTATTGACAATATTCTGATGTCTTAAGACAAGTGTTCTCTTAAAGGAGGTGGTCCTTCTTTTAAACTCAGCTGTATGCGACTATTTCTCCTTGGCCTACACCAATGGTTTCTGATAAACTAGGTATGTAAATAAGTAGGAATACCTTTACGTTCTATTGTTATCCAAGTATGACTATTCAAAAACATATTTGTACAGTGTCAACAGATGTATATGAGCAGCGGGTCCGCTAGCCTGGCCTGCTGCTATATGCATGCAGAATATTTATTTCTTCCATGTACTCTAATGTGTCTGCAGTTAAAGTTGTAAAATTAGTTGCTCTTAGTTCATTGTAATCAATAGCTACCGTGTTGCTCTGAGTGGATCAAACTGACGTTCATTATATCAAATCGAAAGTAGGCCAAATGTGTAACAGTGTACTAGATTACCGCAGTTTCATAGTTCAACAAAACACATGATCAAAATGGAATACACATTTCAGCCTATTTGCCCTGGAAACGACACAGATTTTATATCAGGGTCCTAACATAAATTTGAATATCTTAAGTTTTAAAGTGGATCCATTACATAATAGTAAGGTTTTTGTTTTCTTTACGTTTCTTTAAGGGTATAACACCGCTCACACAGATCATTGGTGTCAACGCAAACAGAAAGGCGATAAATATATATATAAAAATTCAAATAAAATGAATTTGATATACATATAAATAAAAAAAATAATGGTATTATGCCTATTCAGCCAGCACAAGCGTGACCTCGAGAAAACAGGGAGCACTTATTAGGTATATATTGCAAAACCCGTTGTACGGTTTTAAGAACTATGTCATAAATTTAATGGGTATTATTACCTCGTTTTTACTTGAACTCTCTGAAATTGAATCAATGCTCAGTTGAATATCTTCTTTTCCCTCAGCTTTTCTGCGCTCAAGAATAGCAAGTCTCAATTCCTCTTTTACAGACAGATCCCTAATTCTACTCCCTTTGTCGTCCGTACCAACCCTCAAATCAATCACCAATCGACTGTAGGTTTCTCTTTCAACTTCCATCTAAACGTCTTTCCAACATAAACTATGGGAACTATTTCAAGTAAGAAGAAAATTAGTCATAAAAGTTAGTTCAGTAATATACAAGATTGTGTCAAACTATCTACCTTCCTTGTGCTATTTCTGCATTTGACGCAATAAGTCGACACTGAGTCATTAAGGGGAAACAACTTATGGAGGTGGATTTTCGTTTCTTTCTCGTGCTAATTTACCAGTCCGGGAAATAAATATCAGCACATCAGCAGTTTCTTATAGCCCAACAAATTTATTTTATGTTATAACAAGGAAGAAAAAAAAAATATGAGCGTATAGGTAAGGCTCATTTCTGAAGTATACACGTGATATTTACTAAACAATTTTGTGCATACAAAAATATACAACTCTGCACTTGTCTACTTCCATGAAGTAACTGTAAGAAACGTTCTGAGATTCATAAAAAAAACTTAGTTTCCTAAGAAGCTTATGTCCCACACAGTTACTTAGTTTCAAAAACCAAAAGCACATCAGTCCATTAATCAATCTTATATAAATCCATTTCCCGCTTTGCATGTTTTTGAGAGAGAGAGAGAGAGAGAGAGAGAGAGAGAGAGAGAGAGAGAGAGAGAGAGAGAGAGAGAGAGAATGTTCTTTTCCTGCGTAAATACCGGTTTTATTTGATCTGTGTCACTAAACAAGATCTAATTTAATTCGTTGTTTTTGTCACGCGTTCTGATGTACCCGAGGTAGCTTTGACTGTTGTCATATATTTGTGTTATACTAAAGACCCCTCCCTTTCATTTAAATCGTTTTGGACTATCTTTAATTTTAAAAAAATCCCATAGACTGTGCATACAAATAAAATCATGGGACTCGTGTTAAAATTCGAAACCAAGATCTTGATTCTACGTAGTCAGTATCTTTTTTTGTACATGGTCCATAATATGCTAATAATCCATATGTCCTTAAAAGTGATTTACAGGTGACAAGAATACGGACTTGTATTTTTCAACAAGACGGATTTTTCCTTTGATTTAATACTGGGGAAATATATACGTTAAGGCAGCCTCATTTCAGGATACCTGTACTATGTGACCTTGAAAAATATGTTTTATATTCAATTAGCATCACGTCTGGTAAATATACCAAAACTGGATCTTCCAAGGGTTCATTTTAAGGGCTTTTTAAACCACCCCTTGCACATAGATAATTAGGAGAAGGATACATGTTTGCATTGTTTAATAATGACAAGCAGAATATTTATTTATTTATATGCTAGTATGCAGCTAAGATGAACGTCACAAACATAGTCGATTTATCCAAATTATCCAACTACAGTACTAAGATCACGGAGAGTTCCATCAGTAAAGAGTTCTTCGAGATAACTAACAAACTAATGTCAAGGAACAAATGTACACCACTTCCAAATACCTTCTATCCAGCAGACCTAGTTGCACATTTATTCCGTAACAAGGTACAAACCATTAGAGGTTCGCTTGACAACATAATTTCAATTTACTCATCACCATACAGTTATGATACAAAATATCAGCGACAGTAGTAAGGGGGGATACCGTGGCGTCAAGGGAAAATCCTGTCAAAAAGGGCTTGGGACACTACGGCGTGAGCCAGGTGGGACTGTATAGCGTCTACAGGTGGGACTGTATAGCGTCAAGGGAAATTGAATATGGTGGGACTGTATAGCTCAAAGGGAATTTAACATACGAACTATTTGGAACTATTTAGCGACAAGGGAACTTTAACGTAGTGGGACTATATAACGTCAAGGGAAATTTAACATGGGGAATATTATTTTTATTTAGACCTGTCTAGCGACAAGGGAAATGGAGGCAAAGAAAGCAAATATCTTTTCGAGGTATATGAGTGGCCCTGAAAAGGGCCGTTATGTGTAATATTAACAGTATATTGTTAACACAGAGGACATCTCATGGATCTTCTTCTCTTCCTTAAACTCACTGTTGGACCATAGAAGAGAACTCTCTTTAAACAACCTTGCCTCTCCACATATATCCTTCTCTTCCAAAGGGCTGTATCAGTCATATGAGTGATAGTCCATGATGATCTGACATACATGGGTAAGTCAGTACGAAATAGCATGGTAGAAACAATGGTAGAAGATTCTACGTTGGTACACATCTTGTGATGAGAACAGGTGAAGCGAATGCCGTGTACTGCGGTTATTTATCGGGGAAGAGCGGATCGAAACGGATTGAGTTTATTCACCAATCCAAACACGCGTTACACAAGTCAGTCACAGTCGTCCAATCGGAAGAGAGCAGTCTGTGACGTCATCTTCCCTATATAGAGGTACTAGCGTCTGTGCGCAGTCAATCGATGCGACAGAGTTGTCAATCATGTCGGACACTAAGAAGACGATGAATTGGGGTGAACCAGTAGTGGAGACAGAAAGTAATGGTACAGCAGTGACAAATACATCCAGAAGAATTGGAGCGATTTTTACAACAACAGAAAGTAGAAGAACAAGCTTTTCTTATTCAGCAGCGGGAAGAAGAAGAAGCAAGAAGGAAACACCAGGAAGAAACAGTAGCAGCAACAGAGAAGAAAGAAGACCAAGGACAGAAAGAGAATAGTGAATATCAAACGGTCACGACGGTACTTTTAGATATTTTAGCTGGGATAAGGAGTCTGAAACAAATGTATCAGACTTCTTTATCACGACCGAAGAGAAAAAGACCTTCTCGAGCTAAACAACACAATCTAACTGTGAGTACGTCTGCCATATCACCGTTAGTGATTTCTACCAAATCATTGACAGGAACCACCAGTCCCGAAGTAGGCCTTGGCCGTGGCAAAGGCTTAAGACAATTAAAGATGATTACGTCCTGTTTCTGAGTTTGTTTTGTTTTAAACAAACATAACCCCAACGGTCCTTTTCAGGGCCACTCAAATTATTTTGAAAAGAAATACTATTTTAATTGCCTAATTCAATGAAAACTCAAAAGTTCTTTTTTATTTTTTAACCCATGAATTACTTGCGCGTGAATGAGTGTGTGAGTATAGGTTCTTATTCTATAAAATCAAAACCAAGAGACACTTACTTTTCTTCTCTCTGGTGTATTCTGGTACAAATGTTACAATCCAATATCACAACATAACATAACACAATACCACTTTAAAAAGTTCATAGTCTCCTTCTGTTCACTCTTTCTGTTTCTTTAATTTCTTTACTGTCACAGGTTTTTCTTTTTCTTCTTCTTCTTCCTCACTTTCGTTTCGTCTTCTTTTCTTGTCTTTGTGAACGTGTCGGGGTTCTTTCTTAGGTGAGGGTACCTCTTCCTCCTCCTCTTGTTCAGAATTCCTCTTCCCTTCATCCTCCTGCTCCTGTTCTTTCTTAGGGCAGTTTGGAGACCAATGTCCTTTCTCTTTACAATGATAACAGGTATCTTGACTTTTGTCTCTATTGGTACCTTTTTTGTTTTTTTCACGATCTGGACATTCTGTAGCCCAATGTCCTTTCTTCTTACAGATATAGCAAGTATCTTGCCTTTTATCTCGATAGGAGGGAGAGTAGTCCGTCGGCTTGTCTAAAGAAAACTTTCGTATGACACCACGCAAAGCTCTGATGAGAAGTTCAACTTGTGTAGGCTCTTCTATCGTTCTGGTCAATGTGAGAGTAAAATGAATAATGAAAGGTTAGACACTGACCCTTTATATATACACGGATCGGTCATGGTCTTTAAAGTGTAGTCATTTGACTTTTTGCAGACAAGATAAAAAGACCGCATCATGTTGTGGAGAAAGGAGAGGACAGTAAGAGGCAGAAACGTAATGTATCGCCATGCACAGTAGCTGAAGTCTTGGCTCAAATTCATGCCAATGATTTTGAAGATGACATGAGTGAGCCCGAATCCAGACCCAAATAATCGACGTCCAAGCAAAGTTCACCACCCTTAGTAAACCCTGAAAATTACTATCACATTCGAGAGACGGAAAAGCGTTCCTCTCGAAAATTTAGAACAACGGCTTACACGTATGCAGTAAAGTTTAAAGATTTAAGTCCAATGTACCTTTGGAGAATACAGAAGGGTTTATTATCGCGGTGCGGGATTCAGTGTTAACTACATTGAAACAGCAATGTAAAGCCAAAGAAGACGATCGCTTGAGACTTTCTATTCATCACGATAATTTGAAGTCTCCCGTTTGGATCGAGTTTACTAGCCCATCACAATTAACACCTTCTAAAGTCATCGACAAAATTCAACATGTGCAACAATCCAACGACTAGTTTCACATCACCGATGGAAAAGCCACACTGTTCATGACCCACGTTTCTCTTCCCCAAGGAACAGGACGCTAAAAAGTGTTATTAGTCGACAACTTTTGCAGCATTAAGAGAAGCCTCGTCAAAAATAACAATTCTCAAGACCAGATGTGTTTAGTCCGTGCCATCGTCTTGGGACAAACGTATGCCAGCAAGAACGACACGGCAGAATGGAAAAGAGCTTGGAAAACTATTCAACAATCGGACCGAGCCAAACAACGAAGTGAAGCAGAACTCCTGTTACAGCAAGTAGGGATATCCAAAGACATCCCTTGTGGCATTCCAGAAATGCAAAAATTGCTAGACGTCTTAGCACCACGTTACACCTTGAAAGTACATATCAAGAAGTGCGTGGTCCTCTTTTGTTTCGAGGCAATGATTTCAAAGACGGAAAATACATTCACGTCTATCATCACGATGATCATTTTGATACAATTACCAGTATCACTGCATTCCTGGGATACGGTTACTACTGTGAAAAATGTGACTATGGTTATTACAATCGAGAACACCACAAGAATTGTGGAACGAAATGTGAGGGATGTTTGGCCTCTCAACACTGTCTGGAAAAAGGACAAGTACGAGTGTATTGCCCTGTTTGTCAGCGCACTTTTGTCAGTCCTACCTGTTACCAACAACATTTGAAGATGCAATGTTCACAGCAGAAAAGTACTTGTCAGCTTCTAAGATTGTGCCCTACTTGTGGACAAGGCATACGTACCAATAATACCATGTTTCACGTTTGTCGAGGGAAGAAAAAATGTCACATTTGTCACCAAATCGTGAACTTGGAGCACGAATGCTTCATTCAAAAATACCAACCCCAACAAGAAGATACCAAGAAGAAAGGGAATTTTATATTTTTTTGATTTCGAAAGCATGCAAGAGACTGGCATTCACATTCCTAAATTCTGTGTAGCTCACCGAGCGTGCGAGAAGTGCATCCAAGGGCCTATCTTTAGTCATTGCCCTCACTGCAGTAAGATTCCTGGAGGACGTGAAAAAATATTTCGAAGGCCAAACACGTTGGCCGATTTTGCCCAATGGATCCTAAACCCCATCGACGAAACGTGGAGTCCAGAAGACATCAAACTTGACGGAGATTGTCATCACCATGCCACGGTAATGGCTCACAACTTCTCGGGATACGATGGGCAATTTCTGCTCAGATATTATACGGAACAAAGTACCGAACGTCCTAAAGTGACTTTAAACGGAGACAAAATCATTTCTTTGCAAGTAAGACAAGTACAGTTTAAAGATTCAATGAGTTACTTGGCCATGCCTTTGAGTCGCATGCCTAAAACGTTTGGAATGACAGAAATAGCCAAAGGTTATTTTCCATACTTTTTCAATACCGAAGCCAATCAACATGTCGTTCTACCCGATTTGCCTGAGGTTGACGACTACGACCCCGATAACATGCGCACCGAACAACGAGAAGCTTTCCACGCTTGGTACCAGACTCACGCCTCGGAACCCTCCGACTTTCAAGAAGAAATGTTAAAGTATTTTCGATCTGACGTGGACATTTTACGACGTTGCTGTGGGAAATTTCGAGAATTGTTCAATGAGCACGGAGGGATCAACCCTTTGAAAGAAGCTTGTACTATCGCCAAAGCGTGTTCCTTAGTGTACCGAAAACACTTCATGCCTGAAAACACCCTCGCTGTCATCAGTCTTCAAACGACAAACTTTGTCAAACGTCAATACTCGGTCAAAGCATTACGCTGGCTACATTACTTGTGCGACAAGGAAAACAAATGGATCCAACATGCCCGCAACGGAGGAGGCGAAAAGACCTTCGGAACGTATTCGGTGGATGGCTGGGACTTACAAAATCCTCAAATCGTGTACGAGTTTAATAGATGCTTATTTCACGGATGTCCCATGTGCTACCCTCAACGTGACACCAAACATCAGTTTTTACAACGGACCATGGAAGACTTGTACCAGACAACTTGTCAGCGACGATTGAAGTTAGAACAGTAAGGATACCAGGTGGTGGAAATGTGGGAACACGAGTACGATCAGCGTTTGAAAATCGATCCCGAGTTTAAACTCATCGTAGAAAGTTACAAGTTGGTGGCCCCCCTGAACCCATGTGATAGTTTGTACGGAGGACGAATGAATGCCACCTGTTTGCTGTACCAGGCAGACGAGGAGAAGGGAGAAGAAATCAAATACTTGGACATGTGTTCGCTGTATCCTTACGTCTGCGAGTATTGTCACTTTCCCGTAAGGCACCCATAATTGATGACAGAACACATTGACTTAGACCACATACGCCAGTACGAAGGATTGATCAAGTGCAAAGTCTTGCCTCCTACGGACTTGTACCATCCCGTTTTAACTCACCATTGCCAAGGGAAACTGATGTTTCCTTTGTGTCGTACTTGTGCCGAAACGTGCAATCAAGACCAACTTTGTCAGCACACCCAGGAAGAACGCGCCTTGACATGAACATGGGTTAGCGTGGAATTGTTTAAAGCTCTGGACCTGGGATACCAACTGTTAGAAGTGTACGAAATTTACCTCTTTCCCAAGACACAACAATACCACAAGGGCGACGAGACACGGAAAGGTATTTTTGCAGACTACTTGGATGCCTTTTTGAAACTTAAACAAGAAGCTAGCGGCTATCCGTCCTGGTGTGACACTCCCGAAGACCAAAAGATATTCAAAGAAAAATATCAGGAGCAGAAAGGCATCACTTTAAACCACATCGAGAAAAACTAAGGAAGGCGATCGTTTGCCAAAGTGATGTTAAATTGCTTGTGGGATAAAATGGCACAACGACCGTCTTTACCCAAGACGGAGTATTTGTCCGAAAACCTTCCCGCTACTTCCAGATGATTCACGATACATGAAACACGTGGAAGTCATTCGTCATAACTTGATCTTAGTCAATTACGAAGAAGAACTAGACTTTGTAGAAGCCGACAAATTGGAAATGTCATCATTGCGACTTACGTGACAGCCCACGCTCGCTTAAAATTGTACCAAGTGTTAGAACTGTTAGGAGATCGTGTGTTGTATTTTGTCACGGACAGTTGCATCTACATTCACCGACAGAACTAGTGTAACCCTGCTATCGAAGGAGACCGTTTAGGAGCCTGGATCGATGAACATCCCGACGAAAAGATTCTATGTTCTGCAAGTGGCGGTCCTAAAAATTACGGCTACGAATACCGAGACCCACAATGAGAAATGCACACTGAATGTAAAATGAAAGGATTGGCTCTCAATTATCGAATCAGTCGAGTGGTGAACTTTAACGTGCTACAAGAAGCCTTACAGTCGGTACAAGATGAAACTTTTAAAGTGACCACCCACGAACCGCACAAGATTCTCCGATTACCCACAGATAAAATCGTCAGTCGACCTTTGGAGAAAGTCTATCAAATCGTGTACCAGAATAGAGTACGACTTTTCCCTATCACTTCACTTTACCGTTCGGTCACGTCGAGATTGGGCAGCATATAAAAAGGAACATTGTCCAAAACCAATAGTTCATTGTAACTGCAACGACCAAGCGACACAAGATGAATCCATTTAAACAGGCATCATTCAAATTTGGGGATTCTCAAGTGGAGTGCGATGTTAAACCTTGCGATTGCAGTGATGCCAGACGCTGTGACTTTAGCGATTCAGCAGGACATCGTGGGAACTTTGTTATGACTACTACCCCTATATCTACCATGGAAAGTGATGCAGTGCGTGTAAAGCGATTCCACACGTTATCGTGGACTCCTAGGAATTTCACCGTACCTGCATCGAACTGAAGTGAGGAGAGTCGAATATTCGTTCCCTACGAGCTGGCCTGAATACTGTCACTTTAAAAGTCGATTCCAAACCTTCAAAGATAAATGGCCAAAATATCTGCCTGGACCAACTCCTGAAGAATTAGCCAAGGTCGGATTTTTCTACTTGGGCGAAGGGGATAAAATCAAGTGTTTCACTTGTGGTGTGTCAATTTACGAGTGGGAACAGAACGATTACGCTTACCTGGAACATGTTCGATGGTCTCCGAATCGTCAATATCTACCTTTAGTGGGACCTAGTGATTGAAAGTGACAATACTGTACCATGTCGTTTAACAAATCAGTTTGGCTTGGAGACAAACGTAGTCTAGTATATAAACCCTCTCTAAAACATAATATTCAAGGATTACCACACGAATTGCAAGAGAAGATCTACAAGGACGTTTAGCAGGGACTTGCTAAAGAAAAATCTCAATGGGTGACTGTAGAACTTTTGTGGCGTGAAATTCACAAGAGGAAAGCGACAAAAATTAACCAACGTGTCAGAATTCTCTTGATCAAGTCTACCTTCCACAGATTTGAATTTAGTTTGTTTACATCTGAAGATTTTTTGATCATTCTTGACCGTTACCCTGAATGGCAGTGGTCCGAAATTACACGTTATATTAATCACTTTCGCTTTTGGAGAAGATTTTAAATAATTCTGTGCAGAATATACACTTATGGTCTTCGACATAATAAAGTATAAAATAGAACTACCATGCCACAACCTTTATCACTTGTGATAAAACAGATTCCGTGGAAGGATATCAATGAGAATATTCACACGGTGAAGGATTCCGAACACTTATTACAAGAACTGTGTCCCATTAATTGGGGTCGACGTATAGTATGTGTTTTAGTGACGTGCTTTCTGAGATTTCGTTTACCTGTCGATTCCTTGTGGACACTTTACGAACACTACCTACAAAAAATACAGTATGGTGACTCCTTTAAATGTCGACGAGAGACTGATTCTGTTTAAAGCCTTACGCTTTCATCTGGATACGTCTCGACCTCAACAGGAAAAAAAAGATTCGTCAACTTTTACGAACGGAAGTGGTGTACGAAGATGTGTGTGTAGCTTGTGATTTACACCCTCATTGGACAGATGTACGTGACTGGAAAAGTTTGGACTTTGAGGCTTGGACAAAAGAAGCATCCCATTATGCTCAAGCGTTGTGTTCGTAAAATCCATCGTCGAGTGAAAAAACTCACTTTTAAACCTGTTAGTGACAGTGCCAGAAGAAGGAAAAGAATCTGTCACCCAGGACAATCACCCTGTTCAAGACAGGACTGTCATGGACATTCCCCCACAAAGACCCTTCCGAGAAGACACCTATATGACTGTACCCCATGTAGAGACTATAAGAACATTACACACTACCTCAAGGACACCTTGGCTACCCAAACAATGTTGTACAGAGACTTGTTTATATGCCACTTTGATCGTTTCCATGTGTATTTTATTCCTGTACTTATCCATTTGGCTTTTATGTATTGTTGTCTTTCGTGTTGTTACAATTTAAACATGAATTGAAAAAAACGTGTCGTGAAAAAAGTATAAAAACATCTTGTCTTGTCTGTTTTTGTGTCATTAGTGTCATACCCTATACTACTATAGCTACCTCTGCTATCTGTATTCCTTCCTCCTCGACATTCAAAGTCATTGACGAACACTTAGATCATGCTAGTTGGGAGGCCTTGTATCTTCGTCATCCTTTTAACATGTTAATTGCTGTACCGAGCGGTTCAGGCAAAACCGAATTTGTCAAACGTTTGATCGAACATAAACATCATTTGATCGATCGTTCACCTCAACACATCGTGTGGTGTTACAAAGAGTGGTAATCGGCATACAGCCTCTTGCAAGAAAGTCAAGGTGATTCCATTATGTTTGCGGAAATCATTTCTAGCGAAGACGATGGGATCGTGTCTGACCCTAGTCCAACTCATTTGGTCATTTTTGAATACATTTTAGGAGAAGAAGAAGGAGAAATTAAACTGTGGTTTACGCGTAAAGGGAATCATCGTAATGCCAGTGTTATTTACATTACACAAAATTTATTTCAACAAAGTAAAGCCCATCGTGGTCTCAATGCTCATTACGTGGTCTTGTTTAAAAGTCCTCGAGATAAATCGCAAGAGCAAGTCTTAGCCAAACAGTTAGGAACACCTTGGCTGACTCATGCGTACGATGATGCCACTCAAACTCTACACGCCTATTTACTCGTGGATTTAAAACCCACCACTCCCGATTAATTGCGATTTCGTACCCATTTGTTTTACGACTGGTGTCAAGACGGAGGACCTGTCGTCGTCGACATAATAATATGAACAACTAAAAATATATATAAGAACCTCGGTCACTTTGACCTTGTCTCATACATTGTAAACATGACGTCCCTTCAGTCTCATCTTCCCATCAAATTGATTCGGGCCTTGTACGATATCAGTCGCGAAAAAAATCCACAAATACGTGCTCACGTCTTAGAAGCCAGTCTCAAGAAGTCTTACGATGGTTTACGGTGACAGTACGTCAAAAACTGCAAGGCATCATTCACATTCCACATCAAACCAAACGCTTTTTTGACAGAAACAAAGTAGCCTTGACGCAACTGGCTGATCCTCGCATCGATACTCACACCAAAAAGCAAATAATTTTCAAACCTGGAGGTAGTGGTTCTCTAGGAGGTGTCATCATTCGTTCCCTTTTAAAATGGGATCCCAATGCTCCCAAAGATCACCCCAAGAAAAAAGCCAAACGAACTCCTAAGAGAAAGAACAATGGGGCCAAGACCAAAACACAGAAAAAGAAAGGTCCACAGAAAAGAGCTGTCAACCGCAAAAGAGGCAGTTCTGGCAGGACGCAACCTTTCCTTCGTAAACCACGACCTGCAGCACCAGTGGCCGCGTTTCCAGTAGCCTCGGGTGCTTCCACTTCTCCGTTGTGGGTGATGCCAGCCAAATATAATTTGACACCCGTTCTTCCTAATTTGATGAAACATTGAAAATCTGCGTCTCCCAAAACGTCACCTCTACCTCATTAGCGGCAGTAGCAGCTGATCACAAAGTACCTGCCCCCAAAGTCAAGTCCAAGAAAGATCTGGCATGTTAAAGAGTTTACTGGATTTGTCCTAACAAGAACTGTCCCGATTTAGTCCATTGCGAACCCCTTCACGACGTGTGTTACCTGTCATGAAGTTGATACGACGGAAAGATAATCAGTGGCGTCGCATTCCAGTATAAAAAAATATAAATACCTGACAAGGGCTAGCGGATTAAAGGGAGGTGGGTTAGGAATATTTATTAGTGACCTACTACCCAATACTTATTTTTGTACTAACACTAGCCAAAAACAAGATAATTCTACAGCAAACGCTGTAGAATATCAAGCAGTACATATACACGTTGGTTCTTTTTCATTTTAACTTCTTAACGTGTATGACCCTGGTGGAGCAGCTCCAGCGCTCTTACAAAACTATTTGCAGTTAAACAGCTGCATAAAAGAATACATGATTTGTGGAGATTTTAACGCCCACAATAAGTCATGGGGCGGTGATCATACTGACAAGCGAGGCTCATTGATTGAACAATGGGCACTCAAAAGAAACCTTGTCATACTAAACGACGGAACAAAAACCCGTCTATCACCAACAAATGGCTCCATGTCTGCATTAGATCTTACTATTTGTACGCCCAGATTGGCTGCAATCACCAACTGGGAAGTAGACAGAGAATCTACACTAGGTAGTGACCACTACCCAATAGTTATTGACATACACTTGTCAAAGCCAATCGATCCCATTAAAAAAAACTTCCAAATGGATTTTAAACAAAAAAAAGCAAACTGGACGAAATTCCGGACCCTACTGGAAAAAAGACAATACATGATCTACAAGACGACAACATCGACCAGTTTAATAACAACATAATCCAGTGTATCAAGGAAGCAGCCAATAATAGCATTCCTTCCACGGGAACAAAAATTACAAATAAACAGCCCATACCTTGGTGGAACGACAACTGCAAGAAGGCGATCAAGGATAAGAAGAAAGCCCTCAACAGATTTAGGCACACTGGCAAGTCAACGGACTTCGATGACTACAAAAAAAAGGAAAAATTAGCAAAGCAGATCATCAAAACATCTAAAGAGACGTCGTGGCAAAACTACTGCTCCACTTTAATAATCAAACAGTCCAATTCCAAACAAATTTGGAATAAAATTAAATCCATGAAAAAAGAAATTAGCACGACTATACCAAATATCAAAGGAGCAATAACAAACATGGAAAAAGCTTCAGCGATAGCATCTCACTTTGCAGGAATGAGCAGCAACAAAAACCACACTGCAAAATTCCAAGCATATAGAGCAAAAGTGGAGAAACAGCAGTCACATCTCTTTATGGATAGAGAACCCAGAAACCCGTCTCTCAACGAACCCTTTACTAGAGAGGAATGGATAAATGCAATCAAACCAAAAAAGTCAACCTCACCAGGAGAAGACAACATGGGATACGAAATATATAAAAACATCCCAACCAACATGGAAATAGCTCTAATTGCTTTAATTAGCCAATCATGGACCACGGGACAAATCCCCGAGAAATGGAAACAAGCAATAGTAGTACCAATCCCAAAAGTAGACAAGGACCCAACCGAAGTTTCATCATACAGACCCATCTCCCTTACGGACACCATATGTAAAGTAATGGAAACTATGGTTAACAACAGATTAAAACATCATTTAGAGAGTAAAAACCTTTTATCAAACAACCAGAGCGGCTTCCGGAATAATAGATCAACAATAGATCAGCTAGTCCGACTTGAATCCCAAATAAAACTAGCATTTCACAATAAAAGGAAAAAAAATCGACACTTGACCGCAATTTTTCTAGACCTTGAAAAGGCATTCGACTTGGTTTGGACAAATGGCCTTATAGCCAAACTTAACCACTACGGTATAAATGGTGAAATGCATGCCTGGATAAAACAATTTCTGTCTAATAGGCGCATCAGAGTTAGAATAGGAGCTACACTCTCTGAGGAATTCCTATTGGAAAACGGCACACCTCAAGGTAGTGTCATTAGCCCTACGCTGTTCAACATTATGATTAATGATCTGGGAATCAACGTTGATCCCAAAGAAGTAGACCTCTCGCAATTTGCAGACGATAGCGGTCTATGGAAAGATGGTGATCCAACAAGTCAAAAAGTCATCAACACCCTCCAAATCAGCCTCAACAAAATTGGAACTTGGGCTGACAAATGGGGGTTCAAACTCTCAAAGGGCAAAACAAGGGGTATAATTTTTTCGCCAAATCAAAAGAAAACAGTAGAAGCACCAAAGCTATACATTCAAGGGGAGTTAATTAAATTTGAAACAACAATCAAATTCCTGGGTATGACATTTAATCAATACCTAACATGGAAGTATCACATCCAAGATCTGATCCGTAGATGCAAAAAAGACATTTCCCTCATGAAAAATATCAAAGGATTAAAATGGGGATCTAACCAAAAAACTCTTCTGATGATCTACAGGGCCCTAATTAGATCCAAACTGGACTACGGATGTCAAGTATATGCATCTGCTAAACAAAGTCTTTTGGGGAAACTAGATCAAATACAAACTACAGCACTAAGGATTTGCACAGGTACCTTGAGAAGCACCTCAAAAGAAGAATTGCAAATCATCACTGGAGAAATGCCATTATCACTTAGAAGAGATGAGCTAACTCTTAGATATGCGGTCAGAATCTCAACTCATAACGCAAATCACCCCACCAGAACAACAATTAAAAATTGCAACAAAGCCTTTAGCAAGAGGTTAGTACCATCCCAACCTTCCGGGAAAAGGATTCACACCTTAAGCAAAGAACTAAGCATTAACAGCCTTCAAGCTGTTCAAATCGCCTATCCGGACAATACTCCCTGGATGAACATACCAATAAACATTAACTTTGAAGCCATAACATTTGGACCTAAAGAATCGATGGCGAACGAAATAAGAACAAAAATTCTCAATAACTTAGAAGCCAACTACAAGGATTATACCAAATTATACACTGATGGATCCAAATCAACAGATCCAGATAGAACAGCTGCAGCAGTCACCATTCCAGAGTTAAATATAACAATAGGGAGGCGACTCCCGGACCAATGTTCCATCTACACCACGGAATTTTGGGCTATCTTAGAGGCACTGAATCTAATCAAAATTAATACATTTCCCAAATCACTCATCATCAGTGATTCTTTAAGTGTCCTAAAAACACTTGAATCTGGATGTTCAAAAGGGCGTGGCAACTATCAAAAGCTAACTAGGCTAACTGTCAATGATCTTGCTAACTTTAACCAAACAATTGAATTTATGTGGGTCCCATTTCATATAGATCTGTTTGGAAACGATCAAGCTGACCGTGCTGCAAAAAATAGCCTCAACAACGTGGAAATTGAATATATAGAGTACTCGGTAACAGAATTATATAATGTCATTACCAAAAGAATCATGTCAAAATGGCAACAACAATGGGATTCAAGCCAGAAAGGACGTAAACTATACTCTATCCAAAACCAAGTATCCAGGAATATTATTGGAGCAGAGATTAAACATACACATCTCGAAAGAATCTTCAATCGCATCAAAACAGGAAAAACTCTACTGGCCGGAAGTATGGGCAAATACAGTAAATCCAACCCTGGAAGAAATACTTCTTGCCAATCTTGCAATCAATTAGAAGATCTATCACATGTTTTTAATGTGTGCCCAGCATATAGAGTAGCAAGAAATAAACTTGCAAGCTCTCTTATTAAAATAGGCTCGAGCACAACCTACCCATCATTTCTTAGTATCACACACCCTAATCCTAACCTAACTGCAGAACTGATCCTATTATTCCTCCGGGAAATAGACAAGTCTGACAGTATTTAATACTGCACCCCATTCCAATTGTCCCTACCCAATCACTTATTTTTAAATGCCGGACGACAATTATTCTAAATTATATTCGGGGGATTAAATTATTGGGTATATCTCCTTCCTTCCAATGCAGTCTCGTTCCGCCTTTGCCTCTTCTGCTTCCGACGGTTGGTATCAATTAATTAGCATAACATTGTGCAATAATGCGTGGGGACGTGGCACTATTCCGTCCCCCGAAACAATTAATTAGCCCTTTTGGGGCATTAAACAGACGTAAATGCCCAATGGGCGAAAACGTCTTAAATCCAATTAATCAATCAATCAAGACTAGCCAAGCTGATAGGAAAGATGAAAAATTCTATGACTATATGGATTTGATATAATTGCACAGGTGGCTTACACAATATTGGTATTTGTTCTGCCTTCCTGCTTTGCCGTGACCCGACATTTTACTCTAAGGCGAGACTGCCATTTAACGCGGGTGCCGGGGAGACTGCGACAACACAGCCTAGTGTAGTCAAAGTTACCTTTGGTCCCGACCAATCAAATAGCCCGACCCTCGGGCATTAACTGGTCGCGAAAGCACATAGTTGCGCATGCGACCTTAATTCATATTTAAAAAAAAGACTAGCCAAGCTGAACGAGACTTACGTCACTATGCATCGTATCAGACACAATCTGATGCCAAAGCCTGAAGAGATAGAGATTGTTAGAATGCTGCAAGTTACGGAAGACCTCATAGAAGAACTCTTCAGAGAGGAAATTGAAAAAGACAAAGAAGAATGGGCTGAAAAGTATAGACTTCAGAAGCAGCAGAGAGAGAGAGAGAGAGCAGAGAGAACAGCAGCAGCAACAGCAACGGCAACAACAGCAGCAGGAACCAGACAGAAGTTTTGTCGACTGTTGTGTCGACACGAAAGAGTTCTCTTTCTCTTTCCGAAGAAGCAAACCCTATCCTGTTGCCAGACGAGGATGCAATCTTAGACGATAAAAAATTGTTATCCCTCCTCGTGCACACAAAACAACAGCCCTTTTCAGGGCTACCCAATATTCTCGAAAATAATTAATAATTGAATTTGCTAATGGTATGTGAGGAAGTTAGAAAAAAAATAGAAGTGAGTCTATAATCACAGTCTATTTTTACTTTTGTTTGAAGTGCGTCTATAAGCACAACGTATTTTTCAAATAACTTGTTAAATTTATAATTCATGTGAGTAAAGTAAAATAAGTGAGCGAGTGTTTCTTTTAAGTCCGCGTGTTTTGGTGATGATAGGGGTGTTTTCCTTCACGTTCATTGAACTTTATCTACTTTTACGTAACATGGGTTCTGATTAGATGTTGGCAATCTTGATTTCAAGCTCGGCCTATTCTCACACTGATGTAAAGTACAACTAAACTATTTGGCAATTCACTAATTATACAGATACTTAATACTTCATTTTTTAAGTAATAAGATATCAAACCGATTGGATTATGTCTTTAACTAGAGTGAAATAATTTTACAAACTAGCTTTCCTAAACCGGGTGCCTTCCTGCTTTGCCGTGACCCGATATGTTACTCTAATGAGAGACTGCCATTTAACGCGGGTGCCGGGGAGACTGCGACAACACAGCCTAGTGTAGTCAAAGTTACCTTTGGTCCCGATCAATCAAATAGCCCGACCCTCGAGCATTAACTGGTCGCGAATGCACATAGTTGCGCATGCAACCTTAATTAATATTTAAATAAATTCACGTCCGCGCTTGTGTCATATATAGAGAAACACTTCCAAGTCAGCGACGACCGAGCAAGCAGTAAGACATGGAGAATTTTGCGTCAGCGACTGGATTTATCCCCACCCTCCAAGGCGCTCAGTGCCATAAAGGGCATTGGGCTTAATTTAGCTACGGGTTGGAGCATTCGGGCGGCTGAGAGAAGAACTACACTTCTCTTAGTATGGGACAACGATGACAAAGAAGATAAGGGGAATCTGAGATACGGCAGAAGTAGGGGAAAAAAGCAGCAGAGGAGAAAGGCCCAGCCAGCTCAAGATACCACCCCACCCCCACAACCACGTGTCATTGAGGAGCCGGCCTCTACTTCTGCTACAAAGGAGAAAACCGTACAAGAGGATGTAGTAACGGCCCTTAATGAACAACAAATGATAGAGTTTGCCAACAAACTTCAATATTTAATGGATACAACGGCGGTACAGGGCACCACGTCTGAAACAACTATTGAAGAGTTACTATCATCACCACCACCCCCACCACCAAAGGGGAAAGCCTTCCAAACAAATGTTAAGGGGAAGGATAAGTTACGAACTTCCACCCCTAAGCAGACTCCAAGGGATGCAGTAGACTTGGAGAAAGACCTCGATGTATCTTCATCTTCTGAGGAGGAGGCGTTTACACAGGCGAAGAAAACGGTTCGTATGCCTAAGCAGTCCAAAGACGAGCTAATGACAAACCTGTGCAGCGAACTATGAATCACTAAACTACTTAAGGACAAGAAGAAAGCTGGCCACTTCATCAGCGCTGTAACCTACGTGGGATTCCGGTCGCTTGGTACTACACCACCCAGAGCAGCTCAGTGGAACTTTGCGTTAACACTCTTTACGCAATATTACAACGACATCTTTAAACGGCGGCCACTCGCCCACCTGTTCGATGAGGCGCATTACCTTGCAACCTTACACGGCCTCTACTTCCCTCCAGCTTATACGGAAGAGGAGAAAACAGCAGTCCGCATCGCAACAATAGAAGAGAAGAGAGGGAGCCTCACCGGGGCTGCTTACTAGCCCTTCTAAGGGCTTGCCATACTGCCATTATGGTATTACGAGCTCTCATTTGGTACGAGAGCTCTATTCGAACAATCTCTATTTGAAATACTGACATGATCATTTCGAAACACCACTCCAAATTTACAATCTATTCCAACCTAACAGTGACTCAACTACATATGTCGCATAGACATTTTAGAATAAAATTTGCTTGGGACTTATAATATGTACACTTTGTACTAGACACGTTGGTACGTTAAGCGTTAGGAAAATTCTACAACTTATTGAAATTTGAATCAATTGCACAGGTGGCTGACACAATATTGGTTTTAGTTTGTCCATTAGTACGACTGGACTTAATTTGAAATAAGTATGGCTAGGGCGTTCCAATGCGTAAACGACATCCATCTACGACATCGGCTGGCCGACCTCCGAGACCTTTTCCACCTTTTCCACGTCCAGACCCCATCTACATAGCGATATGAGAAAACTATTTTTCTCTCGCTATTCTTTGGTGCCATTGCACCTTTGCTATCTTCTTCCTGATTGATTGATAGGGTTGAGTACGTGTTGGTTCGATTCCCACTCAAGACGGCCTTTCATTCATATCGATAGTTGCTCAATAGCGACTCCGATATGACGGCCAATTAAATAGCGTACTATGTACGCATAAACGCCCGTGGGGATGTGGCACAATTACTTCCCCCAGGATTAAGATGAGTAGACTCAACAAGCTTAAGGAGCTTCAGATGCACCTGGAGCATGCTAGACGTCTCCTGGACGTGCTGGCTATGGAGGCCTTAGAAGAACAGGCCAGAATTGAAGAAGAGAAGGAGAGAAAAAAGAAAGAAGAGGAGGACAAGAAAAGACCAATTTTTCCTCACCTCATGATGGTTGAAGTCTGTCCTGTGAAACCTGAGGTGAGGACGCCTCCACAATCAGAATCAGTTCGCCGACCACAGTCACAGCCCCAGTCGCAACAACCACAACCACAACTTCATCCACGGTTGCGGTATAGAGGAAGACGTGAACAGGCTTTCACAATCCCTCGAAGTGATTGAGTGACTGACTGTGTGATTGAGGCTACTCATTCTCCCTCTGCGCTCCCAATCACAAGAGCCAATTGGGAGAATGATTGGAGTAGAAGATGTGTGTGTGGGGCTATACTTGGGACGTGCTAGCATCAGCCAGGTGTATTTAGGAGATTTAAAAAACAGCCCTTCTCAGGGCTAACCAAATGTCTAGAAAAGAGACTGTTCAAATTGCAAATTGGTATGAGAGAGGAGTAGTGTAATTATAAACACTGACTCTTTTTTGGATGGTAGATAATGTGATATTGGATAGTAAAGTATGTGGTTTGTTTGGCTGCTTCCCTGTGTGTGGATGGTAAATGGTGTGATATTGAATAGTAAATTATGTGGTTTGTTTGGCTGCTTCCCCGTGTGTGGATGGTAAATGGTGTGATATTGAATAGTAAATTATGTGGATTGTTTAGCTGCTTCCCCGTGTGTAAATGGTTACGTTACGAGGCTGCATTAACCCACCCTACGTCAGAGTGGGAACATTAAAGGAAGTGATAGATATTGTCGAAAACGTAAAGTGTTTTTTGGATAATATCTTGACAGAGTGGCCCTATGTCCAAAATGGTTTGGACCAGCTCCAGAAAGCCGAAGAACTGATGAGAAAGGAACTATTAGAAGAAGTGAAGAAGATAAAAGATAACTGGAGTAAGGAGAGAAAGGACAATGAAAAAAAGAAAGAGGAATTTGAAAGATTAAATAACAATTGGATAATGATATAAGAGAAGTTTAGAGCTATGGCACATCCTGACTGGATTCCCGAGGACGAAAAGAAGAAGAAAAAGGGAATCATTAATAAAATCAAAAGGTGGTGGAACAACGGTAGAAAATAAAAGAAGAAGAAGAAGTATCCAAAGGCCCTTTTCAGGGCCACTTATATACCTCGAAAAGATATTTGCTTTCTTTGCCTCCATTTCCCTTGTCGCTAGACAGCTCCAAATAAAAATAATATTCCCCATGTTAAATTTCCCTTGACGCTATATAGTCCCACTATGTTAAATTTCCCTTGTAGCTAAATAGTCCCAAATAGTTCGTATGTTAAATTCCACTTGACGCTATACAGTCCCACCATATTCAATTTCCCTTGACGCTATAAAGTCCCACCTGTAGACGCTATACAGTCCCACCTGGCTGACGCCATAGTGTCCCCAGCCCTTTTTGACTGGATTTTCCCTTGACGCCACGGTATCCCACCTTACTACTAGCGACAACCATTAGGAGCATTTGAACCTGTCTCTATGGATTTAGTACGGACACCATAGTCACGTAAACTTGATCCAATTCCAATATCACTGCTGCTTGAGTGCTTAGACCCAATATTGCCTTCACAAACTGATGTTATTTCTCTATCTCTCTCTCTCTCTCTCTCTCTCTCTCTCTCTCTCTCTCTCTCTCTCTCTCTCTCTCTCTCTCTCTCACAAACACACACACATACACACACACACACATCGGGGGAATTCCCATCATTTTTTTCAAAACTGTCATCGTAAAGCCTCTGCTGAAGAAACCAACACTTGACCATAACGATTTAAAGAACTACCGCCCAGTTTCTAATCTCCTATTCATATAAAAAATCTTAGAAAAAGTTGTTCTAACCCAAATTGTATCTTATTTGAATTCAAACAGTTGTTTTTTGGTTTTTTTTTTAGCAATGTACAGTCTGCATATCGCCCTTGCCACAGTACTGAGAAACAACTCTTTTGAAAGTATTTAATAACGTTCTCTCTGCTTTGAATAGTAGAAAGATTACAGTCCTCCACCTCCTTGATTTGTCTGCAGCATTTGACACAATAGACCATTATCACCGTCTCCAGCATGTATTTGGCATTCACAATACAGCCTTACAGTAGTTCAAGTCATACTTAGCCAACAAGACACAAATTGTATCTGCAAATGGAATAAACTCCAGCCCATTTGATCTATGTTGTGGTGTTACCCAGGCGTCTGTTCTTGGAACTGTAATCTTCATTATATACACTCAGTCGGTCTCAAGTGTCATAGATCATCACCCAGTGTCGCACCAAATGTACGCTGATGACACCCAAATATACGAGTCTAGCCACCCAACTGAAGTTGATGCAACTATCCATGGAGTAGAGAGGTGCATTTCTGATGTGAAATCATGGATAAAATGTAACAAGCTGCAGATGAATGATGATAAAACTGAAGCCATTTAGATTACAACACAAGGACTTTCTCATTCACATCCTTTACCTCAGACAATAAATATCAGCAACACCAACATTAAATTCACACAGTCAGTACGAAATCTAGGTGTTACTCTAGACCAGGGGTGCGCAACCTTTGGGCTATTGCCGGCCGCATAAAAAAAAATTACTTTTGCAACGGCCGCCAAAAATTTTCACCTGAAAAACGAAACGGTCACTATCAAAATTTACCTCTCGTAATAGTCAACGCGAGATAATAATGACATAATCATAATGTATTGTAGGCAAACACAGTGCTTAATTACAAACAAAAACATTTCCATCGATATTCTCTTATATTTCTACTTTATTGAACATTGTCATGTAAACCTAACATCATGTCACACACGTACAGCATGAGTATATTTTTAAGTGGCATTAGTACACTGAGAACACAATAATTGAATAAGTGATAAGCTGCTTGACTAACACTGTCCATGTAACTTAGCAGTCAAAGTCCAGAAATTAGTGGCTGCCTTGCTCTTGGATGTTTGCCGAGAGTCGCGCAAAGTCCGGGCACTCGCTGGAGATCATCAGTCGTATTCCTGACGCCAGATTGGTGTCCACTAGTCGGGTTCGATATTTGTTCTTGAGATATTTCATTCGTGAAAATGACGCTTCGCACATGTAAGTGCTTCCAAACAGCACTAGAGTGTTTCTTGCTATTTCGCGAAGCTTGGGATACTCCACAGCTACTTTCCATGTCTCCAGTAGATCGTTTTTGTCCTCGAATTTCTTCACAAGCTGCGCGTTATTTTTTAGTTCGATCAGTTCCATTTGGACATCCAATGGCGCACTCTCTGTCTCAACCAAATGTGGAGAAGCAACGAGTCTCATATTTTCTGAGATCTTGTCGAAATCCTGAAAACGTTCTGCGAATTCCAGCAACAGCGCTTCAAGGACGCCTGAAAAGGACGTAGCCGGAATTTCATCTTTTCTTATTTCATGGCTCTCGATTAGAGCGGTGAGTTGCGGGAAATGATAGAGATTGAGCTGTTGGATATGACTTTGTAGCAGACGACATTTGTCACAGAAATCCTGTACTCTTCTGTGCATGAGGCAAACTGTTGTTCCTTTGCCTTGCAGAGACTCGTTGAGGCAGTTGATATAAATTAACAAATCTACAAGGAAGGCTAGAGATGTTAAGAAGGGCTGGTTCTGCAGTGGGCAGTCCTTGTTTTTCGTGGCATAAAATTCCAGTATTTCTTTTCGTAGCAGCAGAACACGGCGCGATGTTTCTCCCTGAGACAACCAACGAACGCTGGTGTGGTACAGAATATCTTCAGCCCACGAATCATTTGTGTGAAGAATTTGTATGAATTGGCGGTGGTGAAGAGCATTCGCGCGAATGAAAAGGATAATGCGATTCACATCCTTCAGAATGTTATCCAAATCAACAGATTTAGAACACAGCGCCTCCTGGTGAATAATGCAGTGCAGATTTATGAGCTGGTCATTACCGTGATCCTTCAACACATAATCGGAAAATCTAGCCACTAAGCCATTTTGCTTACCAACCATGGCAGGCGCGCCGTCTGTACAGATGCCTCGCAGGTTCTTCAGATCAACGTGCGAGTCGATGCAAGCTTTTTTAACTGCCAAAAATATGTCTTCTCCTCGAGTTTGAGTAACGAGTGTCTCCATGGAGAGCAGATCCTCGCACAATTCAAATGTTGGGGATAGGGAGCGAATTAATATGAATAGCTGCGCTGAATCTGAAATGTCCGTAGATTCATCAACAGCCAGTGCAAACAGGCTGTCCTCCTTGTTAATCTTTGCCTGCATGGAGAGCTTCAGCTGCTCGGCAATATTACTTTGACGGCGTTGCACGGTATCGCGCGACAGAGGAATCAAAGAATAATCCGTTTCCTAACCCGGATGAATGCACTTAACAACATCCATGATACAACTTTTCACGAGTTCCCCATCGGAATAAGGCTTTCCAGCGACACCGAGACGATAGGCCACTCGATAGGAAGCTTCACTGCGCTTATTCGTAGTCTTAACAAAAGCAGACATGACCGAGGTCTGTTGTCGAACATTCCTCTTTAGATTTTCCACGCAGATCTTCCTTGAATCACCTTGTAACTGTGCATAGTTGTGTGATGCGTGTCGGCGAAAATGTTGCTTGGCATTGTCCCCTTTGACAGTTTTCACAACATCGCCGCAGATTAGACACTGCATGAAAAGGTTCTCTGTCTCTACCATAAAGAAATCTAACTCCCATTTTACATTAAAGCTCCGCTTCTCTTCTTCCAATGTTCTTTTCCTTTTTATCGACATGATGAGTACTAAGGCGGCACGGATAATATTATACGGTAACTAAGCGTACAAGCTGTATAACTATGATACAATTAATCGTTTTCATTAAACGCTTTTTCACTGTTATGTTTATTCACTGCTATGTCGAGAATCTGTCTGGATTTCTGGTGCAGCTGCCAGCTAAAAGTGATACTTGTACACAGGCCTCTGGGTATTTGCGTGTACTGTAGCAGCTACTGAAGTTGACCGACGGGTTACAGAGAGCAAGCACGATACAGCGAATGTGCGCATCACACGGTTTCGGCGCGCTTCAATATTAGGCTGCTAAACTTCATGGCCTGCCCTCATTAGCTACAACTGCAGCCTAACACCAGCGCGGCAAGAGCTATTTCAATGTCTATGAGCGCTAAACACTGCAGCTAACGCTACAGCTGCCGGAGTCGTAATTTCTTTCGCAATAACAAGTGCTTAAGAGTGTAAATGAATATTCGATATTTCGTTTACAACTTTACATAATATATTGCCAAATTGCAAATATTTGACGGCCGCAGGTTATTATAATTTAAACAGATTTCCACGGCCGCCCATTTTCGTGCCCACGGCCGCATGCGGCCGTACGGCCGCAGGTTGTGCACCCCTGCTCTAGACAGTACTCTCACATTGCACCAACATGTCATGAACATATGCAAGGCTGCATATCCTGAGCTGAGACGCATCAGCTCCATTCACAAATAGCTTTCTATTAATTTGAGATTGTTGAGTTATTACAGTGAATTCAAGTAATTTATGATTGCTTAGTTATTACAGTGGATTATAGTAATTTAAGATTTTTTAGTTATTACAGGGAATTCTAGTCATTTAAGATTTCTGAGGTTTTACAGAAAATTCTAGTAAATAAAGATTTCTGACTTTTTACAGAAAATTGTAGTAATTAAGATTTCTGAGGTGTTACAATGAATTCTAATAATTTAAGATTGTTGAGTTATTACATTGAATTCTAGTACTTTAAGATTGCTAGTTTTGAATGATCTCAAAGTGGGCACAAATCGGTACAGGCCAAGGTGCACTTGTTACATTTTACAAGACTATTAACTATTGTGACCATTTGCATCAGACACGAATGGTATGAAGTAGGATAACTTATGTAAATGATTTTACCAACAAGTAAACCGGTCTGTTACAAGATACTTATTACTTTTGTTACATCCATAAAAAAAGAGCATATTCGTTGGATTTGGTGTATTTAATTTATCTACTTTATCTCCTTCTCATATTCTTGAAAATATTGGTTGGATAAGCTTCATAAACTTCTGCCACTGATAACCACAAACTCAGCCATGCACCCACACCAACATAATGTAGCTAGGGTTGAGATGTATCCACAAACCCAGACCTGGACCCACATCAACATAATGTAATCAGGGTTGAGATGTATCCACAAACCCAGACCTGGACACACACCAAAATAATGTAATTATGTTTGAGATGTATCCACAAACCCAGCCCTGGACCCACACCGACATATTGTAATTAGGGTTGAGATGTATCGACAAACCCAGCCTTGGACCCACACAAACATAATTTAATTAGGGTTGAGATATATCCACAAACCCAACCCTGGACCCACACCAACATAATGTAAATAGGATTGATCGACAAACACAGTCCTGAAGCCATACCAATAATAATGTAATTAGTGTTGAGATATTTCGACAAACGCAGTCCTGAAGCCACACCCACATAATGCAGTTAGAGCTGAAATATGTCCAAAACCAAACCTGGACTAGAGTAATTAGAGTAAGATATATAAGATATATAATTAAAACTGCTGTCCAGTCAACACTAAACAATGTAAAGGTATAATCATCTGTACAACCCAGTATATATTTTAAGTTGATTGACGTCTGTAGTTTTGGTACACTTGAGGTATGTTGATTTTGTGGCTGCTTTGAATGGACACCACAAAATCACTGAAATGATTATCGCATAAATGTAGAGAAGTGGCTCCCAACTTTTTTTACCGTGACCCTAAAAGTGTTGCTTTTAGCCTCACAACCCAGTTTCCACATTTTGACAATATTTGCCAAACTAAAAAGAACTCCTGGCAACCCTCCAGAATGTCCGTGCGATCTTCATTTGTGTCGTGACTCGGGGCGTTGGGAACCACTGACCTAGATCGAGGAAATATTATATCACACTTATAGGACAATGTTAATATCAATTGTACCCAGAGAGTATACCATTTTTAAAAACAAAAAAAATTAAAAATTAGTTTCCTAATAAGCAACGAAACAACCAATCAGAAGCTTCCAGTGTTGACGGTAAATGCTCAGGTCTAAGAATTCACAATGAAATCTTTTTATTAAGAAAAATCTTTTAATAAAGTGATTTATAATGATCAAAACAGGCATATTCTCGCACGCTGTTGAGCTTAGTCTGTTTGTCAGAAATGTATTCAATTATCCACTAAATGAAAACGAGTAGAAACATTTCAGTATCAAATTTGATGGAATGTAACTCACCAGGAACAGTCATCAGAGTGGAAACGCTTATTTTAATGACTTTCATAATGCTAAGGTTAGAATCTGCCAGAGGACAGAGGTCAATGTACATCAGGATAAGTAGTTAAGGAGTCACAAACAAAGGCACTATATTTTCACATAATGTGAAACTGCTAACACAATCCTCACCAAGTTGCTCTCTCCGCCATTTAATAACAATGCCGTTCTCCATATCCCATTGTTATTGGAATTTAGTAAACATTAACAATGTGTATGTCCTTTATAATTCCAAGTTAAAGAGAAGAAAAGAATAACATGTGCTTTAGAAAAGCACAGTTAGAGAACGCGAGTGATTGACCTTCGGTATAAAGTTGTCTCCCACTTTGATTTCGTCACAGGAAAAGCTATTTGTTGATACCAGGCCTAAATTGGCAAGCCAAGGTCGTAGACCGATAAGCAGTAAGCTCTTTGATTCCCAGTTAGTTACTAATATATCAGAGAGAGTAGCAGAGAGCATACCAAGCAGGGAACTAGATAGATGGACGTGGTGCATCATGGGGAAAAAGTTTGGCGATTCCATTGTTTCACTACAACAGAGGATGCTGGTTATCTGCGCTCTCACGAGTACTGGAATTGTGACGCAATTGTCAGCAAAGAAAAACCGGTTCTTCTCAGTCAGATTACCTGCCATCTTATCACTATTCGGAACATCAATTTCGTAATTAACACTCGTACTTACAATTAATGATTGCTCGTTTCAATAATATGTTATTTTGTTACAGAAATCTTTGTAGCTTGTTTTCCTTTTTCTGACTTCTACGTAAGAATTTTCTCGTATGCAATAAAAGATATACATTTTGTTACATGTAAAACTTTGGATTGAAATATTTATAAATTCAGAGCTTGAACATTGTTTTATAGAAAAATATTTCTGACTAGTTAAACATCAATAATTCGATCATTTGCTATATTTTAAATTCAAAATAAACTATAAATGTCTTGGGAAGTAGATAATTTGATAAATGATTATGACATTTGGATCTCAACCAGTGTGAAATATAAAGGAGTTAAAGGAGTTCTTTTCAGTCATAATTTTCAGAAAATCCTGTTTTATAACTATTTTCTGACTTACATGTAGAAAGTGCAAAGACCGTATATATTTGTACACGAGAAAAGGGAAGATTTATGGTTGTAATGTATACAAAATGTGCACATAAAAAAAATGCCTGAATAAAATGAGAGGTACCTTTTGCGTAAAAGTTCCATACACCCAAAAACAGAAAGGTATAGCCAGGTCAAACTGGTCAGGTATATTTACTTTTTTGTTCCTTAAAACTCATTCATTTTCCTGAACATTCTTTTGTGTCTTTGGTCTGGTGACAGTTTATAACAGTTTATATATAAAGAGGTTTTAGTAAACAGTTATTAATTCCCGTTTCATATCAATGTTTAGAAATATGTGTTAAGATATAATTTAAGAGGAATTTGCAAAGTGCTCATTGTCTTTTTGGACAGACACTTATTTAGAAATATTGTGAATACATTCAGAGACATTTGTATTTATATCATTGTGACACATCAAGATTATTGGTACATCAACACATTTAAGACTCTCTGTATGTCAAGGCATACTACTCTTCGTACATCAGGTCGTTTGAGGCTTTTAGAATTCATTCGAAACATTCTAATCTGTTTGAAATGTGATATAACATTAAGAATTATTAAGGATTTAAGTCGCAATCTTGAAAGTTACTTTTTTAATTTCCACATTATAGTCTAGAGAATTTTTTATATTTTCTAATTTTTATAAACATGTTGGTTACGCTTCTTTCTGTTGTCCATAAAGACCAGTGAAATAGGATTTAGAGTGTTTCGAACGATGTCATGTAAAAGGGAGGGAAAATGGTGAATGTGTACGAGCCATTATTATGAAAAAAAAAGGTATATGAGGCCGATGTGGGTAATAAGAACTGAGATAGAATAGCACGTTGATCGTAATTAATCGACCTTTCTTCCATGTCAGTGTTAAACTTCAAAGGTGCCAGCTTTCTGACTCAATGAAATTGACCGGATATCTTAGCTCGGGTTTGATATATATATATATATATATATATATATATATATATATATATATATATATATATATATATATATATATATATATATATATATATATATATATATATATATATATATATGTAACGTGGTTCTGCGCTGGCGGGTGATCTAAGTGTTATTAAGACAATATTGCACAAGGCCTGGTCAGAGGTATTGCGCAACTTGGAAACAACACTTGAAGCCCGCCTCCCACTAATTGGCGTTATCTAGAAGATGATCGCTACGGTGTGATATGCCCGGTCAGTGAGTATAGTAATCTGAGATGGTACTTTGAACAAAACAATACACGAGCCCCCGTAAAGATAAAATTGAAAATACAATTAAGAAAAGAATGACACTGTGAATTACACTTTCTCTCTTTCTGAATACACTTAGTTCCGAAAAATACAAATATTGAAGCTTTAAAATAATGGATACATTCAAAGAATCCAAACACCAATGAAAATAAATGAAGTTAGCCGTTAATACTGAGAGTAACTTTCATCAAGGAATTGAATGTTCATTTAACATTGGACTGTTGAATGATTCAACATGACCTTTTTCGTTGACTGGTTTTTCTTTCTTTTCCCTGCGTGCGTCCGTCTCCAGCTTGCCCTTTAATTGAACGGGAATTCCACACTGACTTCTTCCCTTTGACTTTTCGCTGATTCTCACTCTTGCCCAAAATAGACTCTTGCCTTTGACTTCTCGCTGATTCTCACTCTTGCCAAAGTAAACTATTTTTCCTTGTAAAAGAAAAGGGTAAAACGCCCTAAGTATCTCGCTACTTTCAGAGTTGCGATTGTTCGTCCGTCTTCATGTTCGAACAATCAGATCTTACTATCAGTGTTATCATTCATATGGCTAACAAATTCTATACATGTTTTCAGATCAATAAAGCTATACTGCTAATTATCAACATCAGAATTCGGGAAAGTCATTTTCCCGTAAATCATTACGTAAAGTGAGGCAATATAACCTAACATACAATCCATATTTACTAATATGATAAATTCAAATTAATGTAACACTTTCCAATCATAAATATACACGGCGGGTTTTCTACACTCCATATTTACCTACGTAAGTATATAAGGTAAAATGCTAATTCAGAATTAAAAATACATTATTAAATCACTGTAAACCGACTATCCATACAAAATATGAACACATCATGCATCTGTAACAAAGAAACAACTCAAAGTACGTTATTAAATCAATGTAATACTGAACTATTTGTAGCGTAGTATCGATACATTATGCATCTAAGACAAAGATAAACAGCATATACATTACATCATAATAAAGGTGAATTTGAGTTAGATACCTTTGTGTTTCTGGCGTCTTACAAACGTTCCACATTCAGTTCCCTGGAACCACAATTAATTTACGAACGTCTTTCTTTCAAAGACGTACGGAGTCTTCTCCTGTGTTGGAATCAATTATTCTGACCGTCCCTCGCATAGGCCTTCCTAGACTGACTAACATCGTTTGATACGAACTATATATTTCCCGATTCTGGGTTTCGGCCCAACCCTCTCTCCTGTACATTTGACCAATCGGCATAAACGCTATTCTTACTGACCTTATGGAAACCGTCTCTCACGATGTCCAAAAATGCCACTTAGGATCGAGATGTCACATTATCGTTTGTCTTAATCATTTTGTCAGCTTGTACGTGAAAAACTCGTAATTTTAAGTGTGTCAAACAGCCAGTTCGTTTCCACTCTAAACATTGTTAAAGTCTGACCAAGTTAAGAAAACATTTTTCCCGTTCCAAACTCTGCCCCAAGACAGTCGATTGTCGGCTAGCCTACGAATTAATTACTGGATGTCACCGACGAAAAATTTGGCACTTGACAATATATATATATATATATATATATATATATATATATATATATATATATATATATATATATATATATATATATATATATATATATATATATATATATATATATATATATATATATAAAGAGAGAGAGAAAGAAAGAGAGAGAGAAAGAGAAAGAGAGAGGAAAAGTTGAATAACGTAATTGAGAGATTCTGACTTACGGAATAAATGTTTATCTTAGGAAAGTTTTTTTTTTTTAAATAACCCACTGGATATGATTGGCCAGACTGAAATTAAGGTGTACACCCTGAAAGTAATGTGAATTTAAAGTGACTACCTTGGTCAAATTATTTAGTCCGAAATTTTCTGAGAGAGAGAAGTTTGGCTCTGAGAAAGCCTAGAAAGAGAACAGTGCTTTCCTCGTTAAAAAAGAAAATGACCAGTACTTATGCCTTTTGATTTAGTTCTATACATTTAGTTATATAAAAAGAGCAAACATTGCTATCACCCAATTTCCTTTAACTTCAACAAAACCATTTTCGATGAATAAACCTTCAATTCCTTGAGAAAAAATTAATTTCTTATCAAGCTATAATATAGTAACATTGTTGACGACGCCATCATCAACGCAGGCGAGACACAAAAAAAGGCGAAGTAGATAAATTAAGCATTCCATGTAAATAAGCACGCGCGCCCATTACAGTTATCAATCTATTATGTGCGTCTGTGCACGTGCTGACTGACCAAAAAATTGTCTTAACACTATTGGGGTTTATATTAAAACACGACTGTTAAATGGAAGTAAGATACATTGATCTGAAAATGTATGAAAGAGAGAAACCAGACAAGTAAAATGCGATTAAATAAATGAATAAACGAATTATTTTCCTTTGAACGTATTGACACAGTCACATATTTCATTGGGGATCAGTGCCTTTTACCCTCCAGACTCGTCCTAGAACTATGGGTGGCCTCAAATGCAGACTATGTTAAAATAGGCATTTAGCTCTTGAAAGAGCAGTTCATTGTTTGATACATTTTCATTCCGAGATCAAAAAAAAAAGGAATTGCATGTCAGGCCTACAACCGTGCGTGATATCTTAAATGTAAACAGGATTATATAAAATTCCACATCGTCCCCAATAGGTCCTGCATGTTCTGGGACATGAACGAAAATTCGAATATAATTATATATTTTTTTAATAGGTGTCAACTGTTAATACCCCTGTGGGATACTAAAGAATAAACACAATTTGAAATTTAGATGGACCATAGTACCAGCATAAAATCTCTCTTTCTCTCTCTCTCTCTCTCTCTCTCTCTCTCTCTCTCTCTCTCTCTCTCTCTCTCTTACACACACACACACACACACACACACACACACACTTTTTAATATGTGATACTATTTACCTTAGAAGATATATGTTATATTTAATCTATTCGGAAAATTTAACTTGCGCTGGTGCATGCTGTATTTGTACAATCATGAAGCTCTTTTACATTCACGCCTCAAATTAATTTAAACCGTGTTTATGTATGCCGCCACTACAACCAAAAAGTGAATAAACACTAACAAGACTTGAAGACAAAAACAAAATCACATAAGTGTCATGCGTTGAAGCAGATCATTTTTATAAAATATAAACATACATTTAAATAATAGCAAGAACAAGATTTTTGACAGTCTAGGAAGCAAAAGAAGAAGAACAACAAAAAAATACAGTGCAAAAGTCGCTTAAAATACTTAAAAATTCAGTAAATTTTATGGTACGTACCGCTGCGTATTAGTGTGCAAGGTGTTAACCTCAACAAAGTCCGATTCCAAAACTCTCTACCAAACAGAAGGAAACAAATATTAAAAATCGATTAAATGGCGGGTATTCTGAGAAGGTCAGTTACATATGTAAAGGAACGTGTGTACGTAATTTTATGGTGATTATCAAAAAGGCTACCCCAACCAACTCCATTTCCCTTTCCCTCGCCTATTTAACTCGAAATTCTACACCCATTTGAGATCAGCAGTAGTTTCGTTGCATGGTTTACATTTCCTTCACAGTGGTGACAAGAAACAGCCAGTTCTCACCGTTTTAGCATTAATTTTCCCCTGAATAAATGTAAATGTTACGAAAATAAGATGTTCGTGAAAATTTAGATCAAGATTTTAAAGAATGTTGTCTTTATACTGTACATCTATCTGTGCGTGTATTAAAGTCAACTCAAGATTGAGAAAGCTATCCCCCTCCCAAGAAGAAAAAAGAAGAAAACACGTTATAAAAATGAATTTTACAGCATTGAAGTATAGGGTTATATACCGAATTGCAATAAGTTCCGCTGTTTATCAAACCGATCACTTCTATATATGCAGTATTGAGCTGAATGCTACATGTATGATTCACTTAACTCCAAAACTGAAGAGCTTAATAAAATTATAAGCTAAGCAACTCCAGAACTGAAGATTTAACACCGGATGTGGCCGAATAAGCACAAACAATTTTACGTTTTGAAAATAAAACACATGTTAACACATTTTGTTAACAACTCATCGAGTTTAGTTTCAATTACAATCAAAGAATAAATTAGACTGACATCAGTAAGTCACAAAAATAAACAAAATAATGAGGCCGATTATTTAGAACTCTTTTGTGACTCAACATACAGACGTGACCTCTGAATTCGTCCCCGTAGGAATAAAAGTATCCAAAATTGGGTATTAAATTGTCAGATAGAAAATGCGCTTACTTAGTGGTGATGTTGCATAGTGGGTTATATATGGTTATATATATGGAGGAAAAAGAACCAGTACAGTGTGCAACGGCTATGACAAGCCATTGATGGCATAAAATGAACAGTAAAAACATTTTACAATCTCAAGGCTCAATTTCGTAACTCGAGAGAACCGATCAGAAAAAAAGTTTCTATCTTATGTTCTCTGTAACTTACTAAATCGAGCTTTCCATTGCGCGAAATCGAAACTTACACTTAACATAACAAGCCGTTACGGCCTTAACGTGGAATACGGAAATTTGAGGCCTGAATATGCGATCTCGAAGGAACAAATGGGTAAAGTCGGTTTAAGTACACTAACTCGCTATCTTTGCAAGAATGATTCACATTTTCGAGTATATGATACGCATGAGAGAGAGAGAGAGAGAGAGAGAGAGAGAGCATTATTAAAACCGACTACATATGCTGTCTTGAGAAAGCGTATTCGACCTTCCAGACTGCGTGATTCCAATTGGTTCCCAGAGTATGAATATTCAAATATTAAATACGTGCGTTTTAAGAAAAAAGAAATATATTCTAATTGTTAGTTGTGACCATATTGGCCTACCGGGTAGTTTCTATTTCGTGTAGCGGAAAACTCAAATGATGTTACGGGATTTACAGATATAATTTCATTAAATATTATTTTCTAAATGGCTCTCTCAAGCATGTGTTGTCCAGCCTCAAGATTTTCCACCTTATGGTCTTAATGGCTTACCATAAACGTAATATGTTGCCTAGCTCTCATGCACCAGAGCTCTAAACCACATCAGTCGTGCGCACTCATCCCACACTCCACCCCAAGAGGATGGAATATGATCAAAAGCAGTAACTTAAGGTGCACGAGAACTCATTCGCGAACCAAGCTGGATTTTAGGAAATAGCATTCCGCCGTATGTACAAACCACAAGTATGTTGGATTTCTATTTAGAAGTGCATATATATATATATATATATATATATATATATATATATATATATATATATATATATATATATATATATATATATATATATATATATATATATATATATATATATATATATATATATATATATATATATATATATATGTATGTATGTGTGTGTGTGTGTGTGTGTGTGTGTGTGTGTGGCTTTTGAATTTACGTCACCGTCTATTATGTAGAATTTTCGATATTGTTTGATTATGTACTTATTAAATATTTTAAAAACCAAGTAATAAGCCAATTAATAAGAACAAACGCCATAATGTATAATTTGCACGATTTTTATGGAAGCACGGATTCATTTTATAAAACGAATTCGCTCTAACATCAGAAATTCCTGATTAATAATTGGAGATCGGAATATTGCTTTGTATTTAGTGTTTGGGTCTTATTGCCGGGTGCATGGTGTCAAGTTCGGCTTGAATAAGCTAACTCATGAGTCTTAAGAATGCCAAGCAAGAAAAAAAAAAAAACATGCAAGTATGAAATTAAATGGTTTCGTGAATGTGCAGTGATTAGCTGAATACGGAAATAATATGTGTGGCATTTGCGCGTTTAAAAGCTTTTAGTTGATAACAAATTTTCTTGAGGTCGTTAGGAATAGGGGGAACATCGACCTCCAGCCAGACTAGCGCATATATATATATATATATATATATATATATATATATATATATATATATATATATATATATATATATATATATATATATATATGTGTGTGTGTGTGTGTGTGTGTGTATGTATATGTATATATATATATATATATGTGTGTGTGTGTGTGTATGTATATATATATAGAGAGAGAGAGAGAGAGAGAGAGAGAGAGAGAGAGAGAGAGAGAGAAGAAGAAGAAGAAGAAGAAGAAGAAGAAGAAATCCACAAAGTAGTTGATACAGCAAAATCAGTGTACTAATCATTGAGATTTCTAGCTGCAAAGAACTCTTAGAGATTATGAACAATCTAATATCAAGGATTCTCTCTGGTCGACCTTTACGACCTGCTTGCATATCATATTTTTGACGCCACAAAGTACAATTCAGTAAGGATAATTTTGACAACGGAATTTCAATTGACTCATCGTCAGCATACAGTTTTGATATAGAATATCAACCGCAACCATTACCAGCATTTGAACCTATCTCTGTTAAAATGGTGCACACATTTGTGATGAACCGCACCCCAAAGTCATATGAATTCGATCCGATTCCGGCATTACTGTTCCTCGAGTGCTTATTTTAAAAATTGCCTTCACTAGTCTAGGTGCCGTTGTAAAATCTCTTAGGAAGAAACCGGCGCTTGACAATAACGATGTATAGAACTACCACCATGTTTCTAACCTACCATTAAAATAAAACATTTTTAGAAAAGGTTGTTCCACCCCAATTTATATCTCAACTGAATTCCAAATTATCTTTTCAATAATGTACACTCAGCATATTGCCCACGCCATAGTAGTGAACTGCCCATATAAGAGTAATTTATGCCGTTCTCTCCTCGCTGCTTTGGATACTGGAAAGATTACAATCCTAACACTCCTTTACTTGTCTGCGCCATAATAGACACAATAGACCCTGATATATTACTTCACCGTATCCAGCATGTATTTGGTGTCACAATGCTGCATTACGATGGTTGAAATCTTACTTAGTCAGCAGGACACAAACTGTGTCCGTAAATGGAAAACATTCCAGATGCGTAGCTATGATATTTTGCGCCCGGGGACGAACTATAAAATTAGCGCCCCAGCCCCCTCCCCGTTTAATCACAATTTTCTATGACCGATTTATTACCCTTGTTTACTTATTATAATGTAACGTTGTAAGCCTCATTTTGGCGCCCCTGTACCTTGGCGCCCGGGGACATATGTACCCCCCCCCTGCACCCCCCTAGCTACGCCTCTGAAACATTCCCAACCAGTCAATCTACGTTTAGGTATTCCACAAGGCTCTGTTATCGGCCCCGTTCTTTTCATTCAATACACTCAAGGTGTCATAGATCGACATCGGGTGTCTCATCAATTATTCGCTGATGACATTCACATGAAAATCATAAAAATCTAGCTGCTCAAATGAAGTTGAGGCTAACCGTCAAGGAGCAGAGAAGTGTTATTCCGATGTAAAATCATGGATGATATGTAACGAGCTGCAGATGAATAACGATAACAATGAAACCACCCTGATCACCATGAAAGATTTTCACATCGTTTACTTCAAACAATAAGTATCAGCAATACCAACATTAAAATCGCACAGGCAGTATGAAACCTATGTGTCACTATCAACAGTAAGCTCTCATTACACCAACATGTAATGAACGTATGTAAGACTGCATATCTGGAGCTAAGACCCATTCGCGATTTTCTTTCGGTTGATACCACTGAAACACTTGTGTTTCTTACTACTTTCAAGACTGAACCATTTAAATTTACTTTTGTCTGGTCCGTCTCAGTGTATACTATAGAAACTTCAAAAAGTTCAAAACACAGCTGCTCAGATTTTCCTTAGAATACGAAGAAATAAGCACATCTCCCCCTGCTCCGTAACCTCCAGTTACTACTCCTTTCGGTCCAGAATCAAGCACACAATGTATTCACTACGCTACGTTTCGCTGACTGGCTTCAGTCCAACATGCCTATCATTCCTCATCATGTATATACATCCCATCTAAACGTGTCCCTACACGTATTACCATTGTTTCCCCTTCTGAACAGAAATCATACGGACAGTGTTTTAACGCGTACCAGGTCCGGTTCATACATCAGAACGCTGTGATTTTATCCAAGAGTGCTCTTAAAACAAAAACATACCTATTTCGTCTACAAGAACATAATTATTAATATTTACTTCCGTAATTAGTGTAAACATGTTTTTGTTTTGTAATTTCTTGGTGTCTGTTTTGTGGTCTTGTCGTTGTACATGTTTATCTGTTATCTAATGTTGTAAATCTAAAGATCAAGCGCTGTACTAAGTCCGTTTTATTATTATTATTACTAGTAGTAGTAGTAGTATCAGCAAGTATCAGCAAGTATTATTAGCATACATACATACATACATACATACATACATACATACATACATACATACATACTCATGCGAGAAAATAGAAATCATCTAGAATAGTCCATTTAAAACAATTGTTATAACTTGATGCCTCGTTGAAAGACGATCACGACTGAATTTACACTGAAAATAATACTAAAGTTTTAAATATTAGAACTTTTATAATGGAAGGGTGTTTTTATTCATGGAATTCAGCTGTGGCCAATCTAGACGATTTAAGCAGAAATTAAAGGAAATTCAGTAGGTTAGATTGGAAATGTTCACAAATTCTTCCACATCAATCTTCATCATTGTGAGTTTGGAGTTCTATTATGTACTGTTTTTAGTGAATCCTAGATTGTAAACTTTAATATATTCGTCTTTTGCTTGCTCGTACAGTGGTATTCATGTTATCGGACCATTGAATTAGTGTGCTAATAACTAGAATGTTTCATGCACAGAGTTTACACCACTATACAGTACATATAAAGATCAAACTCTAAAAACATTGAAAAGACGCCTTTCAACGACATCTTGGTTCCCCGCTTTTCGTATAGAAAAAGGATATTAAATTTGGTCGTTCTGTTTGTCCGTCCTTCCGTCCTTCCGTCGGAATGTCTCACCAATTTTAATTTTCTCGCAAGAACTCCGTTAACTATAGTTCTCTACTATCTTTATTCATTCATATTATTAACACATGTAAGACAATACAAAGAACATAAAAGTTTTAATATACCAAAATTATGACAGTGTTATTACGCAAAATATAGTCCCTGCAATAACGATGGTAATACACAATACGTTTTTGAAATGACAATGTTAAGACACAAAATACAGTCATCGTAATAACAATGTATTATGACGCATACAAAATACAGCTGATAAAGTTATATCTTATTATGCATATAATACAATATATATTGCCACGAATTATCATTAGGAAAGTTAATGGAGATCGAACAAGTAATTCAGCATTTGCATCTATATTAGTACAGAAAAGGAGATTGACACATCACAACATTTTTATACTGTAGATTTATCTGATAGCCAACAGATATTGAGGAAATCGCAAAAGAGTAATTTTAGAAATCGAATACATGCAGAAGTTCCAGAAACTTACAAAAGTACGAATATTCAGTAAAGAAGTCAGTAAAATACGTTGGTATATACATTTATTTGGTGCCTATAATTTGGCGAAAAGTCGGTGAAAATAATACATGTAAAATCAGTACTAGGTCACATAGAGTATCTGCACAAAGAACATATATGCCTCTATTGAATGCTAGCCATCTTGTTTATTCAACAAGTAAAAAATAATTAGATCTAAATAATTGAAACAAAATGGTTATTATCCTTCGACCGTTGGACTTAAATGAAACGAAACGATATGCAGTACAGACATGCAAAGGGGAGAGATGAGTAAGAGAGATAACGATTATTAAAGGCGACACAAAATTGAACTAGTTTTTAGTCTATTTAACCGGCATTTACAGCGGACACAAAATTGTATAAGTGCATTCGAAATCAATTCACTCAACATAGATTAACAGTTATTGATTACCAGAACGCAAACTATTTATATACCAATCTGTTTTATGCATATATGTACTCAGCGCCTTTGCACTAGCATGGACATTTTTCTAATCCTAATTGCTTAGACGTGTCTAGTTTTATAAACATGTTGGTATCTAAATGTATCAAATTGTGCTAATTATCATGGGTGTTGGTGAAATACGGACCAAGATAGTTGAAACCTTCAGAAATAGTAAGATGAAAATACAAAAGTAACTACAACGTAAAATCTGTGTCACGTTGACCTAGTTTATGTATGGTAGAAGTTGCTTTTATCGACATGAATCCACATAAAATCTTCACGTGTGCAGATGAAATTGGGTCCATTATATATTAGGAGGTCATGAAGGAATAAAAACAGATAATAAAAAGTCGCCAATCATGAAAACTGCATGCTTGAGTGATTTCGCCTACGCTCTAACTAGACTTACTTTCGTCCAAATGAATCCACACAACAATTTTTATGATTGCAAGTCAAAGGTGATCCTAAATATCAAAATTTACATTCGATTAAGTGACCTCGTTCGGGTTTGATATGGGTATCTACATAAAAATAGTCAAGTGTTTTTCTTGGAACCAATCAAACATGCAAATTAGGTTACAGTCATCTGATTTTAATGAGTAAGTTACTCTATCTGAGTGCATCGACGTACCAATTTTCATACTTGTATGTGAAATACTATCAGAGATATTGCAGAGGTATGAAATATTGAGAGGGAACGAACAAACGAACGAATGTACAAATTACAGCATGCCATATCCTCTTCAAACATGGTTGGTGAGGAGATGATAACAAACAATAAAAGCTGCTTTCACAGGATGTTTCGTAAACGTCGAATGTAACTATTTCAACTTTTGAGTATCAAATGTTTGTTGTGATGCGTCTAGTGTCGCAGTGTAGTGTAGTTGTGCTTGACATTCATTCTTTTGGCAGATAATGCCTCCATATAAGCAAAGAGAGTATGGCAATGGTTTCAATATCCAGAACAGTCCGCTTTGCTCCATTGCACCTCCCTCAGAAGGAACTTTAGTTTCATACATCAGTTTGATTAGTCATTCCGATCAGCACCTACGCAAAAACGTTGGCATCCTCCCCGGAAGTTAAAGACCGGTTTTATGACGATCTCAGTGTTACCACTGAAGACCTCTTGTAAGCGATACTGTTCATCCTTGCTTGATTCAATGCCATCATCGGTGTTGACGAGAGGGAGAAGATGAAAGCAAACGGCCAGCGTCTCGTTGAGCACTGCTGCCATTACGGTCTTGCCATCACCATCACCATCAATTCTGGACTAAGTCACAACACAGTGTGTCCTGGAAACACTTGGTCCATGCATTGACGTCAGCTTAATATCATCCTCACAAGACGCTATAGCCTTAGCAGTTTACAATTATTTCGGGCTAAGAATATTTCCATGGCGCCGAATCCCAATAATCACACAAATCTAAGAATTGCTTAAAACGGGACGCTATCAAATGCGCATACTTCAAATTTATTATATATATATAAATAGTATGAAGCAAAGATAGATATCGCATCTAACAGACTAGAATATAAATTTTTCATAACACTGATATCAGATACACTAGATCGCATACAGTTGCTCATTAATGTGGTTTTGATTTAGAAGGTAGATTTCTGATATTTAGTGTTTCTCTTTTACATATCTTCCTTTTGTCGTTTCACTGTTGAATTAGATCTGATTTTTTACAATGGCAGTAAGTATTTTTAATATGGAGAACAGGTATACCACATAGCTAATTAACAGTGATGAATGTTGTAAAGTGTCAAATCGTGAAACGGACTTTGCCCGTCTATGCCTAGCATGATCATCTTCGATAAACCTGATTTATTGGTAGCCATAAAGGGTAGATTATATACATGTTACCCACACTAATAATCTATTCGAAAAATTGCAATACTCCGTTCGAAACCAGACTTTTGTTTTACTCTGACATGACCATAAAAGTAATATTTGTATGGCAATTGAATATATGTGCATATTTTATGGATACAATGCAAACTAACAGCTATACCGAACAAATCACATACATATATGTAAGTAATAACTACTGCACAATTTATGGTACATTGTCACTAGTATTTTTTTTCACGGTACACATATCAGTAATATTTTAATTTATTCTCTCAAGTTTTTTCTTATCTAAATATCTAGCGCTATAAAGTCTCACAGACTATATTTTACAATATAAAAAACCGACTGTGACATTTAGGATCTACTGAACTTTTGAAGGGAGAATGGCTTATTTGTTTGATAAGGATTTGTTCTCTTCTATCTATTGCTTTACATTGCTTACGAATCTATATTTCCTTTCTTAGCTAACCATATTGACTTTTCTCTTGCAATAAACACGTACAATTAAATTAAAAAGCGTGTACAAACGTGTGATAAATTAGTTGTTATAAAGAACAAAATTTACACAAAAATATCACATAACATAATGACACTTAAATTATATATATATATATATATATATATATATATATATATATATATATATATATATATATATATATATATATATATATGTATAGCATTTATATTATGTATGTACATCATAGACCAATATGCATTATTTGCAAATGCGGGCGATATTACAATATTACAATTTGTTTATGTACATACAGCTTAAGATTATCTTAAATATAATCCCTTGCAACAATGTTTAATAGATTTAAATGTTCGCGTTAAAATGAAAAACACGATGCCTGTGACTATTACTGATTAATTAATTGATTACTAATAGTTAACTCTCAGTCCCGGATTAGCTCATAGCGCTACTTTTGAAAGTACAAGGATGTTGAATTTAAACTATTAACAACCAAGTCACTCAACATAACTGTTATTAATTTGAGAGAGAGAGAGAGAGAGAGAGAGAGAGAGAGAGAGAGAGAGAGAGAGAGAGAGAGCGTACCGGCTTATTAGGCTTATATGTTGTTTTTTTTAAATTTAAAACAATACAAGAAGGATGAGTTTAGCATAAAACCACATAGATATGCTAAATCCACGCATGGGTGTTATGCGGCTCATGATAGAAACATAGTAAATATAGTGAATGCAAGTCGAATCAACAGCTTTCATCACGTACCTAAAAAGAAACCATGTTTTAAATGGACAACTACCGAATAAATTAAATGGATAAAATATTCAAGAAAACGGGGTAAATTTTATATGTTACTTCTGAAATATCAAAAGAAATTCACAGTTATTTCAAGGTATAACCTTTTCAACCTAAAAAAAAAACATCTTAAACATATCATAAATGGCTTATCCAAACTTCAAAAGCATTTCATGAATAGAACGAAATTGACTATGGTGTACTTTCGACAACAAAGAGAAACACGCAATTCGCTTAAGAAATCTTATGAAGTGCATAGAGTGAAGTTTACAGCTGGAAAAAAAATCTTGGAGTTGTCTTGTTTTCCCAACCGTAACTGAAACCCTACATCGGAATCAATTATAGCTTGGGACAAACGGCGACAAGCGACTCGACAGCTTTTTAAATGCCACATTATTATAATAACAGTGTGCTTGCTAAATATCTGAAGAAATCGAACAAAAATATTCCCTACTCAAACAAGAATAAATGTTCGAAATGCGAAAAAGAAGTCATTAGACCATGAGATAATTATTGACAAAGATCTGTTTTAATAAAAATGTAAGAAAAGAAAAACAACGAAGCGAATTTGCGATGGTCAAACATTATTTCAACTACAGAAGTGATTTATGTCTGAATTCCCCTGTTAAGAAACGTATAAATCATTGCATAAAGCTTTGTATGACATACAGATTTTTTTATGTACCCTTGCAGACACTTAAAACCTTTACAATAGTATGAAAGAACGGATTAAACTAAGACTCAAATGATGCCTCGAAATACTGTGTTCAGGACAGTACAAGTCAACAAAGTGATTTTCAGCGATAAACTTATCGGCACACCAGATCAAAAGTTTATGCTACTTATCGTTTGAACAAACAACACTCACACACGAACAAAGGTCAGTGCATTGTTTTTGCCTATACCACCCTCCTCCTAATAGAAAAAACATGCTGATTGAATTCCTTTTTGTAGCAGTTTCCGAGTCTTCTTGAATATGGACATTCGATATGTTGCAGCTGATTATTCTCGGATTTCAACTTTCAACCCATACACATCAAAACTCCTAGATTCGTATTATATTTTCAACCTTAAAAAACGTGTTAACCAACCCACCCATAAACATAGTCACATTTTAGACTGGATTCTTCATATACCTGACGATAATATTCTAGGTCCACCCTTGTATCTCACAAACTTGCATCAGATCACCTCTGCATTATATGCCATCTGGTCCCTAACCCACCTTTATTTACTAAGAGAAACATCCGTATAATAAATAGAACCAAACTAATGCATGACATCCAAGTAAACCTAATAACTTGCTTACCTCCTACAGCAGAACAACTCGATAACTGCTTGAGTTCATTGCTTGAAAAACATGCCATAGCCATCAAGTGCAGAGTATCAATTCAAAAGTGTGATCAGTGGTATAGCAGTGTTAGGGACCAATTTCGCACTGCTTAAAGAGACCGCCGTAAAGTGGAGAGGCTTTGACTTTCTACCGGACTCACAATTCATAAACAAATCTATGAAGCCTCTAAGGAAAACATCACAAAGTCCATTTAGCCAAATTATCACACTAAAGTACCCAGATCAGGAAGATTTAAGCTGAAAATAGCTCTACAGGATTACTAACAAACTAATGTCAAGGAACAAATCTACACCACTTCCAACTGCCTTCTCTCCAGTAGACCTTCCGGACCTGTTTGCAAATTTCGTCCGTGATAAGATACAAACCATTAGAGATAAGCTTGACAACACCGTATCAATTGACTCGTCGTCACCATACAGTTGCCGGATAGAATTTAGGCGACAATCGTTAGCAGCATTTTAACCTGTCTCTATGGATTTAGTACATGCAGTTATGAAGAGTGCAGAAAAGTCATGTGAACTTTATCCAATTCTAACATCACTGCTGCTTGAGTGCTTAGATGCAATATTGTCTTCACCAACTGATGTTATTAATTCCCCTCTCTCATCGGGGAGATTCCCATCATTTTCCAAAACTGCCATTGTAAAGTCTCTGCTAAAGAAACTAACACTCGACCACAACAATCTAAAGAACTACAGCCCAGTTTCTAATCTCCTGTTCATTTAAAAAAATCTTTGAAAAATTGTTCTAGCCCAACTTGTATCTCATCTGAATTCAAACAGTCTTTTTAGCAATGTACAGTCTGCATATCACTCTTGCCACAGTACTAAAACTACTCTTCTGAAAGTAGTTAATGACATTATCTCTGCTTTGGAGAGCGGAAAGATTACAGGCCTCACCCTCCTTGTTTTGTCGGCAGCATGTGACACAATAGACCATGCTATATTAATTCACCATCTCCAGCATGTATTTGGCATTCACAATACAGCCTTACTGTGGCTCAAGTCCTACTTGGTCAACAGGACACAAATTGTATCCGCAAATAGAATACACTCCAGCCCAGTTGATCTATGTTGGGGTGTCTCACAGGGTTCTGATCTTGGACCTATTCTCTTTATTTTATATACTCAGCCACTCTCAAGTGTCATAGCTAATCAATCCAGTATCTCATCAATTAAACGCTGATGACACCCACATATACAAACCTAGCAATCCAACTGAAGATGATGCTTTCTGATGCGATAACTGAGGCCATTCTGATAACAACACAAAGACTGTCTAAATTCACATCCTTTCCCTCAGACAATAAATATCAGCAACATCAACATTAAATTCACACAGTCAGTACGAAACATGTGTTACTCTAGACAGTACTCTCACATTGCACCAACATGTCATGAACATATGCAATGCTGCATATCTTGAGCTGAGATGCATCAGCTCCATTCGCAAATATATTTCAGTTGATGCCACTAAAACTCTTGTGTATTCATTAGTATTTTAAAGACTGGACTATTGTATCTCAATTCTGTCTGGTTCGTCCCAATATATACTCCAGAAACTTCAAAAAGTTAAAAATACAGCTGCATGGATCATCTTTAGAGTACCTCGATCAGAGCACACCTCACCACTGCTCTGTACCCTACACTATCTATCCATTCTATCCAGAATCAAACACAAAATTCGATCACTGTGCTACGTTTCACTGACGGACTCCAGTCCAACACACCTATCTGGCCTCACCCATGTGTACACATCAGAAAGATACTTACGCTCCTCTTGTGCTAATCGTATACTCATTATTCCCATTATGAAAACAAAGTCATTTGGACAATGTTCTTGTGCATACCAGTACCCAGCAACGTGGAATGAATTGCCCATTTAAATTAGACGCAAAGACACAGTCGTCCCTTTCAAGAGTGCTCTTAAAACTCACCTTTTTGACTGCAAAAATAAATTTAAAGACCTAATAATGTTTTCTACGTTAAATATTTTCAGCATTTTGTATGTGTTTAAATTTCATGGTGTTTTGTTTTTTGTGGTCATATCATAATATATGCTGTAAAGCGCTTAGAGCTTTTAAAGATTAGGCGCTATACAAAGTCCTCATTATTATCATCACAATGAACAACATGCTAGAGAGAGAGAGAGAGAGAGAGAGAGAGAGAGAGAGAGAGAGAGAGAGAGAGAGAACATCCATGAAAATGTCAAGGAAAATAAAGCAAAAGTTGAAACAACTAAGGTAACAGTAGGTTGTGAGCCTGTGAATATTTTTAATATCTATCAGTGGATATCCATAACCGTCTCTGAACCAACAAAACAGCAATAAACAAACAAATCTTGACAAACATACTAATATAAATGAAGGCTGAAATGGAGAGTAATAAAAATGCTTAAGAATGCAAAATATTTGCCAAATACTGGTTTATTGCAAATTTGTAATGAGAGAATTGTAATCACACCAACATCTAGTACAAAAATTGAACCGTATATATTGATGGCTTACCAATCTTCGTTCTATATACTTACGTGAAATGTTTAAGGTAACGTATTTCTGAATTCAATGAATAGAGTACAACATTTTGAAGATAACAAAACATTGGGCAGCTAATTATAAACTGATGATGGGGAAACAAATCATTAAATAGATAGAAAAACCAAATACTACAGATAATACCATCTGCCAATGTTGATTGGATACACGAGACAACAACGCATGGAAGAGAACAAATTGCTGTAAAATGGAGAAAGAAAATGAATATGCTTAATAAACTGTCATTCTGTCTACATGTTTTCTGCCGAGTATGTCAATTTGGATCATTGAGAATATGTTGTTTGATATTTTTAAAAATGTGAGCATATCTGGCACACTGAAGGTTAAGGGTTTTTAGAAGATATGAAAAATACACTAAAGGATAGAAACAACTCTGTAATGCAGTAACTTTTCGAAAGCAGACTTGAAAATATATGTACTTGTATTGATTTCAAAATGTCTTTGGGTGTACTCGAACTGCCAAAGTCTATACTACTTGTAAAGTATTGGGAGATATAAACTTTCATAATGCTTGATGAAAAAAAGTGTCAATCGATTTTCAGTAAATCAATTTTACTGTCTATAGTATTACTAGCTGTTGCCCGTCCTAGGACGTAAGTGATAGAAGGAAGTTTCAAGACTAAAATTAAAAGAAGTTAAACAAACATTGGTTGAGCGAGTTGGTAAGAAAAAGATAAGACATAAAAATACCCAAAGTAACAAAAACAATGAGTTGCCACCAAGGGTTTCGAACCCGCGACCTCTGGTTTGGCAGCCGTGAGACACAGAAAGACAACAGCAGGTGTTTATATAAAAGATGTTAACAATATGTGAAGGTCTGTTTTATCACAATTCAAAACAATAATAATAAAAACAATGCACTGATTTTCTATTTTATAAAGATCACTCGTCAAGACTAGCCTGTGTTCATTTAATCTTATTTGAGCACAGTCATAGTGAACATAGTAAATTAATAAAGAGCTAAAGTTTACAGTGTGAAAGAAATTGGTAATTAGTTTGATTATACTAAGGCTACTACAATAACGACGATGGCGGCGATTATCACCATTAATAATATTGTTATTATTTGAAAAATTATAGTATTAGAAGCAGCAAGTCTAGTAATATTTGCATTCATGATGTATGTGATGCATTTATGATTCATTCCGCATTCTTTGGATGTTGGACATGGCCGCAAAGTATTATTATTATTATTATTATTATTATTATTATTATTATTATTATTATTATTATTATTTTATGAAACTAAATGAGATTGTGAACTCCTGACATGATTGCGGATGAAAACTGTGGTGTACCTAATTCACTTTGACAAGTACAAGGGTCACGTGGATATAACAGGTGTAGATCGGTAGTGTCTGCTTCGTTGTGTCGTCTGCTCTAAGGTGAGAACTTGACCGCGAGGGAAATAAGAGTTGGCGACCCGCCAAAATGGAAATGAACAGGAGAGACGGCGATGACGGAATATAACAAGAGAGTTACATAAGATCTTTTTTTACATTGACATGTTGTTGTAGTCATTGACAACAAGGAGTCATTTTCTGGGCCACATGTGAGTCAAATATTATTTTTTTTCGAAATGTGTAGGAGATATATGCTGGTATATGAACGCAATCGCTAAATGAACTACCAGGTGTATTCCAAGGATTCATGTACATGGACATAGTTGTACTGCGCAGTTTACTAATCCATGTCTCATATATATAAATATGGTTCAGGTAATGTCATACTCGAAACATTATCAAGTTAAAATGTAAAAGTTGATTGTGCGTTGTTATTTCGATCTTAAAAAAAGAACACTATCTTTTAATGTGGGAAATATCTGGATCGTATAGTTATGTTTTATTTTTAAAATCTGTATTCATCTTTAGTCAGTCCTTTGCTATCGACCATACATAACTTGAGTTGTTTGCCCTTCTTTTTTAAAAGTGAAACCATACCCAGAGAGAAAACTAGGATCGAAAATAATGTGTTTTTCAGTAGTAATAATCGTTCAGTCGCGAAATTTATCATTATTTAACGTGTTCGATTTGGTTTAGCGTTTTACGGCACGGCAACACAAGTAAGTTATTTATTGCCACGGCAATGAAGTAAAGTGCTATGACCAAGAACACACCACTATGACCGCCTCGGGGGTGATCCGATCCGGGGGTGTATCTATAATCGTGATTAACACTATATTTAACTTCTTTAAACCATGGCGCACATTTTATTGATTTTTCATGTATTTAGTAATATTAGCCAGTGACCTAAATTATTATTATTATTATTATTATTATTATTATTATTATTATTATTATTATTATTATTATTATTTGTTGATATTATTGCTGTCGTTAGTTATTTTAAATAAGCTGATCATCTATAGTTATGTTTTGGATGAAAGTAATTACTGTTTTTAGTTATTTTTGTTCCTTTTCCAACATCTTGCTGTTGTCAAAATGATTATACCCTAATTTCGGTGTCTATCTATAATCCATTTTCTTCCTGCACTTCGTACAAATCATTTTTCTTGGTCACTTTTAGCCATTAGGTAATATGATGGTTTAAACCATTATCACTGTCTTGCTGCCTACACTACCATGTGAAAATGTTGCAGCTTGCGTTGTTGTTGTTCTTATTTCTTAATAATAATAATAATAATAATAGTAATAATAATAATAATAATAATAATAATAATAATAATAATATGCGACATGTGTATAAAACATATTTATGTTCAATTAGTTACCATAGCGGCAAGTTCTTTTAGAGAGATTATTTGTAATCTTGTCCTGCAATCCAAACCGAAATATATAACAACGTGACGCACAATTTTGGTAGGTTATGTATAAAGCCATGCCTTTACGCATCTATTTTGTGCGTGCAGTACAATCTGGATGTGGGGTGAGGATGAGGGTAGCTGGTAGTAGAGTGGTAGTAAATATGAATCAGGGTATGCTATGAAGATAAAAATAGGTTTGGTGTGGACAGCGGTGACCATTTTCTAAGTATCATCCACACGAGGAGGCAAGAAATATAATCTCTGAGAGTATGAATGGCAATAACTACTCATTTTTTTTTATATAAAAAAAAATAATAATAAAGAGCCGACATTAGGCCGATTGGCCCAATTGCCAACCCCCTCCACGCTCACAGGTGCCCCAGGTTAGTATTTTTTTTATTATAAAAAATACATCTATAGAGAGAAAGTAACTTTAAAGCGATGGAAGAAAATATAATTTTATTATCATATAAAACTTGTTTTAAAGTTTATTTTAAATTATGTACTCACAAGGGACCTAGCGCGTAAATCCAGGGGACCCCGCCAAAATGATCCGAATCGGGCCTTGCGTTTGCTAATTCGGGTGCTGCTAAACAGTGCCATGAATATGGTATATGTACTGAAAAATCCTGTCCGAGCAAATGCGTGATTTTAAATACAAGTTTAATTCTTGTTTCCGGTAAGTGGTAACCTTCAGTTTACTCGAACCTTTTGTCCATTTTGATGAGAATTCACAAAAACTATAATGATTGAATTGAATATAAAGACATGCAATCTTTAAAATCGTTTAGGAATCGATGTACATAAATTGTTGATAAAGCATCCAAAAGAAAAATAGACACGTACTATGAATATGATTTTATTTACAATCAAACAACAAGGACAAACACCGAGTAATCAACCTTGTTACATGAATGCATTAAATCAAATAGCTGATTCTGACTGGTTGAATACAGTTGTGACATAATTGTAAAATAATGGATAAAACTCTGAGAACCTTGTCAGCTTAGTAGATATCTGGAAAGCGGTGGTTTAAAAATTCGTGCACTCATTCATATGCACAAAATCATACACGAACACAAAATTAACTGAAAATTTGTAAGCAAACTATTATAAATAAAACTTATGTTGATATTTATGTTGTCTTTTTTAAAACGAGATGTGTTAAGGCAGGAAGGTAAGGTCGCATGAGAAGAAAAAAGACTTCTTAGGTTTCTGAAATCTTCCTTTGAAAAGGTATATTATTTACAAAATACATTCTCTCGCGCTATTCAGCAGTTTTTTTTTTATAGCTTTGACCAGTTTACAATGGCGAGCTTGTAAAAAAAAATAATAAGAGACAAACTTTAGGCCAGCACTACAGTTTCTTCTTAGTGTGGACATATATGAAGCCAAGGTGTAATTAAAACAATATTGAAATAACGTAGTTAATTACTATTGCCTACGAGACATCCCGTGTTGCAATTTCGTTACTTTTTGGCACAAAAGCTGGTCTGTTCAAACAAAATCATTATCGGTTGTCCTTAAAAACTATCACCATTTTGTACAAGTATTTTCGTAACCGCATTTGATGCTTAGAATAACTTTATTAAGTCTCTAGTAATTTGTCATGTACATATATTATACTACAAATAACAGCAATGACATAATAAATGGAAATGGCTTAATTCTATATGAAGTGAATATATACACATTACACAGCTTTCATAGTGTTAAGAGTGATTGAAGTTTGTCGACCGTTTCTTTGAACACCAACTGTTGTTTTGTTTGGCACGCATATAAACAAGAACAATCCAATGGTGAATTGTGCCTATTTATATGCTAACATAAACAAAAACTAATCTGGAACACAAGCTACGTGTAGGTCTGGTATCTTCGAACACATCTAAAGCCACCGAACTGAACACAACTTTTCACATTTCGAGATCATTTGAAACTGATTAATTCCGGGTGGAATGGGTGAATGAGCCTGTATTTATGTACAATAATGCAAGAAATGTTTTTGTGTTTCCTCCTGAGAATTTAACTGAAATAATATTCTACTAACTTCAAACAATTGGATGAGATCAAACTCAGACAATGAGAAATTATAAATTTTAAGATTAAATGGAATCATGGAAGGTTATTGAGCACTAGGTTGGGGGTGGGGGAGATCTTGCCAACAGATGTGGAGATTCGTGAGTGAGGAATATGCTTGCATTCCCACCCTCAAACATAAAGTCGCTATAATTATTCACAGACACTCCCTCCCTCAAACATAAAGTTGCTATAATTATACACAGACACTCCCTCCCTCAAACACAAAGTCGCTACAATTATACACAGACATTCCCTCCCTCAAACATAAAGTCGCTATAATTATACACAGACACTCCCTCCCTCAAACACAAAGTCGCTACAATTATACACAGACACTCCCTCCCTCAAACATAAAGTCGCTATAATTATACACAGACATTCCCTCCCTCAAACATAAAGTCGCTATAATTATACACAGACACTCCCTCCCTCAAACACAAAGTCGCTATAATTATACACAGACATTCCCTCCCTCAAACATAAAGTCGCTATAATTATACACAGACATCTGGCACTTTTTACAAAAATAACGAACTACTGGGCAAACAAAGCATAAATATTCCGCAGAAGTCTTAAAGTCTCTCTTTTTTAAATTGCTAACTTTTAATTACGAATTATTTGCGTTTTCGCAAGTTAAACTTACATTCAGTGGTTTTGTTTTGAAAGAGAAGTATTTATTTTTCTCTATTCTTTTTTAACGGTAACCATATTTGTTGTTGGAATATGTATTTTTCATACAGCTTGAAACTTATTCAAGCCAGGACACTTTCTTTCAAACTTGGTAAATTTCTGCTCAGCTGTTTTCAGAAGAAGCCATTTAACGGTTTATCTCGTTTTTAAAACAACGACCATGTATGATGACGGACGAATCGGTATTATTTCAACAAATTTAATAGATCCTTACGTCAAAATACTTTCTGTCAAATTTGGACCAGTTATTTGCAGCTATTAAAAAAATCATGTTAAAGTTTGTCTATTTATATTATCAGCCTCAAAAATTATGGTATTTAAACGTAGTTTTAAAAAAAAAACATGAGATAAACACACTCGCGTGACAGAGTTAAATTTAGTTGAGTTGTGCTGAGCAGGCTTGCAGAAGAAAGCTTTGACGGTCAGATAGGATATATACCATCCATGTACTAATGCTTTGAGAGACCACACTGAAATTTATTCGCTGAAATAATATTTATTTATAACGATGTCTATAAAGGCTACCAGTGTCTAATTTCCTGAAAAGTCAAATTGTATCGAATAGACTTGTAGACCGAAATAATGTCCATCAATCACAAACTTCAACAAAGGTATGGTTATTTTTTCACACTCAGACACGGATATATAGACACAGGGCCCCTAGGCAGTTAACAGAGTCGAAGCCCCCGTTTTGGTAATTTAGCAAAAACAAACTTGTGTCCTCAATGTGTACCATTTAGGCCCCTGGCCGGGCCCCCCCCCCCCCGAGGTTGGGGCTCTAGGCACCTAGTTTACCTACGCAGAAGTTCGCCGCTGTTCACACTACGTATACGCAATGAATCTTTAACAAAAATGTGTAACAAGTTGTACTTAATCTACAAATTTCATATGCTAAGTCGTGCAAATATATAATGAAAACATTTTGGTATTGTATGTATTTAAACACTATATGTTCAGGTAAAGCTTTTCATCGTAAAATACTGATATCCTTGCAAGGGGTGGGGTGGGGATGTCGAATTGAGCTCTTAACCTTGAGATGGGGACTTGTGCGTGTAACTGAGCAACATACTGTCTGTGGCGTACTAAGGGCAAATGACGCCTGGGGTGAAGATGATGACCCAAAAGGATTTGGGCGCCCGGTGACCTCTGGTGCTCATGGCAACCACCCCGTCTACCTTCGCCCATTAGTATATTAATGCACACCCTCAGGGCAGATTCGAAAGATGCATTGATCCAATCTGAGGTGCGTGCCCTCGTGTGTGCATATATAACTATGGCTTGATAAAGTTAGTATATAAGAATAGTATCTTCTGAGGATGGCTATTCTTGAGAAAAAGCAAGAAGTTTTAACACTTTCGAACAATCCTTGATGGACTAAGGACAAAACAATCTTTGATGGATTTAGGATCAAACAAACAAAATTTGATGGATTAAGAACAAAACAAATTATGATGGATTAAGGACAAGTTTTAACACTACCAAACGAGCCTTGCTTGGTTAAGGACCAAACAAACAAGCTTTGATGGATTAAGGATACGTTTTGAGCACTTCCAAACAAGCTTTAACTAATTAAGGACAAAGTTTGTTGGTTACAGATGTTCCTAAAACGGCTTGTACATTTGGATGGCCTACATTTTTAGCTCGTGAGATCGAGACAGTTAAAAGAAATAATGTACAATACACACATATTTACACCAGTTAATGCACCGAAAACGACTATGTACAAATGAGTGTGATGGCATATTGTTTATATATATATATATATATATATATATATATATATATATATATATATATATATATATATATATATATATATACACACACAACATTATTCGTCGGTTGAATAAGTTAGAACTATCATTACACAATATTTGTATCAACTATTCCATAGCTTGCTGACTTCAGATACAACTTTTCGATCAGGATGAAACAAAAAGCGATTACTAAAGAGACTTTGTTTTTACATTTCCAATTCTCTTAATAGTCAATTAAAGTCAGTTGAACTGGAAAATGTTGGTATCCGGGCTGTTTTCAAGGTGGTCGCTAATGGAGCGTCTTCCTAAAGTAAAGTCTGGGGAAATAGGTAACTGTGGGGACATGATACCCATGGACGTAAGAAAAGCGATTTCGTTCTCGAAGAAAGGCACTGAATCGGTGGTGTCATTTTCCGAATGTTTGAGGCAGTCACCTTGATACAGATCCTGGTGCTGGTGGTAAGACGGCGAGTCTCCGTACTGTGCTTTACACGTATCAGTTTCCGACCGGGTAGTTTGATTGATGAAACCTTGAAGTGAGAAAGATGGTTCGGAATCCATCAGACCTGGTGAATTTTTAAACACGGACTCGTCCATTAATATCGGATCATTTGAACCTGTTGATGGATGGATTGACACAAGGTTTGTCTCTTGCCTGAAGCTCGGCGTGGACGCGCACACATGGGTGTGAAAACAATTCAACAGCTCGTTCTTTTCTCTCGTTAGAGACTCGATCTCCTGCTTCAGTTTTCTTTGCTCGCTCAGCGCTTCGTTGAATCCCTGAAATATGAAGGTTGCGAAATTTAAGAATCAAACCAATATTACATTGTAAATAAAGTCCAAGTGACAGATTCACGTTGACCTAGAAACTGGATATTGATTGGATGATATACCTTCACCACTGCTGCTGCTGCTGGTAGCTGCGAACTTCTGTTTTCAAAACTGAGCAATGACCCGGCTAAACATTTTGTGCAAGAAAAGTAGCTTTAGTCTCATGTGAACTTCTTTTCATGACGGTGAAACTTTTGAAATTGTTGGATCGTAGAATGGATGCGATGTGCAAGAACACCACCATCGATTTACTGAGTGGCTTTATATTATAAGTGTAAGATTGGAATGGTGGAAATGCACTTTGGCCTATTAGTTGTCTGCCAGTGCTTTTCCAGGTAAGTATACCCGGCCTTGACGGCATACAAATCGACTACTAGTAAGTACTGTACTATGTCAGCGCCCCAGATCAATGCCTAGTAGACAGACAATCGATAGACTTCTGTACATGAATGTCTAGACAGATACTTCTCCACTGTAGGAGCAAATATGCAACCTTTCGAATGAGAACTCTCTCTCTCTCTCTCTCTCTCTCTCTCTCTCTCGATTTTTTAAAACATACCTTTGTACATAAATCGCAATATCAGAAGAGAGCAGGTATTGTGTATAATTATAAAATGCAGAGCATGAACAGTAACTATTAATAATAATAATAATAATAATAATAATAATAACAATAACAATAATAATAATATCAGTTTCTTAAAATTTAATACATGTATATTGATCCAGCTATAACCGAATGACATGACGACACATGAATAAATCAAGTAAGGAAACATAACCTTCCAAGATAATTATTCAAAAGTAGAAAAGTAAAAGTTGTCACGAAAGTGCAAACATTCTCATTTTATCTTAAACACAAATTTCAGTTTCAGAATTCTAGTGATGCATAAAAAATAAATAAAAAGATAATAGCAACGGAAAAAACTATGAAGTTGCATTGTTCAATCTATCCCTATGACGTCACCCCAGCGCGAGTAGTACGCTCTACTTTAATTGGACTTCTTAGGTTCGAAAAACCTTAATTGCGCGTTATCGCATTTATTAAAAGTTGACATGTGAAAATTAAATTACCGGTATTTTAATATCAACCATGAGCTGATTTAGTGATGGGTCTGGCTATGAAGCAAACCGCTTTATCTCAGAGAATGACACCAATATAATAAACAGTTCTAATTAGTTCCACTCAGAATACATACATACATACATACATACATACATACATACATACATACATACATACATACATACATACATACATACATACGGGATTGCGGGTTTACACGTCCATTGTGACGTTAGCAACGGACAAAATCGCAGAAGGTGATATAATGATACACACTGAGAATGTGTGTGTGTGGTTCTGGATTTTTAACGTAGCTTTAAAAATTCAGTCATATCGCCAGGACGTGTGCAGTGTGGCAGTTTATAGTGATGTCTATCTAGCATAGGGCATCATACCGCAGACATGTATCATGAAGCCCCGCCCAGTCACATTATCTTGACACCAGGCCAACCAGTATGACTTGGCCGGGGATCGAACCCACGACCTCTAGCTTCAGCGGCGGACTCTCTAACCACTAGGTCACCGAAGCGATCCGGAACTGAACATTACATGATGCATCTCTTTTCAGGTTAAGCAGATATTCAATCATTTTCATATTTGCGAAAATTACTTGAGCACATAAAAAATGTATATGGGAATAAATGTAAATGTAAAGAAAAATACGATCGTACCATACAACAAATGATGGCAAAACGTTCCTTGCACTAGTATTGCATTAAATCCTTGTATTTTCAATTAACCTCTTAAATGCTGTGTGTCCCCCAAAATTTGGAGGGTGGAGACTGTTCCCTGCAACTGTGTGTGTGTGTGTGTGTGTGTGTGTGTGTGTGTGTGATTTTACTATATATTTATCATAACAATGGTCTTCATTCAGTCATTATCCAAACTTAAAGTAGTCATGCATACCTGCAGTGTCATTACTGGTATTATGACCGACGTATGATATATCACGAGATGCTAGTTACACTTTTTTTTTTATTAAGATATACTCACATACGTTTCCATGGAATCAAAACGTGCGAGAAATCAGAGGGTACAGATGTACTAAATTGCTGCCACAAATTAGGCCGTGACTCAAGACCTCATGTATATATTGTCGTCCGCAGTGGATCATGCGATGTTGCGGTTACATTTAATGGAAGTTAATTGTACAGCCGAAAGGGATTGATCTAAAGTCACTTGGTGCATTTCTCAGTCTCATTCCTTATCATCAGACAAAGTGCATGAGGATTGGCTGGTGTATAGAACGCGCATCGAGTTAGTAATTTTGGAAAAAGACATTTTGGATTTAGTAGTGGATTTTCAACTCAATAAAGGTAGGTCTTTAATTTATTTTTGTTACATTTAACCCTACTAATTACAGACTAGTTCACCATGTTTTTTTTTACTTCCGTGAAGTGAAACGGAGAACCTTTATGTTTCGGAATAACTTATATACACATCTAAATACAGGTATCAGGAGAAAGAAAGAAAGCTTTTATAAATACTGTGGTGAGCTATCCGGTGGCCTAAGTGGTTAGAACGTCCGCCTCGGTTCCGGAAGGTACGAACCCCAGTCGAGTCATACCATAGACTTGTACAAATGGCCTAGCAGCTGCCTCGCTTGGTGCAAAGCATTAAGAGGTTAGTGTTTGGACTGGTCGGCCTTGTCTCCGGATAAGGCCACTGGATCGGTCAAGAAGCTACATTTCTGCAGCATGATGTCCCAGTGCTAGACATCACTGCAAACTGTCACGAAAACAGACATTGTAATAATATGAAAAAACTTGTTAAAAACTACGTTTAAACTCCAAGAACACACACAACATGCAAACACAATAACCATGGTATGTTCAAAATGTGAAAGACGAGACCATTTTGTGATAAAATGGAAATATTAATCGTATATGGAACACAACAACTTTAGCATTTTCTACAAACGACACTTGTAAAACGGAAGTTGTCTCTGATAGGTTACCTCGAGGACGCTTCCTTCTTGCATCTTTTTCTTTTTTCTGCATCGCTGGGCGGCCTCTCTGTTTTGCTGTCTCCTTCTGTGTTTTTTCACGAGCTCTTCGGGAGTCAGTTGCTGTAGAAATCGAAAAAACATCGAGATTAATCTAAAACGTAGATATATCTAAAAATGTGATCGTACAACAGTGAACTTAATATCACGTTGAATTTACAAATGTATATCTATATATGTACCGGTACATGCGGGTCACTTAGGAGGTTGAGCTAGGCCAGGGCATCTTCGAGAGTCTGAGGCCTCTAGGCCATAGTAGTATTAACACGTTAAATGCCAATACAACCCCTTATAAATTAATATATTAAGATTTTTTTAAAAAATACGCTTATTCGAAAGATTTTTTTTTAAAAATACGCTTATTCGACGCCATTTATTGGTTGAGGCCTGGAATAAATAACCCCTTCCCCCTCTGATTGGGCCGGTGTATATCTAAAGGAGACATAGGTGTGTTTATAAATGTATGTCTCTAATATATGGAGGCTCGATTTAATTTTATGAAAATAATATAGATATAAACATAAATTTTAAAAAGCGCATATCGAAAAATTTAGGTAAATGTGAATGTTCATAAACGTAACTTAAAAAATAATATATTTCCAATAATAAATTTGCGAATACAATTGAAATGACATAAAATCAAATAATATTGTTTATCGCAAAACGTATGACTTGATAAATTTTATTTGCTTTTGCAAAATTAATATTTACATATCAATACAAAAATAACTGTACCAGTTGTCAGCCAATACATTTTATTTCAGAATCTGAGAGAGAGAGAGAGAGAGAGAGAGAGAGGGGGGCATGGAAAAATACCTTTTTTATATTCGGCTTATTTTCTTGCAGACAAATCTCTCCGAGTCCTGCTTTGCATCTTCGACTCAAGATGCGTAGACGAATTTCCTCTTTTAAAATTGGCAGGATACTGTTTTTCACCTCTGCCTCTTTATAAGCCTGTTTAAGACGGGGATCTAACTCCATCTCCAGCCCTGACATGGAGTTCAATGGGGATAATTCATCCAAGTCATGTAGCTCCATTGTGCTGATTAATAATAATAATAATAATAATAATAATAATAATAATAATAATAATAATAATTGATGATGAAGACGATGTTAACTGATCAAACATTAAACTTTATATTTTTGGAATTTAAGTCTTTTACTATGGTGGATTCTATTTGATAGTTATTCTTTTATGCCCATACGGACGGAAATCTAGCTCCCTGTGACTTACAGTCGCTTTTGACTCTTCTCGAGCAATGAAACCACATCACCAAAAACACCGCATACATTTATGGGTGGGTGTATACAACTGCGCATGTGTCACATTGTCATATTGTCGCTTGATATTATATTTGTTTTCCTCTTTGCAAAAATGATTCCTATAAATAAGAAGATGTACGCAAAAAGTCCCTATTGCAAAAGCAAGATGACCTTTTAGTTAAAAAAAGAAAATATAATTTTTTAAAAACAAACTGGAGCTTAAGTTGGGAAAAAGTAACGTCAGCGTCATGCAGAACACTTAAGTAAGATATATTTTAAAGGTAAATGCGACTGATAAAATCATCACTTATCAATGCAGACACTTTTTGTACTTACCATTTTATCAAGAAATCTTTATAGTGGAATAGAACAGACTAAACTGGTCGTGCATCTCTATATTAACAAGTTTCTTGTGCAATATAGACGATCTCGATTTAATTACTATTGGTACTTGAAAATTTCACCTTTTGCCTTTTATGATTAAAATCTTCCTCGTATCAAAACGTTTTGAAAGGTTCTTACATTTTTAAGGGGACTGTACCACAAAAAAATTATTCTAGAAACCAGCGACATATATATATATATATATATATATATATATATATATATATATATATATATATATATATATATATATATATATATATATCTTTGTATAATTCTTGCTTAGTAATTATGCTTTTTCCCCCTTAAAGTGTCATCCATTATACATATGTAATGGCACATTCGAAAATCAAGGGAGAAGTAGAAACTGAATATGCGATTGCAATATTTCACTATAGAATACCCCATTTGTTAAATAAAAAAAGAATGCGACTGTAATGGGTGGAGAATAAGATCCTAAAAGCAAACAAAACGAATCTCCCTCATATTTGATATTTATAAATAAGGTGTTTAATGTTCGAATTTTTCCTTTCCAAAACTTAAGATTTACGTTTCTTCATTTTCTTTGCTTGGTATTTATTTCTTCACACATAGCAATAAAACTGCAAGTGTCGTTTATATCTCTCACAATTTAAAAAAATTACATTCAATGCTTTCGTCAAAAGATTACAAATGTGAAAGAAATATGTAGGTAGAACCGTAGAAATATTATTCCCATGGTATCCTTTATAAATTGTTACGAAAGTAGAAGGATATGAGACTCAGGCACGTGATAAACGTTGAAATTATGTTTTTTGAAAAGCAGAAAACTGAAGATATCCACAAGATAATCCTTTAAAAAATAATTATGTATACTGAACAGTATAAGAAACGCACAAAATCACCAAACTGCGGTATTCTCATGTATCGGATCCGTGTAAGAAACTCACAAAATCATCAAACTGCGGTATTTTCATGTATCGGATCCGTGTAAGAAACTCAAAATCACCAAACTGCGGTATTCTCTTGCATCATGAACCATGTAAGAATCAAAATCATCAACTGCGGCAATTTCGTACATCCTGAGCCATGCAGAAATGTCACGAAACCATCAACTATGGCATTATGACACATGCTGAGAAACTCACAAAATCATCAACTGCGGCAATCTCGTACAGCCTGAGCCATGCAGAAATATCACGAAGCCATCAACTATGGCATTATGACGCATGTTGAGAAACTCACAAAATCATCCATCTGCAATATTTACAGCCATCATAGGCCAAGTAGGAATCAAAATCATCCATTACGGCATTTTCGTGCATCCTGAGCTATGCAAGAAACCCAGAAACATCAAAAACTATGGCATTATGACGCATACTGGGCCGTGTATGAAACTCTCCAAAATCATAAAGACTGCGGTATTGTCATTAATCGTAAAATTTTACAACAGTTAACAAACTGACACTCCATTAGTCAATATGTACATATATTCAAAGTACGGTAATAATAATAATAATAATAATAATAATAATAATAATAATAATAATAATAATATAATAATAATAATAATAAGTAGTAGTAGTAGTAGTAGTAGTAGTAGTAAAATATTATTATTATTAATATTGTGGTTTTTAAAAAAAAAAATAACGATGGATACCAATAATTCTCAAAGTACGTGTCCTGTTTTATAGATTAGCGAAGCGATGTAAGTTTATGATATCCGCGAAAGTAGATACATGTAAAGTGCCCAGAAAATTACAAAGAACAGAATGCGGACATCGACTCTGAAATACTAAAGCAAAAGGTTTTCATTATAAAGGACAATTATGTTATAACATCCGAACACTCTTTCCTAAATCAAACTAGGACGGATGTTACAGGTCTGTCTTGTGCCACACAAGTTTTATGTGGCCAGTAATACACAAAGGACTCGCTTTCGATCTGCAGTCATTTTTGTAAAGCAAAAGACCCAAATACATTAAAATTATTATTATTTTTTTTTACCTGAAGCTAGAGTTGATGCCAGTGGATCTATCCAACGATGAGAATTGTCAAGCGCCCCAAGAACCACATGCGACACGCATGCTGTGTCTGTTTTGTTTTGATTTTTAAGGTCAGCTTTAAACCCGAAAAAAAAAAACTTTGCAAGCTTGGGCATGTTTCCAACGTATTGGTTATGATATAAGTAAGGCACGTGGGTGGGCGGGACTTCGATCAGGAACCAATGGAATCGAGCTCTCAGCTTACTTGGATTATAAACATAGATACATGTGGCCACGATGAGTCGTGCGCTAGTGAAATCTATAATTACACACAATGCGTTGGTAACTGTTTATTTATGGTAGCGGAGCCAAGATACAAGATGGCTAGGGCAATAGTTTCCAAGGATATTCAATAGTCTACCGACCGTTTATATATATATATATATATATATATATATATATATATATATATATATATATATATATATATATATATATATATATATATATATATATATATATATATATATATGTGTGTGTGTGTGTGTGTGTGTGTGTGTGTGTGTGTGTGTGTGTGTGTGTGTTAGATTTGATGAATTCTCACATTAATTGAAGCCTCAATAAAGATATTAAATATATGTATTCTTTTAATTTATTTGAATTCTTTGTATAATCGTTCGATCTTTCAAATTATCAATCCCGCCCCAAATCTCACTACTATCTCTACCGTCGTATTTTGTGCATAACTATGGGATGTTGTGGTTAACTTAGTTGTACAACTGACCCAGTTGGTTCTACTCACGTTTGTTTATGTTCTCCATGACAAAACGAAAAATCACAAAACATATTACATCATATATATACATAGCCTAAATGGAATGGGGAAATTCGTCTTTCCAGGCAGTGAGCTGAAGGCGAGATTAGGAATTAAATAAACTGACTCATTTAGAGCTTGACATTCGCACATCACTATTAACCTGACGTGTAATTTATAGCCGTGGTTAGTACAATAATAATAATAATAATAATAATAATAATAATAATAATAATAATAATAATAATAATAATAATAATAATAATAATAATAATAATAATAATAATAATAATAATAATAAAAAGAAGGGCGAGGAAGTTATTATTATTATTATTATTATTATTATTATTATTATTATTATTATTATTATTATAGTAGTAGTAGGGGATTGGTTTCGTTTTGTCTGTGCAATTAACCTGGGTTGATATTAAGTCAGGATTCAAACCCCCACCCATCAGGCACGCTAATTACCGAGACTGCATGATTCCTGCCTCCTTTTATCATACAATTAGCAAAAATGTCAATCCAAAACGGGAGATAGGGGTGGGAGTATTATTATTGTTAGTAGTAGTATTGTACTAGTAATAGTAGCAGTAATAGCAATAGTAGCAGTCGTAGGAGCAGCAACAATAAACAGCTAAAACATTGTTTATTGCTCCTACATTCGTCTTTTCGTCACGTGTGCAGCGAAAATTGTCTTGCAATTAAGAAAAAGGTAATCAAAATTTCACAGTAAAATTCTTTTTCTTTTTGAAGTTTTGAAATATTTTGTAGCATAAACAAATATTAGTGCATCATAATATCAATAAAAATCAAAGCTGAGATTTCTCACATAATGGTTGCATGTACTTAATGAGTCACACGTTAGGCACAAACGTCAAGTCGCACATTTAATAAGTGTTAGATACAAACATGTATAAATAGTGAACCCGCTCTTCGGGTGTTGTTTATTTTTTTTTTAAGTGTTTAGTCATTTATATGACTAAGTTCCAAACTAAAATGGTATTTAGATTAGATTTGATGATTATGTTCACTGATTTCTGTCTGTATGACTGCGTTCTCTCTCTCTCTCTCTCTCTCTCTCTCTCTCTCTCTCTCTCTCTCTCTCTCTCTCAGCGTTTTTTCTTTATATTATTTTTATGACATTGCGTTTGTAAGTGCGCGCGCGCGTGTGTGTGTGTGTGTGTGTGTGTGTGTGTGAGAGAGAGAGAGAGAGAGAGAGAGAGAGAGAGAGAGAGAGAGAGAGAGAGAGAGAGATGATGATGATGATGATGATGATGATGTTTCATTGTATATTTCCAGTCAATCGCTTTGTGGAGGAGGGGGGGGGGGGGGTGACCTGATGAGGTCATATGGCCAATTGCGCAGTAGTTTTGATCATCCGCCAGGGAGTCTCCACGGAGATACGTATAGATTTTATCTACTGGGTTATTGAGCGCCCGAACAAAAGTTTGCTAACGTGAAGGCGGAGCCGAAAACACAATCACCGATTAATATCGGGTATGCATATGCAACGCTTTGGTAGATTTTATAACACACAGTGGGTCTCAAAGGTTATTGTAACAAAACACTAACATGGATAATGTTTCTTGATTTGCTCGGAAACCTTTTATTTATTTATTTATTTATTTATTTATTTATTTATTTATTTATTTATTTATTTACTTATTTATTTATTTATTTATTTATTTATTTATTTATTCGATAATTAGACAGTACAAATAAAATAAGAGTATCATGGAGTTGACATAAATAGTGAAGAGAAAATTTGATGGTGAAGACTAATGAAGCACAAAAATCATCCCATCCCATTCTATATTAAAATAAGTGCGTGGTGAAAGACAACTTTCTTTAATATAAGTACGTGGTAAAAGACAACTTACTTAAAAATAAGTATGTGGTGAAAGACAACTTTCTTTAATATAAGTACGTGGTAAAAGACAACTTACTTAAAAATAAGTATGTGGTGAAATACAACTTACTTTAAAATAAGTACGTGGTGAAAGACAACTTACTTTTAAAATAAGTACGTGGTGAAATACAACTTACTTTGAAATAAGTACGTGGTGAAGACAACTTACTTTAAAAAAGTACGTGGTGAAATACAATTAACTTTGAAATAAGTACGTGGTGAAAGACAACTTACTTTCAAATTAGGACGTGGTCAAATACAACTTACTTTAAAATAAGTACGTGTTGAAAGACAACTTACTTTAAAATAAGTACGCGTTGAAAGACAACTTACTTTAAAATAAGTACGTGGTGAAAGACAACTTACTTTCAAATTAGGACGTGGTGAAAGACAATTTACTTTTAAATAAGGACGTGATGAAAAACAACTTACTTTCAAAAAGACAACTTACTTAAAAATAAGTATGTGGTGAAACACAACTTACTTTAAAAAAAGTACGTGGTGAAATACAACTTATTTTGAAATAAGTACGTGGTGAAAGACAACTTACTTTGAAATAAGTACGTGTGAAAGACAACTTACTTTAAAATTAGGACGTGGTGAAAGACAACTTACTTTTAAATAAAGACGTGGTGTAGGATTATTTACCTTAAAACGTGTTGAAAGACGATTTCGGAATGCAGTGAAATTAGTTTTCAGCTTATGGATTACTAAGCTTTTATTACATGTGTAACTCTAATGTGGATATGCAAATTTGTTTGAAAGTATGATGTAAACTGGATCTCTCTCTCTCTCTCTCTCTCTCTCTCTCTCTCTCTCTCTCTCTCTCTCTCTCTCTCTCTCTCTCTCTCTCTCTCTCTCTCACACACACACACACACACACACACACACACACACACACACACACATTAGATAATGAATTTTAATTTCACATTTAATTGACCATATTTCAAAACTAAAAGAAATTTCTACCTAAATAAGAAATTCCACTGAAGGCCAAACCTAGTACTGTTCTAGTCATCTGCTTAATTCTTGTGAGATATGAAAGCTACGAACTGTATTGTCTAAATCAATGTAGAATGTTTGCGTGTGAGCTGAATTCCGGATATACCAATAATGATTAATAATACGTTATTGAATGAAAAATTGTATGTGAAGTAGGAAATTATAATGATCATGCACAAATTATATATATTTTGTGTTTGTCTTTTCTAAATGAATCAAATTCTAAATTTAGAATTATGACAAATTTGTTATGATGTTCATAGTTAGTGTTATTAGTTGAACAATATTGTAAAAATCATTTAATTTAATGTCCAAAACACCTTATTTACTATACTACGATAATAAATACACCATTACAACCACACACACACTCGTGAAAACACGTTAAAATTTAGTAGTTTCATATATATATATATATATATATATATATATATATATATATATATATATATATATATATATATATAACACGAAAACTGACTAAAACGGTGTGAGCGAAAAGTGGTGCGAGCTTTCACTTTGGATCGATCGTTACAAGTAGCGCAATACAAACTTGTTCTTGTTCCTTTTTATTCATATAGATTTGGAAAATAATTACGTCATTTTTGTCTCGTTAATGTAACAATTTATGCGCGCATTTCTTTCGTGTACGTGATTTAACGAAATACACTGTATGGTGAAATGCGTTGGCTGACAAAATGACGTGTTGCTTACAAATGACAAAGTGGACGGCAAATATGACAGGTGAAGTTGATTAATAACCGCAATATTGTGACACCCTTGTGAAACTCTCCAGTTTAATTTTAGCAATTACACATTCTAAAAAAATACTATAATCGATTGAAATGTGAAAGTAACCATATGCCCATAAATTGAGATTTACAAAAATGCAATATTATCACTGATTTTTTTGTTGCGTGTGCGTGTTTGATAATCTTATGAATTTTAGAAAAGAAATTGTTTAGGTGAACATATTACAAGTGTTCTGCTTTACAATACCATCTCTCTCTCTCTCTCTCTCTCTCTCTCTCTCTCTCTCTCTCTCTCTCTCTCTCTCTCTCTCTCTCACACACACACAGACACACACAGACACACACATGAATTTTGTTTTTGTTTTGGAGCTAAAAATTTATAAATCTTACCAATGTATTGGCAATATAGTATATGAATTGTGCATTTTCATTATTGGGAAAACATTTGAATCACCGTGGTAAATTACGGTAGTAATTAAAGCCACTGTAGATAAAATAGTACATGTCAATTAGAATGATTTAAAATTATTATCTGAAACAACGATCCGACACTGTATTGAACCTTTGCCTCTTACAGTACAATTGTATGTATGTATGTATGTATGTATGTATGTATGTATGTATGTATGTATGTATGTATGTATGTATGTATGTATGTATGTATGTATGTATGTATGTATGTATGTATGTATGTATGTATGTCTGTCTGTCTGTGTGTGTGTGTGTGTGTGTGTGTGTGTGTGTGTGTGTGTGTGTGTGTGTGTGTGTATGTATGTATGTATGTATGTATGTATGTAGGTCGGCATATGTGGGTAGTTAGTTACATAAGTGTAGCTGGTTAGTTATACCGGTATTTATAATAGTGGGGTTGTAGCCATGTACCGTGGTGGTTTTTGTCTGTCTTCTATTTGCATTTCTTACGTCTGTCCGTTACAAAAAGTTGAGTATACATGAATATCAGAAGTCCGTCATAATGTCTTTTATTCAATGTTAAGCGAGTGCGAAATATGTTGATGATATAGCTATTCTTTAGTTCATCTTTCTTCTGTAAGGAAATAATAATACATCTATATGACAAACGTTTACCTTGCATCATTAAACATACAGGAATTATATAATGTACGCCAAGTAGCAAATAAGTTAACCTACTGAATGGTTGTTATAATTCCATGTGGCCGACATTCATTATTTTTTGTTTCTTTTTTAAAATAAGATATTAAGAAAATGAAGACGATATAACATTACAAGAGGTATAAGGAAGTCGTATCAGATCAAGATAATATATTTCAGCGGTAACACTATATGTCATAAAATTAAAACAAACAAAAAAGTATACTATCCTTACCTGGACATGTCACCGTGAGGAGTCCGTTGTAAAATGCGATATCGTTATTATCAAGTCTACCATTTAGTACTTTTTTTTTCTTCCGAGAAATTGAAATCCCAGGTCTCATCTCCTTTCATTACATGCTTTTTATTTTTAGACCTTAGGTGAGGAATAAAGCCTAAGTTTAGATTGGTCCTAATATCAAGGGTAATATGATTTTGTTCTGTCTGGTGAGAAATAAAGCCTAAATTTAGACTGGTCCTAATATCAAGGGTAATATGATTTTGTTCTGTCTGGTGAGAAATAAAGCCTAAGTGTAGACTGGTCCTAATATTAAGGGTACTATGATTTTGTTCTGTCTGGGATTTATCATATTACGAGAATAATGTATTACAATTTTAAATTCTGCCGTTTAGTAAATTTGTATATTTTAAGTTGTAGTGATGGTAGTAGACATTTGTGTTGACTAATATACACCTCTTTTTCAGTAAGGCACACAAGGACTAAGGTCTTGGGACAGTTACACTTAATTCACCTATCGTAATTGTATTTTGGAAAAACCTGCATAGTATAGTTCACAGTCTGTGTTATTTTGCTTGCATCTCAAGGCCGAATGATATTTTTGATAAAATAGAAATAAATACCAGGTCCTTTTCTGCTTGAATTTTTACTTTTCTTAACCCCACCCCACCTGTGATCTATGTCTGAATAATGAGTTTGCATATACTGTGAAAGGTGAGTTCCATTTTTCCTGCTGATAATATCTACATGTGGTTGACAATTTGTGTACTATTAATACTGTTATGTTGCAACACTTATTAGTATTTCATTAAAATATTGTCATCATATTTATTTATTCCTAAATTGAATGATTCCTGTTTGCAAAGCTTTATTAACTCATAAAGCACCCCCCCCCCCATGTACAAGAGTTGAAGATTTATAATTTGAAATGCATGTATAAATTAATGTTATCTTTATTTCATGTTACGTTTTTTTCTCTTCTTCTTCTCCATGTTACGTTTTATTACATGAAGTGCACTTTTCAATTGCCTTCTCCTCCTCGTATCCTAATTATTCGTCTGGTTTTCAACTCGATTGCCCCCCCCCCTCATAATACCATCTCCATACAGTTATTGTTGTTTTGGCCGCACCATGCTGTTAAGATACTGCAACCCTGAATAAAGTTGCCTTATATGTGACGTAGGTTATACCCACGTGACTTATCCCGTATCATATCGCGATTAATGTATAAAATTTACTTGTATAACAATCATCGTTTGTATATTATCCGTCACTTTCTCTTTCACCTTTTTTCGAAATAATCTTCATTCTGCCCATGCAAAGTTCATTCCCAAAAAAAATATCTCATGTTATGTTCACCTGTAGCTTAGGTTTGTAAAATAAAACATACTTATATACAAACGGTATTAAGAAAATAAAACTGTACGTTTAATAGTAGAAGCACCAGAGCTAAATGTCAAGATAGCTTTAACAAGGACTGGATTGTCTGGTGAAGATTACAGAGATTGAGTATATTACATATTACATATTACATGTACACGGGTAGCAAGCAGTTAGGACACTCTAAGTTAGTAGTGAATAAAAAATATTCAGAAATAAATATAGTACATGGAATTAATTAAAATTATCTCCAACCGGGCTTTTAGTACACTGATCTATGAGTGTATCCAGTCTAACTGTGCCTATTTCGTGTAAAGTAGACATTGGAAAGTAATAACAAAGATTTCATAAATCTATACCATAGTTTAAAGACATGCTGTAGTTTCCAAAATGTTATTGATATCTCTATTGCGTATGCTGTAGCATTTACTTGTGTAAACAGTTTACTTTCATATTCTGACTTTAATTGTTTATAAAATAAGTAAATGTGTTAATGGACATTCGCAAGAGATTTATGTATTATGTTTCATACAAAAAGGGGTAGTTAATTTAAGACGAATTTAGGGGCATATATATATATATATATATATATATATATATATATATATATATTCATTTCATTTCATTTTTTCAAGGCGAGGGGGCAAAACTTCATGGGGGAGGGGGGCAAGGTATATAGGCTACAGCAGTTTTACAGCATATGAAAATTCAGGGAAAGGGGTATTTACCTGCCCCTTCCCCCCCAAAAAAAAAAAAAAACATTTCGTCCCTGCACACACATATCATTGTCAACAGTTGGTTTTTCTTTGCATGTTAGAGTCGTGTAATGCACGTGAAAGAAACGACGAATACATACATACGTACGTACGCACGTACATACATACATACATTCATTCATACATACATACATACATACATACATACATACATACATACATACATACGTATGTACGTGCGTGCAATTCTAATGACCATGGGTTATGTGTTTTTCTGCAGTACATGAAGGTCAAAGAAATATAACAGCGGTCCCTGGTCTCTGAGCATTTGCACGCTATTTGCAGACTAAATGTGAGAATTTAAAGATGGATTAAAAATGGTGGATTTTATAGGCAGGTGATTGGTATATACAACTGGTCGTTTAAAATACCCAATGTGTGTTATTATATTACAAACGTTCTAAGTTTAGAAATTACTTTTGTTTTTGTTTTATAAAAAAGAAAAAAAATACAAATAATGACTGAGAATTTTTAGTTCCTTGTAAACCAAGTTAACCGTTTTCTTCGTAATTTTTCTCGTAATATTCATGATGGTTTATATGTTGAAGATTTTACATGTGTTATCTTTTATTTTATGTACATTTTACAGAATTTTATCTTATTGCATTTAATGATTACATTTATCTGGAAGGGTTGTACATTTTTCGAACTTATCTTGAATTGGCAGTACATAGTCACATCCATGCTGAAAAACACATACATACTATACATCATGCTGATTTGTATCGTCGTCATTGATGCACCATATCCACGCGCATTTAATTACTAATTTTAGACATCTTGCATTGACTTGAGTGCATGTAAAACTAATTTGAGTTGTGCGGATTCTCTTTATCAGGACTTATTTACAAACGTCGCAGTGATAGCAAGAAACTGAAATGAAATCAAATCAAGACTTACCTAAAATCAGAGTCCTCACACGCCGTATATTGTTTTAACATCTTTGTCATTGTTTCTTTAAGATTTACTTCCCGCTCGTTATGGAATACAGAACAACACACGGCGCATGTACCTGGTGTATGTGTATCTAGGTTGCGATATATATATATATATATATATATATATATATATCCCCGTACTAAGACTTAAAAATAGAATCAGGATTCCAGTTTTATAAGTACCATAGTCGATTCCTGGAAGTAACACTGGCTTGACTATTCAGTTTATCACCTGAAAAAGGTGCCTAATGGAAACCGAAACATACTGTCTAACATTTTCAATATGTCAATATGGTGCAATCTGTCAAGGTATCTAATCAATGTCAAATATGTTCAACACTAACATTGGTGTCGGTTGACACGTGTTCGATAACGTTCATAGTTGTAACATACCTACCTACCTGCCAACATACCTACCTACCTGCCTACCTACCTGCCAACATACCTACCTACCTGCCTGCACACGCACGCACACACACACACACATACACACATACATACATACATACATACATACATACATACATACATACATACATACATACTACGCCAACAATTGAATTCTGATGAAGTAGGATTTAAAAAAATGTCACGAATATAAAGTTGGTTATACTCTCTCTCTCTCTCTCTCTCTCTCTCTCTCTCTCTCTCTCTCTCTCTCTCTCTCTCTCTCTCTCTCTCTCTCTCCCGGTAATTGATTGTTATGTCTTTATTTTCATATATTGGGCTGTATTTTAAAAAAAAAAGTATGTGTGGTTCTGGTTACTCGACAAACCCTACCATCTCCTACCGACTCCAAAGTGTTTGCGATCTGCAGAAAACCTCCAAAAAGAATGTGACTACGATGGATGTTAATTTCAGGGTGTGAATGACGCTTATTTTCTAGGTTATGCGTAATTTAAATCCGTCAAGATCCCACTCCCCTCCCCAAAATGAACACTAAAAATATATTTGTAGAGACCTATATAACTCTTATTTTTCAATTTAACTTGAAGCACATTTATATATTTGTTCTCGCCTTATGGAAAGAAGTAATGCCATTCTACCTTTCATGGCGACCTCGAAGATAACAGAAGCAAGTTTCATTTACGTATCCTATTTTGATAACTGCATGTATTAATATCAGTGAAAATTTCGCCGAATGGTCCTCTTATCATATATATGTATGTATGTATATATGTATGTATATATATATATATATATATATATATATATATATATATATATATATATATATATATATATATATATATATATATATATATATATATATATATATATATATATATGATAAAACGAAACCGTATGTGTTCTATACGGATAATTAATATCGCGGCGATTTTTTAATAAAGGCATTACATTACTTCAGTAGTTATTATTTTTTTCTATGTTCCTTGTTATACAGTATGTATTATAACTTCGCTAAGTTTAATATAGCGAGTTGTTAATTTCTCATAATGAGATATTGAAATATATTATTTAATGTGTTGTCGGTGCAGTAGCGATATCACTTTTGTCGCCACAGTGGCGATATAACTTTCAGAACAAATTTCGATTCCCCAAATGAGCAAATAAATCTGTCTTTTATATGCTTTTCAAATTTGTGATTTATTATTTAAGTCTATTTCAATCTTCTCTCTCTCTCTCTCTCTCTCTCTCTCTCTCTCTCTCTCTCTCTCTCTCTCTCTCTCTCTCTCTCTCTCTCTCTGAATAAACGTTAAAATGTTTCAAGACGGCAGACTCACATGTATATTGTACCGAAATCTTTTGAATGAACATAATAATATTATTATTTGTAATTAGTGATTATAAATTCAGTCACAAGCATAAACATATTTGAAAACGATATTAAAATACCGCCTAGATGAGTATTCATTTCAAACCGTAATTAAGTGACAATCGAACTTTAGGTGCAGCGTTTTTTATCAGCTAAAACTGCATGCTTTTCATGGCCACGTATTCATGTTTCAGGGCTCAAATAAATCAAATAAAGAACCAAAATTGTCATCGATAAACTCACAATCATCAGAATATTTTGTTTAAAGATGCTACGATCTTACATCGGTCAGATATGACAGCTCTGTGATGTTTCCAAAATAGTCCCTCTCCATCTATGTTAAATAAATTAATCCGCGCAAGAAAGGTGATAGCGAAAACAAAAATCATGTTACTTTTTGTATCAAAACAGTCATTAATTTCACAAAATGCACAACTTAAAGCTTTATGTGTTCTAGCTACATTTTTAAAATGTCGCTGTCATAAAATTTTAATATTTTGGAACTTCCTCTTAATTGCCGTAGTAATGCAACCTATAATCTCATTGACACAGAATGGAGAAAAAAGCATCGATGCATATCGATTGGTTTTGCCTTAGAATATGCAATAAAAGGAAATCCTTGTTTCTTTTCTTCAAAAGTAGAAACATTTCATTCGTAAAATGGAAACATTTGGCATTGTCCAGAGCTGCACGTGACAATTCCGTGTGTCCATTTCACTCGTGAAATATTGCCCTATGTCTCTTCAAAACACGTAGATATCACTGCATTTCTCAGGAAATGTTATAATTTTATGACCATTATTGTAGATCAAATTATAAAATATTAAAGTGTATGCCTTAACAAAAAGATAAAAATTTCGTGGTTATTTTATTTGCTGTTATTGTTGTTGGTGTAAGTATGTAGTCTTGTTTTTGTTATGTTTTACACTAATCTTTTTGATGGAATATGTATTTGAGCAATGAAGGTTTTTCTACAGACGTATCCTCTAAATAAGAATTCCAGTAACGTGAAGTAAACATAAAATATCTATTTAAGAACAATAAAGTCATGTCAGCTGTGAATAGTAATATTTGTGTCTATCATACTGATTTGTACATACTGGGCTCAATAACTAGAATTTAGTTGAATCCAAGTATCCTGATACAATGGGTTAGCATGTCTTTTATCAGCTTTCAAACAGAAATTAATTTTACTCGAATAATATTTTGCACAAAAAAATCCTGATCATGTCATAGTCGTCTTTTACAATTCGTATCATGTCAAAATTAAACTCCATCGCGTGTACAATCCTTGTCATGTCATAAATTAACTCAGTCGACTTAGAATCCTCGTCAGTCATAACTGGACTCAGTCGACTTGTAAAAGAATCTTCATGTCAGCTGGACTCATTCAATAAGTTGTTGCTTACTAATGTTGGAGCTCTTCCAGCACCATTGCCAGTCGTCCGGCTTTGTCCATTTTCTATATCTTCAGAATACAAACATTATTGTTATGATAAGTATCTCGTGATTAAAAAAAAAAATCAATACTACACGTGGACATTTTTAAACGATGTCCAAACACGCTTTATATCTCCCAGTCGGCAACATTTATCTTATCATGCCTGGAGAGAGAAAAATGTCAGTGGTTGTTCATAACTATGCCTTCAGCTTCTTTTAAAATATACACCATCTTGATTGAAGGCTAACAAAAACATAAAAACAGGAAACACACTTTTGTATGGACTGCTTCATAACAACATCTAGTTATATGCACATGTACTGTTTCGAACATTTTTTGGGCAAAATGGTCCATATGTAGCTTCTAGTAACTAGTTTGTTTTAAAAAAAATACCTGCTCTGGTAAAATGGTCTATAGACATCCTGGATGGTTTTTGTCAGAGCAGTTCTTGAATAATCAACTACGGATTTTCTCGCTCTGGTCATAATTGAAGTTCTACATCTAGTTCAAGTATACACACAGTGTCAGATTTAATTGTACAGTAAGTTAAATTGAAAGTGGAATTTCGCTTTCATCCGTTTAGATTAATTGTCAAATTGTAATCCAAAGTATTAAAAATAAAATTGAAGACATTATTATATTGAAAACGACGAGGCTATGGTTGTCCGAATAGTTATTACCTCAACCCATCGTCATGTGTCAGTTACTTGACGAACCACTCTGCTACGTTCAAATAGATGTTTGCATATCTTAAATATCACAAATAAATAATTTTTTTTTTGTTCCAAAGGTTTAGTTTCTTTCGTGCAAGTAAACTTAAACAAAACAGTAGAAAGGTGTCAAAGGTTTACGACGTGGTACTATTTACTGGACTTTGATCTCACATACAGTGATTGGGTGATCAACTGCCTTGACCTTTGCACAAGATAATAATCTTTTTGTCTTACATTCAAAACTAGGATATGCGTTTTTAATGCATCGTATTTCACCAAGAGCACAACAGTGCGACGTGATCCCGCTTTGTGAACTGTCGCAATTTGTTCTTCTTCTTGTTCTGTTTATGTATTGGATGCTGGAACTATTTTTCATTACGATGTTGATTAAACTTTAAGCTTTGTATGGGCTTGAGACTATGACTGCCAGTTTTAGAACACTCTTGGCCACAGATGCATGCAATGTAATGCCCCTACCCCGCTCCCCGAACAGCCATACATTACTGAAAAATTACGAACTGTGTCAGTCTTCATATTGTAACCTCATTTGATGCACTCAGTAGATGCACAATATGCATTTTATTTATCAGACAATTCTTTGCGTGCAGAAAATTATTCATATCATTTCTGGTAGCAATGAAAAACAGAAATGAGAAAGGAAATAACAAGTGAATTTGTTTAAACTGCCATATCCAGTTGAAAATCTTCCTTGTCAGTGGTTTTACGCTGTTAATATAACAGTTAAGCTGTCGATACTAAATGACGCATGATAACGGTCATTTTGTACTTCGATCTTCATTATTATTTTCTTGGCAACTAGTCAACACTGTCCTATTTGTGTAAAATTTCAGGTGTACAATCGTCGGTCTTCCTGTTTCGAGTTTGGTTAACTTGGCATGGAATCAAAAGTGATTAAACTACACGTCTCTTTATCTGAAATCCCAAGTGCAGTTGTTACTTGGGATCCCTCCTGAGTCATGATAAATAAGAACATACATATATATGGTGTAATGACATGCGACAAAGACCCTGCAGGCTGACCCATTATTCTTGGATCACCCCTGATGTGGGAGCTTTTAGAGCGCGTCTTGAGTTACCTCAAGGTCAGGCAATATGACAAGGAAGGTTGAAGGACTTCTCTTGCAAAAAAAGTTGTACTTGAATAATTTGTGTCATCTCTTTTGTCTAGGTTGTCAGAAATAGATCACAGATTACATGGTATAATGACTTTGTGAAGAATATATTTTATTCAGCTGCAAAGTGTAAACAAAATTTTGACAATTTGTGAATCAAAACATAAACGTTCCTGAGCGAAACAAGCAACACAGATGTTATAAGCACGACACAGTTGTAATGTAGACAAATAGGGTATATATCCTGCATACGGTTTAATTTAGAGAAATGTATACGTGCACACACAAGTATAACACATTTTCCATTTCGTCGATTAGTTTCTCTTTGACGTCTTGTTATTTTTTGAAAGATTCTGTCTACAGTTCTAATCCACATACACACACGCTTATATATGTTTATGCATGTTTATAATTGTAATAAATCAAACGAACAGCTCTTAAACTTCAGCAATATGAAGGCGTTAATACGAATATTTACCTTTACGGTAGATACCGTTGTTGAGGATTGTATTTCTCTTGTTTTACTTTGAGGCTTATGTAAAGGAGAAAATGAGCCATCATAAAAACAAAGCTACACGTCTCAAGAAACCGCATTAATGTATTTTGGCTTCTCCATCGAACAAAAAGAATATGCGTTGACTAAAATTTATAACGTGTGCTTGTATACTATAATAATGCTAGTCAAATGACAAATTTACTGATAAAGATAACAACAATATATTCTCCAGCATTTTATTTTATTTTAAAGTTTTCCATTATTTTTTGTATGGGACCAGAGCACGGAGAAGTAGAGAGTAAAAGGAACTCACCTATAGCATCATAGTAACATTTTCAATAACTGTTAAATTCTTGTAAAATCATAATAACTTGAGACAGATAAAAATTGTCATGTTTGTTTCATTTGTATAACTTTATTTGTATGAAAAAAGGTATTATCTTATGTACTAGGAAAATGTAGCAAATAAAATATGTTTAAATTATATAAAATGAAAGGCTCGTCGTTTAGTAATTTGATTTCGAATTAAACAAATTAATTTTTGCTTGCAAATGACCTAAATGACAAAATTATTTAACTCATTTTCAGAACTTTCATATTAATTCAACGAATTTGTGAGATCCGTTGTGTACCTGGGTATATTCATCACATTGCAGTATTTCTGGAATCTTGGTTGCAATTCTTCAGGCTCGAAGGATTTGCTTAAACCGTATAAAAACGTACACAAAACTTGCTAAACACATATATACTACATTATCATGAACAATCTGGTGACTTTGCTTTACGGTCCTAAATATTTTTATATGACTTTATTCTCAGATCTATATTTAAATAAAATGGACAAGGAATGTTTAAGTACCTT